>CAJQZP010000081.1:3350000-3932500 GCA_907164705.1 Parnassius apollo
CCGATGATATCCCGGACGTCAGTCTGAGCGAGATTAGAATGGCTCTCCACCACCTTAAAAACGGCAAGGCCCCGGGCGAGGATGGAATTACAGCGGAGCTTCTGAAAGCGGGTGGAAAACCGGTACTTGAAGTCCTTCGGAAGCTCTTCAATTCCGTCCTCCATGGTGGCACTACTCCGGAGGCGTGGAGCAGAAGCGCGGTGGTTTTGTTCTTTAAGAAAGGCGACAACGCTCTCTTGAAGAACTACAGACCGATTTCCCTTCTGAGCCGCGTCTACATGCTATTTTCGAGAGTCATTACGAATCGTCTCGCACGCAGACTCGACGACTTCCAGCCTCCCGAGCAAGCCGGTTTCCGAAAAGGCTTCAGTACCATAGACCACATACATACCCTGCGGCAGATTGTACAGAAGACCGAAGAGTACAATCTGCCACTTTGCCTGGCATATGTGGACTATGAGAAAGCCTTTGATTCCGTCGAAATTTGGGCGGTGCTACAGTCTCTTCAGCGGTGCCAAGTTGACTGTCGGTACATCGAAGTGCTGAAGTGTTTGTACAGTAGGGCTACGATGGCTATCCGAGTACAGAACCAGAGTTCGAAACCTATCCAACTGCAGAGAGGTGTAAGACAGGGTGATGTTATATCCCCGAAACTCTTCACCGCTGCGTTGGAAGACGCTTTCAAGCTACTGGACTGGAAAGGATACGGTATTAACATCAATGGCGAGTACATCACTCACCTTCGATTTGCCGACGATATAGTCATTATGGCAGAATCGCTGGAGGACTTAAGCATTATGCTCAATGACCTCAATAGTGCCTCCCAACGGATAGGTCTTAAGATGAACATGGACAAAACAAAGATCATGTTTAATGTCCATGTCACACCTATGCCGGTAGTTGTTGGGAGCACTATGCTCGAAGTTGTTGACGAGTACGTTTACCTGGGACAAATAGTCCGACTAGGTAAGTCCAACTTCGACCGAGAGGTCAATCGACGGATTCAACTCGGCTGGGCAGCGTTCGGGAAATTACGACATATCTTTTCGTCAGGTATACCTCAATCTCTAAAAACTAGATTGTACAACCAGTGCGTGTTGCCAGTGATGACTTACGGATCTGAGACGTGGTCCTTCACTGCTGGCCGTATGAGGACGCTTAAGGTCGCTCAGCGAGCTATGGAGAGGGCTATGCTTGGAGTTTCTCTGCGTGATAGACTCAGAAATGAGGATATCCGCAGTAAAACCAGAGTTACCGACATAGCCCAACGGATTAGTAAGCTGAAGTGGCAATGGGCCGGCCATATAGCTCGAAGAACCGATAACCGATGGGGAAGAAAGGTTCTCGAGTGGCAGCCTCGTACCGGTAGGCGTAGTGTAGGGCGACCCCCCACTAGATGGAGTGACGACCTGGTAAGACATGCAGGAAGTCGATGGATGCAGGTGGCTCAGGACCGTGCTTTGTGGCATTACTTGGGGGAGGCCTATGTTCAGCAGTGGACTTGTGAAGGGCTGTAATGATGAAATGATGATTAATTTACATTACTAATATTCGTTTTAATCACTACTGATAAGCTTGAAACGCTTGTGTTAGGAGTGTTTCACGACAGTATTCAAATGGCGGATTCGAACCCACGACCTTTTGAGTTCGCGATCCACGCCCTGTCATTAGACTGCTGTCGCTTTAGCTTTAGCGTTATGCTATCATTTTACGCTAGTCAAACCATTTCATTCATGTTGCAGTCTTACAATGGCAAGTCAACAAAATCGCGGAAAAGGGGCGTAAGGGAGGGATAAGGTATAGGGGATAGGGGAGCTCACATTTTATATCTTCACTAATTACAACTCTCAGTAATAGCGTGAAATTTTTTTAAACAATCGTAACATTATTCATTGAGGTATCACGTATTGAAGAAATTAATCACTAACTAAAATTTCATATGGCATTATATCCGCCCTATGTACCATTAGCTTTAAGATATTGCATTAAATAAATAAATAAATTGGTAAGACCAAGAAAATGGAGGTAATTAAGTTTCGCGCAGTCACAAAGTTTTTTTTATTTAGAGGGATTTGTATGAGATGGCCTCGGTTTATGAAGATTTTTGCCCTGATAACACCATTAGTAAAATTACACGTGGCACAATCTGTTTAAGCGAGCTTAAAGACGATTCCAGAGCGGGATAACCTGTCAATGCAACCACTGCAAACAATGTCAAATAAAATTTAAATTTAGTACTGAAAAATGCCAGTAAAAATAGCTTTAATAAAAAGTAAAACTTAACTTCAAAGAACTAATACGAATAAAATAATATTACATTCTGAAGTCTTGGCTAAGTCATGCTCATGTTGTATAGAGGTATTAAAGCCCGTAGTTCAGAATATGAAATTACATATTTATTTTTGAGTTCAATGAAATTCACTTTTTCTTTATACCATTTTGAGTGAATTAGGGAATATAGCAATATCTTCGAATGTCCACGCCGCATCAAAAACAGAACAGCAAGAGCAAATATGTTTTGGATTTTATTGTCACTACAAAATAAACAAAACATAGGTTCACCAGCATGCACTGCTACCAAAAAATCAAACATATATCATGTAGTTACCCTTTTGACTGGAAAATAAATAAAAAGCTACATTATAACGGGAGAATCATACGCTAGAATAATTGAAATGTGAAGGACGTGACGTTTTTACGTCCCTTTTCGTTAATTTTTCAGCCCTTTTGGGCTGAAAAATTAATGAGAAGGTGGCTGCAATATCTCCGCCAAGTGAACCAGAATCTTTAAATTATTCATTTGTTTCTTTTGTACGAAAACGTGCCTACGTATCTATAAGGCCCATGTAGCGTTGGCTGGTACGCAAAGAATGGACTTTAAAATATATAAACAACCATGCTATAGAACAGATTACTATTTTCAGAAATGAAAAAAATAATTTCGGTGGAAAAATTTGTGAACGTCGATAAATCTTTGCTTTTCGATGGCATAACCGAGCTGAAAAATATGTTATGGTTCAAGGGGAATAATGAAATAAAAAAAATATTTTGACTGTAGTTTTATAATTTTTGTCCTACATTCCGTGAAAGAATTTATCCTTCCCTCGTGATGTATCTACAGAGTGATTTTATCATCTCCAAGGTTTAAGTTCGGTTTAAGTTTTCCCAAATGAAATTCATAGGAATGATATTCAAATACTTCTGTTACAATTTATTTTACCTTATTATATTTTGAATACAGTATACGTCTCCATTTATTTGTTTAAAGACGTGACACTACTCGTAATTGAAAAATTTCTTAGATAGAATTTCTTATAAATGGAAACTCTGGTTCGTGTCACAGCTGCCTTACAAAAATTGGCATTAAAAGAAAGATTGGAAAGTGAGTCGTTTTATTGAATACAGTTCGGACCACGACACTTTTAAATTAAGAAACAATGCTTGCAAAATAAAAGCAATAAAAAAACTTAAAATCTAAATTTTTATAGTCGTAAATATTTAGAAACATATTTATGTTGCAAGCTTCGATCAACAATACCAAAGTGATTGTGGTTAACAAAATGTTAATAAATGCGGGTTGTCTTTTACGCGGAACATAAAGCTGACATGAAGCGCCGACGTTCCGGAAAGTCTGCAGTCTGTGGACATATTCAAGATCGTCCCCACCATTACATGGGATTTGATAGACTACAAATACTCAAACGCAAAAAACACCTACAGGCCTATCGCCATCACCTCTTTGTTCTCCAAAATAATGAAATCCATTATAAAACTGCCGGCTCATGCGGTACCTTGAGGATCACCAGCTAATTAGTGACCGCCAATACGGTTGCCATCGAAGTCGATCAGCTGGTGACCTTCTGGTCTAATTGACATAGATGGGCGAAGGCGGTAGAGTCCAAGGCGGAGGGATTAGCCATTAGTTTGGACACTGCGATTGCCTTCTATCGGGTTTGCCACAAAGCGCTTCTTTCGAAGCTCCCTTCCTATGGGCTTCCCGAAAAATTATGCAATTGGATCACCAGCTTTCTTGCAGATCGAAGCATCAAGGTCGTTGTAGACGGTGCATGCTCCGATTACAAGCCTATTAATGCTGGTGCTCCACAAGGCTGCGTGCTATCACCAACGCTGTTTCTTCTGCATATCAGTGATATGTTGCAAACTGGTAACATTCATTGCTATGCGGATGAATGCACTGGTAATGCGCTATACATCGGCCATGCCAATATTTCTCGGGAAAACGTCGCATTGTACCGGAGGAAACTTGTGTCTGAAGTCAAGTCTTTGCTGAACAAAGTCTCGGATTGAGAGCGACTAAATCTAGTCCAGTTTAATCCTCAGAAGACACAAGTTTGCGCGTTTACCGCTAAAAAGAACCTCTTTGTCGTTACTCCTCAGTTCCAAGGCACTTACTTCCCTTGTTGCCTCAGCCAGTATCGGAATTTCTATTTCGATCGAAATTTTAGCGTCGACATATCGAGTGACGTGCAGTTTCGTGGTCACTTGGAAGAGAAGGCCAAATTGGCCTCTAAAAAGCTTGGCGTGCTCAGCAGAGACGGACAGTTATTCATGCCGGCACACCGTCTGCAACTTTACGAGGCGCAGGTTCGGCCGCACAATACTGTACCCATCTCTGGGCTTGGGCTTTCCACTGCCAGTTCCTTCCACTTGACCGCATCCAGCGCAGAGCAGCTCCAATCGTCGACGATGTAATGTTTTCCGATTCACCGGTGATGCGAAGAGATGTTGCATCCCTTTGCATTTTCTTTCGCATCTACCACGGGAAGTGCTCTGAGGAATTTTTCGGATTAATCCCAGCCGTTAAATTTCATGAACGCACAACGCGGCAAAACCCCGATGCCATTCACACCATCTGTATGCTTGGCGGTCCACCACTATACGTTTCACTAGGAGTTTTCTTCCGCGTACGACCTCTCTGTGGAACAGTTTACCTCCGGCGATTTTTTAGGACCGATACGACTTAGATACCTCTAAGAAAACTGCTTACTCCTTTCTAAAAGGCCGGGAATGCACCTGCAATTCCCCTGGTGTTGTAGTTATTCATAGGCGGCGGTAGTCACTTACCATCAGGTGAGCTGTTTGTTCGTTTGCCCCCTCTTCTATATAAAAAACCGGATCGGACCAAAAATTAATATTTGTGGCGGCACTGTCGTCGCGCCGCAAACGAAACATACCGAAGCTTAAATCACGTATTCAACATTCCGAACCATAAACAGCATATATAGAACTTCTCCGAACTATCACACGGAGCGTTGGCCGCTCCCTGGGCATAACACCTTGCCCGGCGGGAGATCTCCCCTTTTCCTTCCACGGACACAGTGGTGACCCCGACGTGATCTGAACACGCAACCCAAAAACCTTCGGAAACTACAACTTCAAGTCTTCGTCATTATCCTCAAGAACCCTACCATTCAATACGGAGAATCGTGTTCTGCAGTCTTCAATTCCTGCAAGCCAGTCCAACTTGTCTTCATCTCGACTCACCGCAGATTTATAAGGCAGACTTCTGGCACTTGCTCCGGCACATCGTTCTCACCGGCATCACATACCAGTGCGTAGTACGGCATGCATTACACATCGGCATATCATTCGCCCGGTGTCACTTGCCCTTACGCACACAGCATGCATTCCCCACCGGCATTAAAGGACACACCGGCAATCGGACTGCACTATCGACCTCCGGTCTTAGCATGGGAGTGATGTGGCGGCGCTGTCATCGCGCCGCAAGCGAAACATACCGAGGCTTAAATCACGCTATCAACATTCCGAATCATAAACAGCATATATAGAACATCTCCGAACTATCACACGGAGTGTTGGCCGCTCCCCGGGCAGAACACCTTGCCCGGCGGGAGATCTCCCCTTTTCCTACCACGGCCACATATTCAAAAGCTGACGGTAGCCGGGATAACCATGACATCAGAACGTCAAACATCTCAGCCCCTCCCCCGTAACCATGGTTACTGTAAAGTAATCTAACACACACGCACGCACGCGCGCACACACATACACTCTCTCTCTCTCTCTCTCTCACACCACACACACACACACACACACACACACACACACACACACACACACACACACACACACAACAGTGCGCGTGCGCGTCCCTACGTCCAGCTGGATATAGTTGGAACAGCTTCCTAGAACCTCAAAACCTCAAACTCAAAACAAAAGAGATCTGATGAAAACTCGCATTCTTTAAATCGGACGGAAATCCATAACATCCTACTTTCGAAATTTTTTACTTTTCAAAGTGGGATGTTAAAAAAGATTAACAATATACATAGATATCGCATTATCTAATATGTCCATAGTCCATACAAATGGAACATACAGTCAAACTGTAAACCTCCTCCTTTATTTTGAAGTCGCCAAATATCCCAAATTTATTTCCATTAATATTATAATAATTACCTATATTAATAATTTTGCTGCTTTTGACAAGAAGTACCCCCCTCGTTTGTTTATTGTTATTAACATTACTTGTCTGCGATGAATGTCATGGGTGTCAGCTGCAGGGACACTTGTCGGGGATGCCGCAGCAGGGTGTTTAGCGAGACCTCTCTCGAGCAACAGCAAAACAACTCTATCATAGATGACTATAAATTGAGATTTGAGACCCGATTAATTTTTAATATATTTCTTAAGTATTGTTACAAACCGTGTATTTATCTTCACGATCGTATTGCGAACTTTATAAAAGAACTTTGAAAGGTTCGTGGAGTATAATTCTTAACAAGGTAATAAATATATATTCTATACTTAAAATATATGCTATATTATTAAAAATAAGTTCACTGGTTTAATTATTTGTGTTTTGAAGGCTCAGTGTGTCTTGAGTCTTAACTTATGTAATTTAATCTGTAAATAATCAATCCAATATATCATACTTCATTGTATAATATATTTTATTCCTAACTATATTAAATTTAGCAGTAAATGGTTAACATTTTTAGGATTTGCATAATCAGAATCCCTTTCAAGACACTTCAACGGCAGGCGGCGAGATGCCTCACGCGGACCGGCACGCCACCGCACCGGTCCAATGAAACGTATCGAATGCCTGCCGCTGTTTAAGATTGACGCCGGTAAATCGAATCGTCAGCCAATATCTCCGCCAAGTGAACCAGAATCTTTAAATTATTCATTTGTTTCTTTTTTTGTCATAAGACGAAGATACAGTGGATGAATATTCAGATGTATCATCTGCGTTTGTTCTGAGAAGGATCATTATAAAACAATTGAGACTTCTTTCTTCCAAATATTATTTTTATGATACTAATTTTATTGTGTAATTACAATTGTGACTGCAAACTGTTAACTGTTGACGATAATACTAAGCTGTTTGAGAGTGCAGTAAATATGCAAGTATATTAATTTCAAAAACTAAGAACCTTGTTAGAATGCGCTTGGAGTTGTGCTATGTTGTTATTACGAGCGTACTTTTGTTGTTCCTATCATTAAATGTATCCATGTACTCCAATACACTCCGGCGATGAAGAAAAATCTAACGAGATCTTGCATTTTAGAATCCATAAAGTCTTTTTAAACAAACTTACACTTGAAAAACATATCGCTTCTTTGGGACAGTCGGTAAAATATTTTATATCATATTTCTAGTATATCAACAAATTTCCGAATTTTATGGAAATCTGGAAGTGGGTATTATTAAAACGCTGGCGATATTTGAATGTCTAATACTGGTTTATTACTAAAACAGCCAAATCGGCTCCGTTACGAAAATAATTGAATACTGCATAATTGTCCGTACGCCTTACATTACACAAATTGAATTGTATCTTTTATTCATAGATCCAATCATCCATGTCGCGGGCGATCGTCGAAAGGCGCCGGAGAATAACTAAAATGAAAGCGTCCATATTTACAAATTTGAATTTTGTCTCTTTCCCCCTTGCTTTTGTCTTATTCGTTTCGATTGAGATGGAATACTATAAAATTGCAATTAGATCGCAAATTATTGGCTTGGTTAACCAACGTTTCCGTTTAATTTCACGTTCATGGGATATTCCGATGACGTTTTATTATTGTGATCGTCGGTTAGATTATGAATTCCGTCAGTATATTTTGTAACCAAAATTTAAATAAACGCTTATTTTTAATTGCTTGGAATTTCAGTATGTTGATTGCTTTTAATAACTTCATTAAAATATCATAATCGAATCTCTTATTGTCCACATTGACTAACCAGATCTTACTAAATACGAATTTTCTACTACCATGTAAATATATATAAATAAGAACTGCCTATTGTCCTCAACTAATTTAATATTATTATTTTTCAGACAAAAGAGTTGTTCACACTTTTCTAAAAGCAAGAGACAAAATTATACTTGCTTCTAACGACGCCTGTAGAACAAGATGGAGTATTATATTATTTTTATTATTCTAACGCCAGAATTAAAATACTAATTGTTCAGACGTAATCATTCATCGAGTAAACTTTCTGATAAATTTATGAAAAACTTGAGGTAATCTTAATTTTCTTTATCATCAGCGCGTAAAAGTCGTCGAATTAAAGCAAATTGATTCCTATAATTAGTGAACACCATTACTTTATGTTGCCCGTGTGATAGTGGGTTAAGAGAATTCATCATTCCATTTCATTCGGTTGTTACAGTAAGCAGCGACTAGGAATTTCCGATAGATGGTGATATAACTTTTGTAACTGGATAAGAAACATTGCAGCCTAGTCCTCAGGGGTGACAACGCATCTGCATTTCTGCGATTCGTACTTGAGAACAGATGTAGATGTCTATGAGACACAGCATCCACTTACCGTCAGGTGGACTGTGTGCTCGTTTGTATTCTATAAAATATATGTTCTTAATTCTTATTCTATAAAAAAAACTCACATTTACTCAGCTTCTAGCAGCTGCTCTGCATTGCCGGCCTTTGACCGGAGAGCAGCGTAAAAGATATCATTATTTGGATACTGCGATCGCTAATCCGCTTGCCAAGCATGACGGTTAAGGCAAATTGCCCATAACCTACTGATAATGATGATGTTGTGATCTATATGTGCCCATCATTATGTTTTTTTTTATAATCATAATTATAATTTCAAGATGTTAGATTTAGAGCCTGAAAAGGAAGCCATTTTGAGGGTAAGATAAGTTAAGAGCACCCTTAACCGACGAGCATGTATGATGTATGCGTAGATTTAAGGGTGTGAAAAATGCGAGAGAGGTATATCAGGATCGTGCCAAAGGGAAGTCCGTAGTCTGTGCTCACTCTTCTGGGTGACAGGCGTGGGAGGTTATGTGTGTATTATGTAATTATAATTTTGTTGGCTCTCAAAATAACCCATTCGCTTGGAAAATACAAATGATTCTGAGATGAAAAGGAATTGTTTTTATCAACAAAATGGGACTCAGCATGACACCTGTCCGGTGACCGGCGGTGGCGGCACGTCGAATCTGTCGATATGATGATACTATGCGGCTTTCAGAAACTAAATCGGTTTTTACCACAGAGTATTTGATGTCCGTTGCTGACAGATTGATTGACGTGTCGTGGTTTTGTTTTTGTATGTGAAAACGTGCATATACCTACATATTTATGTTTCAATTTCGTTCAACATAATTGTTTCACTATAAAACACCCTAAAAAACATTATTGTTTCACTTTTGGTCATATCTGTATTATTTGTTTCAACCGACTTCAAACATGGAAGATATTTTTGTTACGCGATATCTTCGCTAATTATCAACCTATAGTACTTTTATTTATTAAATAGGCTGTACCTCAAAGATAGTATCTCATTTAAATTTGAAATAAAAAATAATCTTAGGCTGGAAAATAGGGGAAATGTATATAATGTAACTATTCAGAAGACGGTCTAGTAGTATAGTAGTTTGAGGTTTATTAGAGTTAATTCAAAGTTGAGGCTTTAATCTTCGATACATTGTGTCTTTAAAAGATACTAAATAACGTGGAAATTATTTTATTCATTTTAGTTCGGTTTATAACTTTTTTAGTTTTGTGCCAGTTTTTTTTTATTTGAGCTTTATACAAGGGGGCTAAGCGCAATAATTTCGGATGACGTGTATGCCTTGACGGTAATTTAAAGTAATTCTTAATAATATAGTTGACGGTAACGTAAAATATATTTGTAATCAAAATATTTCGTGGGCTCATGAAATCCATCAACTCGCATCGCGCGAAATAGAAATGACTTACTAAAGGATATAATATGTTGCCTTAAAAACAATTTAACTTATTTACAGAAAAAATTTCGTATAGATTTTTTAAAAACCTTACCTGATTAACTTTTGTTAACAGATCTTAAAATTGATCACTTTGTGATGTGATCGACCATTTCATGAAATGGAAAATACCGGCAGCCCACATTATATGGTATATATTATGATATGGTCTGGCCAGAACAATGAATAATCGGCGTTTGACTATATGAACAGTTAAACGCAGGACTACTATCATGATATGGTCAAACATCACCATCAGTAATCATATCGTAAAATAGTTACATTATACACCGTTAGATGCGCTGATATCGTTTTGTTTTTGTGATGCATAATGGCAACTACATATATGTATAACTGTGGTTTAATGAAGCGGATCTTTTAATTGTGAAAAAGAGATTCGTCCCAAGCGGTTTTAACAACTCGCCTATATGTACTAATAATTAATGCGCACGTCCTGCCTTACTGCATTTATAAAGTACCTTAAAAATGGTTTCCCGTCTCAGCGAATTCGCATTTTCCCCTTTCCAACTCATTCGCGACGGGTCATTGTATGCAAAACGTCGCGAGCAGACGGGCTTATTGTTCCCCAAGATTAAGGCGGGGATCCATTATTCAGGGCACCCGGGGCCTGCTCGTCAGATTCTATTCTACGGATGATTTGCTTTGGATTCGTTCCGTCTACCTGTACGAATACTGGGACGTTTAATCAGCCCTGTAATTGAAAAAAACAATGCTCGATGTCGGATTTGGCGAGGTTCATGTGCCCTCCGGTTGTTTTCGTCGAGTCTTTTCGTGTGCTTGGTGTTTTAGTTGCACGTGTTCTTTGATTGTTCTCGGTTTTTTCTTTCAATTACATGAAATGACGTAGACGTAGTAAGACCTGACTGGATTTAACGTGTCAGAGAATACCAAAATGCTATACTTAAAGTTAACGTTGGGTATACTTCTTCTGTAGTACAATATTTGCCTTTTTAAATTGCCGTGGTGAACAAGGATTCCACTTCGAGGATTTAAAAATTTCCTTGACTACTGGCAAAGTATTAATAATTAATCAATCAGACTGCGTTAACCGTCCTTTTTTAATTGCCGCAAAATGACGTTTCCTTTTATTAAAGAGAACTCTATATATTTTTCCTTGACTCTTTTTCTGTTTACTTTTATAAGCAAATATTCAAAAGAAAAACATGCTGTGCAGATTTTTTTAATAAAACAACTTCAAAAAAGGCTATAGATGTTTTGTCACCTCCTTTAATGATACGGGCTCCCTATACCGAAACACAGCAATGCCAAGCACTGTTTTTTGGCGCCAGAAATAGCCAAGAAATGGAGTCGTACCACTTATAAATATTGCCCTTTAGTTTCTGATTCGTAGCAATACGACACGTCCAGCTTCAATCACCTGTGACGAAGTTAAACACAGCTTTAGAGTCAACCCTGTCGGTCTTTTCTCACATTTCGCAGTACCACAGAATTACGGCTGAATTATGACCTACTTATAAAATATTCGTTTCCTTACTTTCTAACGTCCTTAATTTTCTTGTCGGATTTTATTTGTATTCGAGTTATAGTAATACCTAAGCTTGCCCGAATAAGTTTCTAGGCTCTTATTAGTTCTCATCAGACGCTGCATTTTTTGTGTGGGCGACAAACGAGCACATACTCCACCTGATGGTAAGTGGATGCTGTGGCTCTAAGCATCTAAATCTGTCCTTATTTAAGGATGAAAATGGAATAAGGATTGAAATGAAATGCGTCATTTCCAGTAATGAGAGTCTCCGATTCTCCATACATACCTTACGAAACACAGCAGCATTAAACAGCTATTTTAAGTTGGTATTTTGTGAAAGCGTAGTTTTTCCCCGGTCGAGCCAACCCCATCGTGCTACAACCATTATAGCTGCAGTGTGGCTCTATCACGTATAAAAGTTTTTCATTGAAGTGCCAAACGCCACTTTCATGTCTGTCGTAACTATGAATTCATGAAACGATATTTTTCATGCGACGAATTTTAAATTACATAAATTTGTTAAACTTAATGACAAGTTCGTAATTAAGTAGAGAGTAAGTACCAATGAGAGTAAGTCATTAAGTTTCATAAATTTATGTAATTTAAAGAGTAAGTACCAAAGAGAGTAACGTGACAACGAAATTGTCGATTCCTTAGCAAAACAAGCATCTGCTTCCGGTACCCTCGTGCATCATATAACATGCTCATGACCTTATTTCTCTTACGAAAATCCATCAGATGTCAGATTGGAACTCTCTTTGGAAAGAATCTCAGAAGTCTATCAGTAAATATTATGCAGGACTCCAACCTGACATCTCCTCAAACCATGGTTTTTTAAATTCAGAAATGGATCCAAACATAGTACATCTGTCATATGTAGAATTAGATTGGGACACACTTGTTCACCTGTATTTTTGCAAAACTTAAGATGAAAGATAGCTCAACTTGTGAGTGTGGAGTAGACGGAGGTACGATCGTTCATAAATTTTATAACTGCCCTAATGTCTCCGTTTCACCATATAATTTCCTTCCTAATAACATCCCTCGTCCTATAAATCTTTATTAAGTTTAGTTTAGACTCCTTTTGTACAAACTTTATTAGACTTTATATCCATTAATAAAAGTAAACTATAGTACTTTTGCCACTTACCTATATCCATTTTATTATTTATTATATTAGCAATAATTTTGGAAAACTACTAATAACTTAACTATGTAACTTCGTATCATAAAGCTAAGTAAACATTTCTACGGGAACGGAAACTAGTCGAATACACAGTGTGAATTTCATGAAACTTGACGCTGGCAGAATCATAGGAAGTTGCCAAACTAGGAAAAAAAATGAGAGTAAATTTTATAACAATTTTTACCGTATTCTTTTTTTAATTTTTACTAAACAATTCTTTTTCTATTGATATAAAATTTAAACTGTCGTTTACATTTTGCGAATCAAGTGATTCTGTCGGTTATACCACATACCATTGGCAATATGTAAGTAAGCAAGTGTCACCAATATTGTTGTTATAAATACTGGAACTAAAAAACATCGGTTTTCTTTTAATTTACTCTTTATAAAAATAACTACCACAAATAAAATGTAATAAACAATGCTGAAGACGCAACCGGCTCATCTTATTTGTTCATACACAAAGCTTTCACAAAGATTATGAAGTTTATGCATATGTGTTTAATTTTGAAATTTATTCAGTAGATATGAAATATTATTTCAGTGACAGTAAACTATACTTACTAAACATTTTCTTAAAAACTTTTACATTAAATAATATATTACTTATCTTGAAAAAGATCGGCGTTAAGCGCAGGTGACTTACTAGTGTGAAAATATTCCAGCTTTCTCAATATCCGTTCGCTTGCGACAATTGGCCGTATTAGAAAACGCAAGGTTACCTTTCCATCCAATTTTCCATTTAGAGTGGCAACTACACGTGACGTTTTGTAGGTGCTCGGATTTTCATATTTATTGTCGCCTTATTAGAGACGAAAAAGGACAAAATTCAACTCCTTTTTATTTAGTATATATGGAAGATTTAGTATTCCTTTTAAACTACTGTAGTTCTACTACTATTTACTTCAATAAAAATATTAGTTTATTCATTATAAATTAAAATTGTAACAGAAACTTTTTATACAATGTAGATTATAAATAATACTGTCAATACAGTCACTTCTTTAATTTATCCATACAGTGACAAAGTTAAGAATTTAGGTATTATGTTCGATCAGACTTTGTCTTGGGGACCGCAAGTTAGTGAAATAAGTAAAAAAATGTTTGCCGCAGTTGGTTCACTTCGAAGATTACGCAATGTTCTCCCCATTCCTACTAAAGTTGCGCTGGCTCAGTCTCTTCTTTTACCGATCCTTGACTACGCGGACACTTGTTATCTTGACCTAACATACGAGCAACTTAATAAACTTGAGCGGCTTCAAAATTATTGCATAAGGTTTATATTTGGGTTACGAAAGTATGACCACATATCCGAATTCCGCCATAAGCTCAAGTGGCTCCCGATTCGTCTTCGCAGGAATACTCACATTCTTCATCTTCTTTACTGCATTCTGTTCAATCCGACCACTCCTTCTTATTTGAAAGACCGATTTATATATTTAAGTAGTTTACGATCTCAAAATAATCTCCTTCTAAGTACCCCTAGACATTCCTCTTCCTTTTATTCTAATTCTTTTACGGTTACCGCTATACGACTATGGAATTCTCTCCCCTTACATATCAAAAAAATCTAAATCTCTTCCTATATTTAAAAATAAATTAAAACTTTATTACCTTTCCTCTTAAGTTACTACCTGTCGTCATTCATTTTTTTTCTTTAATCATTTATGTTCTTCTATTTATCTTTCTTTATCATATTCTGTACACCCCTTCCGCTATCTTTTAAAATAGTATCCTCTGCCCTAAGGTTGCCTGGAAGAGATCGCTGTTTTAGCGATAAGGCCGCCTGTTGTACCAATGTCCCTTTAAATATATAAATAATGTAATATGTTCCTTGGTGTACAATAAAGTATATTTTACTTTACTTTACTTCTTTTAATTTACCACTGGTGCGGAAAAAAACCTTTGTCCTGGGAAGAACCAGCTGGAAACCCAGCGGGACTGAAGGGACGAGACATTACTATTGTTACGAGCTTGAGGTTCGTGACAATAAAAATTGCCGATAAAATTACCTAAATTAACACTTTAATTTACTTTACACAAATTAAAACTTAAAACACTAATAATTAAACACACTAATTCACTTTATTCCGCTCCGAAGCTTCGCTTGTCTCGCCAAATCAACACTGCCCCGATCGCATCTTGCAGCGCCTATATATACAAATTAGCAATGAAGCATCCGGAATATTCAAGTAAATGCGCGGAAAGCGACGAGTGTTCGAGTGTAGATTTTCTAGAAACTTAGTTCTTCAGATGACGCTGTCGGTTGAAAGATTTGTGATGTCATTTTCTGCAAAGCTCCCCTCGCTCTCTTTCCTGACACTAGATGACGCTAGTGTATGACGTTGACTTATTCACGCAACACTATGTTGTACGTGGTAGAGCCATGCTGCAGCTATGTCATGGTTATAGCAAGAATGTGTCGGCTCGACACGGGCAGAACCACTCTCTCACAGAATACCAGAGTAAAATAGAAGCTTAATGCTTTTGTATTTCGTATATTGAGTACAGAAAGACCCTTTTTACTAGAAACGAGGAGTGACAACGCATCTACATTTTGATTCTTAATCGTGGATAGATAGTAGATTCTGTGGTCTATGGTCCACGGCATTCACTTACCATCAGGTGGACTGTATGTTCGTTTGTCAAACCCATTCTATTAAAAAAAAAACGTTTTCCTAACTGGTTACTTTGCTGGAATTGAAAGTTTTTATAATGTTAATCATATACATTTATATTAAATTATTTTTGCCATGTAGTGACGGCATAAGAGAGTGCATTAGTCCATATCAACCTATGAATGTTTTACAGAAGCGATATAGGGGAAAGAACCAGGGGAAGGATAGCGGAGTCTTCCTGATTAGAGCTGAAAATAATAAAAAACTGCGCATTCCGACCCGATCGCTAACCATGGCAATTATGAAAAATATCACACCTTTGTAGCAGTGAACTTTAAATTGGCTGAAATTAATGAATGAATGATGAATCAAATTAATTTACCTTTGTTGTCTTATTGCTTATATAAACAAGGTTTATTTTCAAGATATTACCCCCAGGTGTCCCGAAAATCAGAAACGACTCGCCGAACCTACACGTTTCAACTTTTTCGATTCAACGGGATCTGAGTCTTATG
Source organism: Parnassius apollo (assembly GCA_907164705.1). Taxonomy (NCBI): domain Eukaryota; kingdom Metazoa; phylum Arthropoda; class Insecta; order Lepidoptera; family Papilionidae; genus Parnassius; species Parnassius apollo. The sequence goes on from CAJQZP010000081.1 coordinate 3,366,080, forward strand.
ACTACGTGTTAAAGTCTAAATTAGTATATTGCGTAAGCTTTTACGTGATAAGTGAAAAGCAGGTGGCACGTGCGCTGGTCAATTTCCTGTGTTCCTGAGTAAAGTCACAAATTGTGTCGCCCGGGAGCGGATGGGATTCTTTATGCACTTGATTGAAGGAGAATTTGTGAAATTCTGTTACCTTTGTCCCTAACAAAAGGAGTAGGTACTTATGTCTTTTCTTAATATTTTAGGGTTTCGTACCCAAAAGGTAATATGGGAATCCCTATTAATGTGACTGTATGTCCGTTTTTCCGTTCGTATGACACGGATCTCTACCTCGTTGACGATTTGAGCTACAGGCATGCACTTTGGATATTTGATGTAGAATATTTACCCCAAAGTCGAATATTGAATTAGAAATCCAATTTATTTGTTTTCAGAGGGTTGAGTAAAGTGGTAATATATTATTTATTCCTTACTGAAGGACCGTCTGAAATTGTCTTAATTAGCTTTTGATACACTATCTATCTTAAAAAATAAACTGGCTAGGAATTTGAAATTTCTGTATATATATTATACTATATTTATTCAAATAATATTGAAGTAGGTCGACTCATAATGTAGTTTATAAGCTGTGATCAAAACAAACCGATATTTTTTTTTAAAATAGTTAATTAGTTATAGTATAATATACGGAACCCTAATAATAATGATGGAGCGCGGCCCGACTCTCACTTAGTCGGTATTTTTTTATTGTAAAAAACTTAGATTCACATTATAGCCATGTATGAAATTTAAGGGATAATCTTGAAGATTAATACTGATTTCTAGCGATTTAAAAATAGTTTGTGTATTTGTAGGTTAGAAAAGAGAAATAATTATCATTTCGTTTAATATTTAAATTTAAAATAAAATACATTTGTACTAGAAACTGAAAATATTTCGTCTGGTCCGTTTCACTAAAAATATCTCTTGCATCAAAATCCATCCATTCCAATACAAAATGCGGGGGTTCCTCCGAAGAACTCCCAGTAAGCAGCAATGCAGAATATTTACCAAGAATAGAATTTCGTGGACCGCACTCGTCGCTCAAAATGCGTACAAGCATAAATCTCTCTCAAATGCATGCGTCGGGCCTGGTCGGCTGGAAGTCGCACCGTGTTCGCTTCGATACACCCCGCGCTGCATGCTCACATTCTCACACTTGATATCGAATTGTTTGGAAATATACAATGCATGCAGTAGTCTCCATATATACTATAATTGTGGTTTATTTAATCTAAAATTGGGTTTTTCAATGTGTTTTTGAATATTCGGTCAGTATGAGTAAAACGAAATAATGAATGAGGACAAGTTTATTTTACTCTCATTTTGTTTCAAACATTATTTTCGCTCAATTGCCGTAAAAAAAAACAACTATCAATTGAACACTTTCCACGGCTATGTTCAAATGTAGTTGTGATTATAATGATGATGATCACGATGATGATAGGATAGTTTCTTTTAATTGTTAGGAAACATAACGTCTTTGTTAGTAAATTATTAGTAAAATTGTCTTACATCGAGTAATACGTTCTTGAAGGGTTTTTATTTCGACACGAAAAAAGATTTTTTACTAGCATCTCGATACGTGAAAAAAGTTATTAAATTAGCACAAGTCTTTCTACACTTTCCTTTTCCTTTGGTCCCAAAATGATTTTGCGTTCTAAATTTGTTATTTTTCACATAGAAAGTTATCTTTTTTATTAAAGGAAATAAGTGTTACTAAACGGAAAAGTCTAACCTTAAGATAAAATAATAAAGAAAACTTTTGAAAAAATGAATTCTATGGGCTAATGATTTACTTTTTTATCAATAATTTTCGATCTGTTTTAAAATTATTTATTATAAACTAATCATTATATTGATTCCTAAAAAAATCTGAGGACTAAAATGGAATTCTTCATAGCCTGTAATTAATCAGCTCTTTATGTCAGACCGGCATATTGTGCGGCAGGAATAAGTAAGACAGTTGTATGTACCTAGACGCACTTCTAGATAGATAATTATTCTTACCACCTAGAAATATTTATTTTGAAAACGTTTCAACGATTATTTACATCGATGACAAACTCCTCCCCACCGACTGCTTTGAGTTAGTCACACAGCGCTGCGTTTTGTATTCAGAATTTATATATTCACGGAACACTACGTTAATAAGGTTAGTGTTGGTTAGCGAAGGTAATTAGCTTTATATGCCGGTGGTGTGCCACGCAAAATAGTCAACGCATTGCTTGCCTACCTATCAGTAATATTGTTACATCTGAATAGTGCTACCATTATTAAAATAGAAAAATTGCGAATTTGAACCTTATGGCGGTTCACGAAGAAATGGACCGTACACTTTTGGACCAGAATCTCTCCCGATGTTGGGATTTGCCTTCATCATTTCTCTCTTCATTAAAATTTTACTAGCATTTTTCTTTGTGGCCTCTTATTACGCCCTTGGGACGATGACGAAATCAAGTGACGGATGGCGTAAAAAATATTCAGATCTTGTCACCGTAAAAAATTGCACATTTTTTTAAATGGACGAATCCTAGGAAACTTATACACGTGGTTACTCTACATTAAGGTGGCGGTTTGCGCGCTTTGTGTCTAACTAAGGTTCGCGATAATTACGCGACAGAAACTTGATTAAGCTGTCTTATACTTTGTTTGTTGTTTGTGCAAGAACACTAAGTATGGTGTGCAGGTTCGTCTATGTGCAACTAGAATTTATCGAGAGATTGGATTTTGATAAACGGTTTAATAATGAAATCAATTTTGAAGAAAAATAACGTTTTATATTAAAATGATTATTAACAATAAGGAAAAGTATACGTTAAGAAGAATATAAGAAGAACTGGAACTCTTAAGCCACTATCACACGACATATACTCATATAAATTTTCGTTATGAGCGAGAGCACATATTGAGCAATAGACTATCTACGGATCGATGATTTGAAGATGTTTGGATGATTCTACAATGAATTCGCTTTTTGATTAAGTACAATTCTTAATATATTCTAATAAAATAATTACATAAATAGTCACGCCTGTTTCTCGTAGACTACGAACATGCATTGGCACGATCCTGACACACCTCTCTCTCTACTTTCACATCCAAATATCTACGTATACGTGGTCGTCGGTTATATTATATATTTAATATGACCCAAATTCAATATATCGCCAGTTAAGTCGATTTACTTCTATCTGTAGCATTGCTTGCCGACCCTACTACTCACTTCTGCAGCATAAATTTGCTTTGTCACCTCTCTTTCCGCTTTTATTCTTTCTACGGGCTGAACCACCGAAGTACTCCTTTCATAATATTTTATGTTATACAAACCAATCTATAATAATAAGTTAAAGGTAAAAACCGTAATTCAATAAAACTCATAAATGTTTGCCTTGGTTTTCAATAAAGTCGTTATTAGGGTTCCGTACCGTAGGGTATGTAAGGGTAACCAACGGAACCCTATTACTAACCTCAGCTATCCGTCTGTTTGTCTGTCAGCGGGCTGTATCTCATGATCCGTGGTAGGTTTTGAAATTTTCACAGAATATGTATTTTTGTTGCCGCTGTAACAAATAATAAAAATTCAAATAAACTAAAAATTAAAGCATCCTACTAGAAACGTGTTTTTACGATGCTACGGAAACCTTCATGCACGAGCCCGACTCGCACTTGGCCAATTTTTTTAATTATTATACACCATATTACCTTTTCAAGGATAGCTTGTGTAAACATATTAACATTTTCCCCTAGTTAGCTGAATCGCTTAAAATTCTTGCACGTTTCACGTCCTTCTTGACTTTGATGAATGAATGAGTTTCGCAAACCAATCACCCATCGTCAATTACTCACTCGGATGCGGCATGCTAATTGTTTTGTTTCGTCGTCTGCTCGGGAAGCAGTTAGTTACATGTCGTTGTTTTAATTGCCTGCCTCTTAGAATTTTTCGATTCATTCACGTCTATAACAGCAGGGCTGGCAGTACAACGTTTGTTTTTATTAAGTATGTAATAAGTATCAATTTAGTTGTAAATTACGCGAGATTTTAACGTGTGGTGGAAATAATTATACAAGTGGAACATTTCATTAAATTTTATATTAAATAGTATTCTGAAAATCTAGCTAAACGCGATAGCCCCGGCCGGGGAACTGTGGTTCAGTTTCCCCCGTGCTGTGTGGAATGAATTATTATCGTTCTGTCATTAGATTTCGATTTTTGACAAGTTGAAATGACTGTATCGTCATGTAGATTAGTCCAAACACGTAGTGATTATGATACTATTTGGCGTAGGCAAACCTTTTGAAAGACAATGAGGGCTTTTAAAAGTTTTCCTGTCACCATGGGTGACGCACTTTGAAATTTGACAGATCTCATGGCGGGGAAGTGGAAAAATTAACGTATCTTATTTCAATATTAATTATATTTTTTATTAATAATTACATTAGAAATGGATTAACCAAACTACGATTTGTTACAATTTACCTTAAAGTGAAAAACTGTGGATTTTATTTGTACGTCCAAATAAACTGGAAACCGAAAATCTTTTGTTTAAAACGCAGTGCAGCTTTTCAATAATAAAAGACCTTTCTTACAAATAAGTACACCTTTGTACCAACTATGTATCAACATCTGATGAGCGAAATATTATTAACCCTTTTCACGTAGGATTGCCAGGTCTTGAAACTGAAATGCCGGACAACTCAGCAAGCTTTTGTAAGTCGGACATTTTGGTAAAAGGCCGAACAACACCCTTAAATTTTTCTTAGTATAATATGACAACTTTTTTAAAAGTAACAATACTTTTTATCATTTACCATAAAATCTACTTAAGTTCTAATGAAATAATAAAAAAATTGAACAAATCAGTTTTCTTTAATTATTAATCATGCAATATTCATTACAATATTAATTTCAATAATTGCAATATTATGTATACAAGTATATGAAAAATATAAAAATGGTCAAATTTAAAAAGCCTAACTAAACCGGACTGGCCAAACACCGTCGAATTTGGCGGGACCCGCAATCAAAAAGCCTGTGTGTCCGGCTTTATCCGGACGCCTGGCGACGCTACTTGTATCGGTAATTGACATTAAAATTAATAAAATTCTACAGCATATAATTTGGATTCACTTAAAGAAGCAAAACGAACTGCAGTAGTGTCTATACATTCCGTTGAATTTAATATTTAAAGAGACTAGATGAAAAAAAAACGTCGTTACTGCTACTCTCACAAATTTTCATAGAAAAAAAAAACTCCTTGTCAGATAAAAAGTATCTCAATTGACATGTGCGTCTTCTACGTAGCGAGAGTAGTCCTAGTCTAATATTTAAGGGCACGGACTGTGGAAATAAAAGTAATGCCATTCGATTATTCTCGTAAATTACTCCTAGCGTAATAATTTCAAAGCTTAACTAGACGGTTGTGGTCGACGAGAGCATTTGCGGTGTTAACAGTATAAATAGTATTCTCTTTTACGAAATGAAAAAGAAATTAACACAGTTAACAATTTGGGTGTATTAGTTGAATGAAGAAGTTTTTTTTTTCAAAAAGCTTATTAGATGGTTAAGACACTAACTGACGAGCATGAATGCTTAGATATATATGGATGTGACAGAAGTGAGAGGTATGTCAGGGTCGTGTCAAATGTATGTCCGTAGTCTCTTTCTACCTTTCTGTTTCTTTCTCAGACGTGAGAGTTTGTGTATATGTGTGTGTGTGTGCGTGAACTTTGATCATAAATAATAAAGCGATTAAAATATCGAAATTATATCGTACGTGTAGGGTTCACGTACACTTTAGGGTACACTTTACGTGGGACAATATCAATAATCCGTGCCATCCTTAAGACCGGCCGCTACACAAAAATCCTCGATGGGTCGAATGTGGTTTCAACCGAATACGAATTTCGGCCAAACATTCGGTAAAAATTCAAAATTGGCCAATTTTGACTTTGATTTATTTTCGCCGCGCACTTCGGTTAAAAATAAGATTCAATTGAACCTTTTTTTAACAAATGGTACTTAAAACACCATTTCATAATTATATCATACAAATAAAAAAGTGATTTCTTTGTGAATTAAAGTTTTAATTAGATACTAATGTTTTTATAAGAAAAATTTGATTCACTCGTTAATTAAGACGAATTAATTTAATTTAATTTTCTTTTCTACTACAAATTAAGATTTAAATTTAACAAACTAGCAAAGTTATAATGATAGGAATTATAAATTAACAAATAAATGACTATAATTATAGAGTAACGGACATATTTTATTTTACTGGTATCACAGATTTGATTTCTATTAACTTTAGTCAAAGTAGGTTTTGCAGGTATTTTATTTTTTTCTTGTACCGAATGTTCGGCATTTAAACCAACAAGGGTAGGTTAAAACTTTACTTCAGATAAGCAAGTATTTGATTCTTAATGGAAGATAGATGTAGATGTTTATGGGCCATAGTATCCACTTATGATCAGGTGGCTGTATGTGTAAGGTCGCCCTTATTGTATAAAAACACATGTTAATTAAAAAATTAAAAATTAAAAAATATATTTTCCACAGGCTTTTTTCGTAACAGTAAATAAGTCCGTCAGAGTAAAGGAGTATGGAATCTTTACTCGTGTGGTTAATGCCTTAAAATCGAAAATTATAAGCGAAAAAGTTCTGATAACTCTTTAAAACGCACACGTTTCGCGACTATGCCTCAATGTATGATTTTTATTTTCTCTTTGATATGAATGTTTTGGTAATATTGATTTATAAATATATACCTATCATGTCTAAAATGAGAATATTTAATCCATTAGCTGATGACTTCAGAAATGCGTTGAAAAGGCAAAGAAACGTCGTTATCTACGAACTCTGCACAAATTCATTGCCCGCCTCTCCTTTTAGAAATTAAAAAAATACTTATTTTGATCATCCCAAAATTAATTATGTCACTATAATGTTAATGATGGTTAATTCCATAGTTTACTTAACAGTTGGAGGGAAATTGAGTTCTTATTGTTCATACCTGAAAACTACTCAACACATTTCAGTGGTATTTAGTATAAGTAGTTAAGAAATTAAAGTAAAACTATTTATTTACTTTTATTATTTTACTTTACTATTTAAAAACTTGCATAATGTATAGTGTGACTTAAACAGAAACTATTATAAATACTTGTGATAAAACGGCCTGTTACTAAGTTGTAACGGGAGATCCATTCATTTCGCTATTCTGCCGCAGCTTTTTAAGGCAGAAATTGCAATTTTCTTCAACCCTGTCATCGTAATAGCTGAAGTTTGCTAATTCACTGTGTGGTTATATTCTTATCTGCAATGCTTTTCACGAAAGCATAGAAACCTTCCCGCCAAATTAAAGTTACATCCGCTGTATTGAAATGAAGATCAATAAAAACATTGATATCGCATTTGAAAACTTGGCACTGAAACAAATTTTTTGCTAAATTATAAAATTTATTTAATAACCTTTAAATAATATTGAATAACGAATCTTCATATGTTTTCTTGTTACAACATGAAAAAGTATGTAGATTAGTTACTCCTACGTAGATAAGTTACTAACCACGTAGGTATATATACCTACGTGGTAGAGCCACGCTGCAACTATAATATGGTTGTAGCACTAATGCGTTGGTTCAACCGGGGAAGAACCACGCTCTCACAGAATACCAGCGTAAAATAGCAGCTTAATACTGCTTTGTTTCGTATGGTGAGTGTAGAGATCCAGAGACCCTTTTTACAGGAAACGAGGCATTCCATCTTTGTCATCAGGGTTGTCAACGCATTTGCATTTTGATTCTTAATCGAGGTTGAATATAGATTTCTATGTGCCACAGCATCCACTTACCATCAGGTGGACTGTGTGCTCGTTTTTCTAAAACAAAATAGCATATTGTATCTGCATGGAAGTTATTAAGATTTCAAAAAGGTACTCTTAAAATGAGTAGTAAATGAAGTCATTCAATGGTTGTAAAGTGGAATTTTCCCTGCAAAGAAACTCAGGGTTTTGGATTTCTTTTTTTTATAAACTGCTAATACGTGTTCCGCGGGGCCGTACGATAATTGTGGACTTGAAATTCTTTTTACATTCAGTTGCATAGCTGTGCAATCATGCACATTAAACTAAATACGCACTTAATTGCCTTGGTTCAAACGGCTGAGGAGCGCTTTGTGCCCCGCTGTGGCTGAAAATCGCCAATGAGCAAAGACTCCCGGACAAGTGGCGGGGCTTCTGTTCCCCGGTGCGTTTTATCCACGCCAGAGATAGGTAATGTTAGTGAGGCTAATTCGTCAAAGGCAACGCGGCCCTTTGTGCCAGCTTATGGTAATCAGCGCGGGCGGTGAGCGGAGAGGGGCGCTTCAAATTTAATGACGAGATTTAACAACTATTATAAATTACTGAGTAAATTTTGTATGAAACTAAACATTTCACGTTTTCATATATCTCTCGTAATTTTAATTATAATAATGTATTCGGTTGAAATAACCTGTAATTAAACCTTTTAAATTAATGTTCTGATAGTATTGAGGTTTGTCTTGAGTTTGAGTGTCAGAAACATTTAACAGTAAATCCGTCTTTTGATCCTGTACTGATGTGTAGGGTTTCATCATCATCAGGCTGCTACAATCCACTGCTGGATATAGGCATCTGCCAAGAGCGCCACTTAGTCCGAGCCCAGCCAGCCGAGGCCAGCCATATAATGCAGACCGTCACGTCGCCCTATCTAGTCAGAGGGTGTCCCATACTACGTTTGCCTAGGAACAGTTTTACACTCCATAAGACCTCAACTCTACCGGTGTCACTCGACAGACGCGGTCTGCCAATTGCCACTTCATAAGGTCTAATAAAAATTGTCTTAGCATAAAGATCGGTGGGAGTTATGTAAAGATAGGCGGGGGATTCGGCGTGCATTACAAACAAATGATCTTGTAATGTCCTGAGTGGCAGACGCTCAAATGTATGCCGCACGCGTTCATTCGAATGCTACGCAGCATGCACTACGGAACGCCCTCCACTGAGGCAATATATATAAATGATATAGAGATATAAGACTTAGCCTAATATCTATCACGTAGCGTAGTAACTGAAATTTGTTTTATTATAGACTAGCTGTACCCCGTGACTTCGTCCACGTGGAATTGATTACGATTGGATTTCAAAGGCTTTATATATTTTTTGCACTAGAGCCATAATTCTTTTTCTGAAATAAAAATAGCCTACATTACTCCTCATAACATCAATTATCTACCACTGAAAGTCCTGTCAAAATCGATACAGCTATTTCGGAGATTAGCCGTTACAAATAGAAAGATAGATAGAAGAATTTTTTTGAAAAATAAATTTTTCCTTATGCATTTAGTAAAAAGCTTTTAAAACAAACAAATGCTTCAATTTTATTTATTTGTATAGACTAGCGATCCGCCCCAGCTTCGTCTGAATAGAATGCATAAGTGTCAATTTTTACGGGTTAAAAAATACCCTAGGTCCCTCATGGAACTGCTAAATCTATCTGTTTGTAAATTTTGATGACAATCTGTTCAGGCATTCCAAGATTAACCCGGACGGATAGACAATAATTTTAAAAATGACTGCTTATGCCGTAATAGCATTCTAAATGCTTCCTTATTCTGCTCTTAAGCTCCCAGGGGTTTCGCCGAGCTTAACAGAAACCAGTCTTTTCAATATTACATATAGACTTAATTTTATTTTTATATTCCTAGATTTACGTCTTAAAATTAATTTTAAAAACCACTTAATTGACATATTTAAAAGTCAGTCAATACAACTGTGGAGACGTGGTAGCCCGTACGTAGGTAGACGTGGTACGTAGGTAGTACTAATCGTTCGCTATACATTTCACAGTACGCGAGCAATCCAATTTCGATCCCTGCAGGTGCCGGTGAAATTGTCAATTGCAATATTTTGTTGATTTTACTACTGTGAAGAGAAACATCGTCATAAAACTAGGATGTTTTCAGAAAAAAAATTTGAAGTCAGGTGAAGAGCGCCAACATGCTAAGAGGGCAGCACGGCGGACTTATTACTACATAACCTTTTCAAAAATGAGAGGAAGCCTGTGCCCCGTTGTGCTTACTTACATGAAGGATTTTCTTTCATAAACTTACATGAAAGTTTTAATTCCGTTACCGGATAATATCTAAAACTATATGGTTTATTAGTACAAGTATCACCCTATATCTAACGCCGTATGTCGCAGCCTATTAAATACCGTTATAAATTATTGATTAACAGAGTAAGTTATTATGATCTGCGTGCTCGTTTGTCACCCTTAACCAGTATATTTACAGGCTGTAATGCGTTTTTAGTTTTCAGAGGTGACAACGCATTTGTAACTTTTTGGTTGAACTTGCTGAAACCATATCCATATACTTAATTACTTACCATCACGTGAACATCGTGAGCAAACCTGCATGTCTTTAAAACTAGAAATGTGAAGTTCTTCAACGGACATTGTGACACCGCGGCTTTATACTTCATCTCCAAATACCCCCTGAGTAATGAGAACAGGCATGTACCCTGCAATAGGACGAATATAGGCTCTGTCAAATTTATTTTACTTTTTATTTTCTGTAAAAAAATTGACAAAATTATTTATATAGGTACGAGTATGTTATACGTGGTAGAGCCACGCTGCAGCCATGTTATGCTTGTAGCACGAATGGTAGTAGTTAATTTGCACCAGTTGCACCAGTTCGGCGTGAGCCAGAACTGGTACAACTCGTCATTCTCAGCCCTCATCGGCTGACGGTGGGTCGACGGATCCTAAAAAAATAAAACTAAACTAGGTTTTTTTTTTGTACCACCTTGCATTTTAACATGCAGCTGAAGGCCCCAATTCTCTCCAGTAGAGGTCTAAATTTTAAGTCTAATAATCGATCTGCCTTTCGTTTGATCTTTGCTCCATTTCTAATACCGTTTCATTCGGAATCTCAAATAAAACTAGTTCAATAATAAAACAACAAATTATGAAAGCTAATCTACTTCATCGTTAAAATGCAAGGTGGTACGAAAAAAAAAACCAATTACTTTAATAATACTAATCGTTGCTGGTCTGAACCTATTTTTTTTCTTTTTCTCGAACACAAAGGTAGTTTAAATTAAAAGATGAAGTGTTTATTTACATATATTTTATTGCAAATCAAACAGTCACTTGTTTTCAAAACACCATTTCTTAATACACAAAACATTTTTAACGCACAGATTTTCTTATGAGTAAAACAGTTATATACGGTAAAGTATCTTTACAATAAAGTTCACAAAGAGTATTTAAATTGGGAGCTCCTAAGCAACTTATATCTATGATAGTATTATTTTCATCACAAAGATCTTGTACCGATTTAATTTTTTCACATCTTTTAAAAATAATCTTTTTATCTTTCAAATATGTCTAGATAATTCTATGAAATTCTCTATAATTAATAAATCCCTCACTCCATCGATACCCAATGTGCTTTTCAATCCAGCCAATTTGTTTTTTCTCTTCAAGAGATAGTGAAGTGAATGGGTAAGGAGGTTTAATTAGGAATATAAAAAACACTCACGCCTGTCATCCAGAGGGGTAGGCAGAGACTACGGACTTCCATTTGGCACGATCCTGACATACCTCTTTCGCCTCCTTTACATCCATATATCTACGCATACATGCTCGTCGGTTAAGGGTACTTCTAACGTGGCCCCTTTTCAAAATATCGCCAATTTGGTCGGTAAACTTTTTTCTAGGGCGTCCCTTCCCGACTCGGCCGTTCACATCTGCCATATAAATTTGCTTTGTCACTCTTTCCTCATTCATTCTTTCTACATGACCAAACCACCGAAGCATTCCTTTCTTAATCCTGGTCACAACATCATCTTGCATACCACATTTATCTCTTATCATGCAATTTCTCACCCTGTCATTCAGATTCAACCCTAGCATACTCCTTAAAGACCGCATTTCTACAGCATTTATTCTACTTTCGTGCTTCTTATTAGGAATTAGGAAAATGAGGAATATTTTAGCAAATTCTTTTACTATAAATTTATTTTTCTAAATCTATTTTTGAATCCTTGTAGATTTACGATTTTGTACTGCTATTAATGATATTTTTTAACGATATTACTCAGTGGTTTGTACTCGAATATACAATCGCTTAAAATCAAGCAATAAGCGGTTGTCTGATCTGGCATTTCTTGGTCTGTTTCGATTTCAACTCTCTCATCGATCGAACCTTTTAAAGTTTCATGTCGTCTTGAACAATCAATTACAAATAATAGTGCTACGTCTCTGAACTCCTTTAAAACCATCAGCCGCTCCGACTGAAGTCCGTGATACGACTGTTTTAAGTTGCGTGGTAGTTATGAACAAAGAAGTATAATACAATAGCACTGATAAGCAGGGTGTAACACGAGTATATTGATAAGAGGAAAGGCTGAACAACTATGGAACGCTAATGAGGGTGCAGGCCCAACGGATCATCATCATCATCATCATTACAGCCCTTCACAAGTCCACTGCTGAACATAGGCTTCCCCCAAGTAATGCCACAAAGCACGGTCCTAAGCCACGTGCATCCATCGACTTCCTGCATATCTTACCAGGTCGTCACTCTATCTAGTGGGGGGTCGCCCTACACTACGCTTACCGGTACGAGGCTGCCACTCGAGAACCTTTCTTCCGCATCGGTTATCGGTTCTTCGAGCTATATGGCCGGCCCATTACCACTTCAGCTTACTAATCCGTTGGGCTATGTCGGTCACTCTGGTTTTACTCCGGATATCCTCATTTCTGAGTCTATCACGTAGAGAAACTCTGAGCATAGCCCTCTCCATAGCTCGCTGAGCGACCTTAAGCGTCCTCATACGGCCAGCAGTGAAGTACCACGTCTCAGATCCGTAAGTCATCACTGGCAACACGCACTGGTTGTACAATCTAGTTTTTAGAGATTGAGGTATACCTGACGAGAAGATATGTCGTAATTTCCCGAACGCTGCCCAGCCGAGTTGAATCCGTCGATGGACCTCTCGGTCGAAGTTGGACTTACCTAGTCAGACTATTTGTCCCAGGTAAACGTACTCGTCAACAACTTCGAGCATAGTGCTCCCAACAACTACCGGCATAGGTGTGACATGGACATTAAACAACCGTTGGGAGGCACTATTGAGGTCATTGAGCATAGTGCTTAAGTCCTCCAGCGATTCTGCCATAAGGACTATATCGTCGGCAAATCGAAGGTGAGTGATGTACTCGCCATTGATGTTAATACCGTGTCCTTTCCAGTCCAGTAGCTTGAAAACATCTTCCAATGCAGCGGTGAAGAGTTTCGGGGATATAACGTCACCCTGTCTTACACCTCTCTGCAGTTGGATAGGTTTCGAACTCTGGTTCTGTACTCGGATAGCCATCGTAGCCCTACTGTACAAACACTTCAGCACTTCGATATACCGACAGTCAACTTGGCACCGCTGAAGGGACTGTAGCACCGCCCAAATTTCGACGGAATCAAAGGCTTTCTCATAGTCCACATACGCCAGGCAAAGTGGCAGATTGTATGTACTTTTCAGTCTTCTGTACAATCTGCCGCAGGGTATGTATGTGGTCTATGGTACTGAAGCCTTTTCGGAAACCGGCTTGTTCGGGAGGCTGGAAGTCGTCGATTCTGCGTGCGAGACGATTCGTAATGACTCTCGAAAACAGCACGTAGACGCGGCTCAGAAGGGAAATCGGTCTGTAATTCTTCAAGAGAACGTTGTCGCCTTTCTTAAAGTACAAGACCACCGCATTTCTGCTCCACGCCTCTGGAGTAGTGCCATCATGGAGGACGGAATTGAAGAGCTTCTGAAGGACTTCAAGTTCCGGTGTTCCACCCGCTTTCAGAAGCTCCATCCTCGCCTGGCGCCCTGCCGTTTTTAGGGTGCTGGAGAGCCATTCTAATCTCGCTTAGACTGACGTCCGGGATATCATCGGAATAGTGTCGGATAAGACTCGCTCTTGGATCGTTACTCACACTTGCGTGTGGCTCCAACGATGATCTGTACAGCTGCCCATAGAAAGGTGTCCCGGAAACGATGCTGCCACACTCAGTCTTCAGCTTTGACAGTTGGCTCTTAATGGCAGACAGATCTCTGGCAAAGACTTTGGAGCCCTGGTTCCGCTGGATCGCTTCTTTAATACGAGCAGTATTAAAGTTGCGTAAGTCTCGCCGCATGCATTTGGAGATCTGTCTGTTCAGTTGCCTGTATGCTGTCAAATCTGTTGACGATTGCAGCCTCATCTCCCGTCTAACAGCCATGAGATTAAGACTGTGATCGGAGAGTTTTTGTGTTCTTCTGCGGCGGGTCTTGCAGAACTTAGCTCCTACCGCATGGATAGTTTCCACGAGCTTGTCATTCATATCGTCCACTACATTGCAATCTTGTAGGCACTGAAAGCGGTTACGTAACTTGAGCTGAAAGTTTTCGGGATTCTGGATTAGAGCACGAGGAGGACGGAGCGTTGACTTCATTAGACAAGACCTCTCCAACTTAACGTTTAGGTTCAGTGTGCCTCTAACCATTCGGTGATCGCTGCCAGTTTTCACCCTTGCGATCACTGAGACATCACTGACCAGTTTGCGTCTGGTCGTCATAATGAATTCAATCTCATTTTTTGTCGAACCGTCGGGGCTCGACCAGGTCCACTTCCTGTGGGGCCGCTTCTGGAATAAAGAGTTCATCATAAAGAGTCACTCTTTCTCCATAAAGTCGGCCAGCTGCTGGTCCCTTCGGTTCCGTTGCCCTACTCCAAATTTCCCTAACTTCAGCTCACCGTTTTCTCTTGTGCCTAGTTTTGCGTTGAAGTCTCCCATCAACACCATGTAGTGGGTTTTGGAGGAATGCATGGCTTTGGAAATATCCTCATACATTTCCTCCACCTCCTCATCGGGATGTGCCGAGGTTGGTGCGTAAACCTGTATGACCTTCAGCGAATACCGTTTGGTGATTCTGAGTATTGTTAACGAGAGACTTGTGGACGATAAATCCGACACCTCCTTGCGACAGATGGTCGCCCTCCCGGTGATAGAACAAGTTGCCGGATTCGAGAATTACCGTGTCCTCCCCCTCTCTTCGGACCTCGGATAATCCTATAATATTCCAGCGCAACTTGTCTATCTCTTCTTCCAGCTCCAGGATTTTCTCGTCAGTCCTCAGGGTGCGTGCGTTAAATGTTGCCAGGTCGAGTCGTCGTAGGTGGCAACCGAACCTCCACCGGAGATTCTTAGCACCCCCTGCCCCGCCGTTACCATGGTCGCCACCGTAGCCAGGAATAGAGGGCCGCCGGGGACTGGGGGCCGTCTATTTGTGTAATTGTTCATGGGGGGGTATATTGCCATAGTTGCCATGCTCGGCGAGCGGGTTGGCAACCGCAGTTTTTTTTTGTCGTACAGTTGCTGTTATCAGGAAGATGCTGCTGCCCATCTCCTGCCTGTTTCCCTCTGTCGCCTTTTATGACACCCACGGGAAGATATGGGGTATTCTTAACCGCCACTACACGGCTAGACGGCCCAACCGATATCAATTAGATATTAGTTAATTAATCTGCACATCTCAGGAACCGCGCATCTTACGCAAAAACCCCAGATTCGTGATCAGAACATGTTTTTTTTTTAGAATCCGTCAAGCTACCGTCAGCCGACGAAGGATGAGGATGGCGAGTTAGTACAAACTAACTACAATGGGTCGGTTCGATCGGGGCAGGACCACGCTCTCACAGAATACCAGCGTAAAATAGCAGCTTAATACTGTTGTGTTTCGTATGGTGAGTGTAGAGATCCGGAGACCCTTTTTTACTGGAAACGAGGCATTACATCTTAGTCCACAAGGGTGACAACGCATCTGCGTTTTCATTCTTAATATGGGCCGCAACATCCACTTACCATCAGGTGGACTGTGTGCTTGTATATCATCCTTATTCTAGATAAAAAAATAATATTAAATCTTTATATTTCTTATTTTGGACTCACTGTGGCTTCATACAGAATCATAATGAGTTAAGATGTAGTTATTTAGTAGACAGATACACTGACGTTGTAATAAAAACAATGACAACCAGATTATAAAATCGCATTTTGATACCGTATATTAATAACATGAAATTGTGAAACCACTTGCACTTCCAGTCCGAGCCGCGTCATGACAAAGCGAACATAAAGTCAGTTACGAAATGGACAAACAGGTCATAGGATATTGTGAATATTTAAGTTTTCCCCTACGTTTGCTTCAGCGATTGGGCATAATTTGATACTCAGTACGGTTAAAAGTGTGGCTAAAGTTTCGACTGACTTATGACATTTTGTACATTCATTTGACTGCCTCGTAATTCTAGTGGTCGTAAACGATCTGATCTGAACGAACTGATCATAATGTCCTGGGTTCGAATCCCGGGTACGGCTCAATAAGTTATTGGGTTTTTTGTTAAGAAATTTTGAGTAGTCAGGAAGTTGACCCACGTGCCTCGGAAAGCACGCAAAGTTGTAGGTCTAGGTAGGACTATGTCAGGGAATTGAAAGTGCACCTGTGCTTGCGTATACACTTACCACTATAATCCTGTGCTGTGCAGATGGCTAGTCTCCGTCGAGACTGCCCGCCGTGACCGAAGTTCGGTCTGGATGATATTATTAAAAAAAAGTGATATACACTCTGTAAACACTAGGAACAAACACAAGCTAGTGATACCAGTTTCTCGACTCCATAGTGTCAGTAATTCATTCTTAGGGTAAAATATTAGCGTATACATTACAACACTTTTACAACATAGTCCCAGAAAATATACAAGGTCTCTCTATTATCAAGTTTAAATATTTTATTAAACGAAAACTATATAAAAAGGGTAATTATAATATAAATGAATACATGGTTGATAATAATCCCTAAAAAATACAAAATAAATGAGGTGCTCGCTTCCAAGCTGTTTCTAAAATAAATTTTGTAAATATTTAGTGACCATTGACATTGTAAATTTTTTTTAAAGATCCCCCTTGGTTTCTTGCTGGTTCTTCCCAAGACAGAGGTTTTTTTCGAACCAGTGGTAAAGTAAAAAATTACTTTCAATAAGAATTACAACATGTAATCTATTATAAAATATCTATTATAAAATATTGTATTCTATTCTATTATTAATTTGTATAAAGAAAATCGACACGTTGGGGCTACCGGTTCGAATCCTGTACGGAACAAGTTTGAATAAATTGATCAATAAAAGTTCGAGGCAAGGATATTTATCCATGTCAAGTTTATGTATGCTAAACGACCTCTACGATACAAGAGAGAATGTTGATGTGGTTGTAACCTTTTTTATTGAAGATGAAAATGAAATTGATATCAATTTTATGAAGTAATGTAAGTTATTTCAGCACTCTGTTTGTAACTTGTATTGAAATTCTGGCCCGTGTAATATTGCTCGTAACTTAGGAATCCAATATTGATCTTGAAGCTTGTGATAATGTCAATTTTTTTGTTAGTTGGTAATTTAAAATCTAGGCCTTTATTGATGTGAAATTGGGTTCAAGATAGAAGTGGTCTAGACTAAATTTCTATTAATATTTGCTCCATATTGTGTTTACGTTTTTACGGTAAATCTATATTGTAAATAAGTACATAATTATAACATCTTCTTTTTTATTTATAATTGGGTGACAAACGAGCACACAGTCCACCTGATGGTAAGTGGTTGCTGCGGCCCATAGACATCTACATCTATATCTTCTGAATCGTTTAGGCTCGTTACTCATTTCAACACCACATTAATTATACCAACTGTTGAATTCTATTACATTCTATAACAACTAAGGATGTTACAAGGTTGAAATGACGATGTGGTAGCACGTTTTGCTATTTAGCTTTCTTCAAACGTGCACAGACGTTATAGGTTTAAGAGCAGACCCTTTTAAAAGTATATAATCCGGGACAACATACATATTCAGTGCAATATAATTTCTTTATATATCAGAACCGGAGCGTGCTAACCCTAGCGGCTATTGGAGGGCGGGTGAGGTGGTGCGACAATCGCGACGATTTATTGTCCAAAGCGCAGGCGGTGTCCGTATTTCAAAGGACGCCGACAAAGCGCCGCCGCGGCGCTGCGCGGCCGGCATTAGCGGCCCTGTTTGATGCCTCCACCCCTTATGAAGGGCTGCCTCTCGTATTAAACATTATATTTCATATAAAAACAAAAGTTATTCATTAGATCGTGCTTAGTAGCTTAGTACCTCTATTTTGTAGGCCGGTATTGTACATATATGTGTATATAATGATGATGATGATGATATTGATTCATTGCGTTGTCATATGAAAATATGCAGATTAGGCATGTTTTATATTAATCTCAAAGGTTCCATTGTTTATAACAATCAAGTGTTATTGGCTAAACGTATGTATGTAGGGGCTGTTGCCAGTGTTGCCAACTTGACGGGTTTCCCGTTAGATTTGACGGGACAGCGAGGTTGGCGACGGGAAAAAATTGTGTTTAACGGCTAACGGATTTTTTAACGGGACAACAAAAATTTATGTTTTTTAGATTTGTATAAATAAAAATGATTTGGAAATGGCAAAAATTAAATTATAATTTTATTCATTTTTTTAGTTTAAAATACGAAAAAATGTGCAATACAATGAATGATTGACACTTGTCTACCGTACTTGACGGGATTATAGTGTTCTCTATAACGGGAACTGGATTTTAAAGTTGGCAACACTGGCCATTGCTATGTATGTACAAGCCATTGCTTTATTGCGTCTGACGAACGGGTCACGAATATTTAATTTTAAATCTGCAACTCTTTTTTAAATTTCATTTGTAAAATGAAAAAAGCACAGTAGAAGTACTACTCAATAGCTGCAAATATATTTTTATAATGAAATATAACATCCGCAGCCTTTCTATTTCTAAGTCCACTGCTGGTCAAAGTCCTTTCCAAAACTGCTCCAGATAGCATGAATTGCTTGAAAGATTTGCTCACATTCATCATGCTGAAGGTGGTCTGCGCATCTCTGGTGGGTTGGTGAGAGCAGAGCACTAGTAATACTGCTCAACCCTTCCACCTCAACGTGAGAAAAATACAAAGATTTATACATATATTTATTGAAGGAAAACATTGTAATATATAAACGAAAATACTCAAATCTAATAAAACATACTTACCAACTATTAGAAAAGAATATTTTTCTGATATGATATTAAAAAGTCTAAAATACATTCGAATATATTATTATTGTAGTTGATACGAACGTACTACCCTCCAGCCATACCCCCGCAGCCCTGGCTCAAAGTGAGTGTGTTACTCTTTAACCTGCGCGATTCGCGACCGGCTAAACTTACCACTCCGCTAAATAAAGTTAAAAGGCTTCTCTGGCTTTGTCTCGGCTCGCCTTTGATGTACGCCGAGAACGTACCCCCCTCTCCTACACTTCACCTCGACCCTCCCGCCTCCTCGGCTCTCGCAAACAGTTCACCGCAAGCTGAAACTATTGCCTTTAATGTCTTTTCCGATACACCCTCGTACGATTGATTAGTACGACGTTGCGTAGGTATTTCTGAGGAATCGGTCCGATCAAAGTAGTCGTCTCCTTTTGACGACGAATCTCTGAAACTGAACAACCCTTATCTTTTTGATCTCCCATTAAGCATCGTCCGTCGAATTTTACGTCAGCTTTGTACTGGCGGCGGTGATTTCGCACTTTCGTTGCTTTCATGTGTACTTTATAAACACCAAACTCAAGGAAATTCGTATTATGTCGCTACATATTGATGTATTTTTTTAATAAAACTATATTAAAAGACGTACTTAAATTCACATTCGACTACACAACGGCTGCATTATGGAAATCTGTAATCTACTTCAAACAAAGAATGCTACAGGTGCGTTAAGATATTCGAGGACTATGAGAATGTTTCACTGCCTGTTTGTATGTTTCGTATGGTGAGTGTGGAGTACCGGAGACCCTTAGTACTGGAAATGAGGCATTCCATCTTAGTCCTCAAGTGTGACAACGCATCTGCATTTTGATTCTCAATTGAAGATAGATGTAAATGTCTATGGACCTCAACATCCACTTACCATCAGGTGAACTGTGTGCTCGTTTGTCACCTTTATACTCCATTGAGAGTTCTAGAAACCATATTACGTGTTCAGCGGCCCTTGTAAAATGGTTTGATATTCGAATATTCAGAGCTGTGTACGGTTACAAAGCTTGAACATTAGTTCATGTGTGGCCTTACAACTTAATTCTGTAATCAGTTGGATTGTAAGCAAAATTTATATATACAGGTACAATATACGCCATTCTACTCCTTTGCTGCGTCAAACAAATAACTATCATTTGACCTATGAAATTACGTGCAATTTTAACCTATATACAAAAAAAATTTTACCTTATAATTAATACAATGTAGTAACATATAAAACGAAATATATTTATTTTTTATTTTTATATTGATTTATATTAAACGAAATATATTTATATTAAACTAGTGATCTTTGCACGAATGATTTCTGGACCTCGACAACAGCGGCGCGTATCAGGTTTAATTCAAGATTTAAACCATCTACCCACTCAAATACACACACAAAAATGTTTCCAAATCGGTCGAGCCATTTTCGAGATTTTGCGTGATTAACGGAACAAGAGGATTCACATGTATACTTGGGAAAGAGGTGACGATAGAAGCATGATAGATTTAATAATTGTGGATGAAAGATTGAGGGGCGCAGTTGTAGATACAAGGGTTTACCGGGGTTCTAACGTAGGAACGGATCATTATTTGGTTCTATGCCGAATTAATGGTCTATTCAGGCGTTGGCGCCATCGGTCATCTGTGTCTACCACTGCGTTACAGCGTATTAGAACAGAAAGGTTACAAGATGAAGGTGAGAAAAAGAAGTTCAAATGTAGACTGAAAGAAAATATAAGTGGTTTGGATGAATTATGTATGAAGGAGTTAGACTTGGAGAATGTATGGCAAAATGTAAAGAAAGGTTTAGTGGATGCAGCTACCGAAGTATGTGGTGTTAGTAAGAGAAAGAATGAAAGGAAAAATAATACGTTATGGTGGGATGATGAGGTACGTATGGAAGTTGAAACAAAGAAGAGAGCATGGCTAGATTTACTAGCAACAAAGGCTGGTAATTCTAGCGGTACGAATGATGATATTGAAAGAAAAAAGGCAGTCTTTAGACATCTTAATAAGAGAGTAAAAGAAGTAGTTGAAAGAAAAAAGCAAGAAAGAACGGATAAGAATGATAGAAGAATATCGGATAATTTCCAGGCAAATATTAAAATGTTCTGGAAACTTGTAAGAACTGCCAGGGGACATTCAAAACAGCCTATGATGAATGCTATAAGAGACGAGAATGGCTATATTCTGAATGATGAAGTTTTGAGTTTAAAGAGATGGAAGGAATATTTTGAAAGCGTGTTTATGAGTGAGGAGACAACGTGTGTACTAAGTGAAGTAGAAATTCCGAAAGAAGAGGAAAGAGGTAGCGAGATTAGTGTAGGTGAAATAATGAAAGCAATGAAAAGCATGAAAGCAGGTAAGGCTGCCGGATATGATAGAGTTTCACTCGAAATGCTAAGGGCTGGAGAGGAAGTGGTGGCAGGCCTGCTGCACACCTTGTTTAATTTATGCTGGGAACTGAAGCGGGTACCGGTAGACTGGTGCAAAGCCGTGATAGTCCCAGTATATAAGGGAAAAGGGTCGCAGCAGGACTGTAAAAACTACCGTGGCATCAGCCTTCTTAGCATTGTGGGAAAACTGTATGCTAAGGTACTGATTGAAAGGGTCATGAAAGAAACTGATGGAAAAATTTGGGATGTGCAAGCAGGATTTAGAAAGGGAATGGGATGTACAGATCAAGTCTTTTCCATGCGCATGATCGCGGAGAAGTTTTTGGCCAAAAACCAAAAGGTTTTTTGTGCGTTCATGGACTTGGAAAAGGCCTATGACAGAGTGAATAGGGATGTGCTATGGCAAACACTGAACTCATTTGGGTTGAGCGCTGGCTTGATACGGGCATTGGAGTCCCTTTATAGGGACTCTAGTGCTTGTGTTAGGATCAACGGGGTCTACTCGGACTGGTTTGACATCCATAAAGGTGTCAGACAGGGCTGTGTAGCTTCCCCGTGGCTGTTCAACCTATTTATGGACAGTTGTTTGCAAAATTTGAAAGTTGAAGAATGCGGATTAAGAATGGGTGAGTTAACCGTCAAATGCCTTTTGTACGCCGATGATCAAGTTATACTTGCGTCGTCGGCGGCCGAGTTGCAAATGATGGTTACATTAATGAACAGATCATTAAAAGAAAGGGGTATGAAAGTGAACGCAAGTAAGACGAAGGTTATGGTTTTTGAAAGAGAAGAAAGTAAAACGATTTGTGAAATAAGAATAGAAGGGGAGTTGATCGAGCAAGTAGATGAGTTTGTATATTTGGGCTGCGTATTTAGCAGGGATGGGAGATATGATAAGGATATAGAACGACGAGTGAATGCGGGAAATAGAGTAAATGGGGCCCTGCACTCTATTGTGAAGAGTCAAAATGTGTCGAAAAAGGCACGTATGGCAATTCACAATGCTGTGTTGGTCCCTACTTTAACATATGGTAGTGAAAGTTGGGTGTGGCAGAAGAAGCACGAGAGTAGAATGAACGCAGTAGAAATGCGGTCGTTAAGGAGTATGTTAGGGCTGAATCTTAATGACAGGGTAAGAAATTGTGTAATAAGAGAAGAGTGTGGTTTGCAAGATGATGTTGTGACCAGGATTAAGAAAGGAATGCTTCGGTGGTTTGGTCATGTGGAAAGAATGAATGAGGAAAGAGTGACAAAGAAAATTTATGTTGCAGAAGTGAATGGCAGAGTCGGAAAGGGACGTCCTAGGCGAAAATTTATCGACCAAATTGGCGATTTATTGAAAACGGGCCAAATTAGGAGTACCCTTAACCGACGAGCATGTATGCGGAGGTGTATGGATGTGAAGGAGGCGAGAGAGGTGTGTCAGGATCGTGCCAAATGGAAGTCTGTAGTCTCTGCCTACCCCTCTGGGTGACAGGCGTGAGTGTTTATGTTATGTATGTAACGGAACAATTGACTTTTGTAAAATATATTTAAATATCGATAAAGTGGTACAAGAGATGAAGTGAAAATAAATTATATCCGCGGAGTTGACCGTTACTACAAGTGTCTATTTACCTATTGAGCTTTGGTATTTCAAGTAGGGGCTAAGCCTACTACTACACTAGGCTGCCTCGTTGGTCTAGTGGTTGTAGTAGTGCGACTACTGATCATGAGGTCCTGGGTTCGAATCCCGGGTCGGGCTAAAAATCAATTATTGAGTTTTTCTGTCAGGAAATTCTCAGTAGCTACCCGAAGTCAGGAAGATGGCGGTGTCTCACACCCGTGCCTCAAAAAGCACGTAAAGCCGTTGGTCCTGAGCTTGATCTGCTTGATCTCTCTCCGGTCGTGTCGGTTCACCGTCCCATCGGATTATGAGAGTGAGGGAACAGAGAGTGCAGCTGTGCTTGCGCATACATTTGGGCACTATAATCTTGTCCTGCGCTGATGGCTAGCCTCCGTTGAGGCAGGCCGCCGTGGCCTAAATTCGGTCTGGAGGACATTATTATTATATAGTGGCCTGTAAGCCAAGCCATGCGCACTTTTGATCGTACAATACCTACCTTACGTCCGCCAAGCAGTGATCTAATTTGATCAGAATTATGTAAACATGTGTACCTATGAAAAAACTATTTTTTCGTTTTAAACAAAACCAAAGACACTATGCAATAGATAATAGTATCAAAGACAAAGATATGCTCTTTTATTTTAAACCATAACCTGGCAATGTTTCTTAGAAAAAAAAAAAAAAAAGAAATCACTCTGAACTTTCGGCGTTCCACGTGCCGTTTTGATGAAGGTGCTCCGTCTTTTTTATAGAATTTTATATTTGTGTCTGGACTAAAAACGAAAGTATTATACTTTTTTATATTCCTTGTAATATAGTGAACACATATATATATAATTTGTGGTATAAAAAGTGAAAAGTAAATTGCCAAAAGTGCTTCAAAATCTGGAAGGCCCATTATGGCGGCTGGGTCATAAATGTGTTATTTTTCAAATTCTCATTTATTTTTAGTGTAAAATGTAAGTAAAAATAGTTTTCTTACATATTTCAAATAATTTGACGTTGTATTTATTTTAAATTCACACAAAACTATTTTAGAAATATTGTTCTAAATGTCACACAGATAAAATATTATTATTTTATTTTTTTAATTTCTTTATATTTTAATATTTTGGTATGAGTAACGAATGAAAACACATAAAACATAAAAATATACATATTTCCAAACATTTTCATATAAATTTCTCTAAAAACAAAAGTGTAGAATTCAAATAAGTAGTAATTTTGTCACTATAATTGAAGTATATACCACTATACAGCTATACAGGGTAATTTACGTATTTTATTACAATTTCTAGCAACCAAAAATAATTTTATTCGATAGTTTATACATTCAACAAGAATTCCTGTAAGTTTTATCCATAAATATTGTCTCAAAGTGAAAATATAGCAAAATTTGCAATATAGCAAAAAATTTGCTAATTTTCAAATTTTCCCGCCATTACGGTCCCGAGCGCACGGGAGTATAACATGTCGCGCGCTGTCAGAGCTTACAGGAGCACGCGCCGTAGTTTCTACGCTAGCAAGTAACAACGTAAGTTTGATCCACGCTGGCACAAATTTTAAGTCCTGATTTACCACGTGCTCAGTCGCTAACATCGTAAGGGAAACCTGCATGTCTACGGAATAAAATATTTCCGCCAATACGTTCTAGAGCAATGCTGCGGATTAATTGCTCCGTAATAAGCGAAGGTCTGTGCATTGAGATGTAGCCTGTAACTTTACTAAGTTTACAAGGTTTTATACATCCATTTGTTTAACTGTTGTACGTTTTTTTTTTCATTTTACTGTTTCTTGTAAAATATTTAGAGACATTCAATTACCATTACTGTTACAGCCTATGAAAGTCCACTGCTGAACATAGTGCTCTACCATAGGTTGTCTCAAAGGGAGGATATTTGCCATAGTTGCCATGCTTGGCAAGCGGGTTGGCTACCGAAGTGTTTTATTTTTAGTTGTAATCAGGAAGAAGATGTTGCCCTTCTCTAGATATGTTTTCCTTTGTTGCCTTTTACGAAACCCACGGGACGATATGGGGTAGTGGATATACCTACACCGCCATTACATAGTTAAAACATTAAATTATTAATTAGTTTTTTTTTTGAATAGGATAAGGTGACAAACGAGCACACAGTCCACCTGATGGTAAGTGGTTGCTGTGGCCCATAGACATCTACATCTATCCTCGATTACGACTCGAAATGCAGATGCGTTGTCACCCGTGAAGACGCAATGCCTCGTTACCAGTAATAAGTGTATCCGGTTCTCTACACTCACCATACTAAACACAGCAGCATCAAGCTACTATTTTATGCTAGTACTCTATGAGACAGCGTCGTTTCCTCCAAACCATCTCTACAACTATTCTACTATTATAGCACTTTGAGGTAGGTATAAACGTGAAATTCAAACATTTACAACATACGAGAACTAAATGAATTTACGTAGTGCCTAGCGCCAGGTATTAACATAGCGGTCCGAATAACCCGGTGACGCGGCACTGGCTTTGCGAAAATTCAATTAGTGTAATAACAGCACAGTTCCATTATAGCAATCAAAGGAAAACGGAAAGTTTGCGCACATCAAAGAGTCGCTTAGTGCGTGCTCTCGGCTAATGACACCGTAGTGACGCGACCCGGTGTATCGACCACATCGAGCTTTTGAAAATTAGTTTCCATGGAATGACACACAACGATAAAACGGTGTAGCAGTTCATCATAGTATAGACATAAGACCTCAAAGGTTTTTTTATAGTATCGAGTGACGAACGAGCACACAGTTCACCTAATGGTAAGTGGTTGCTGTGGCCCATAGACATCTACATCTATCCTCGATTACTAATCATAATGCAGATGCGTTGTCACCCGTTAGGACTAAGATGGAATGCCTTGTTTCCAGTAAAAAGGGTCTCCGGTTCTCTACACTCATCATACGAAACACAGCAGCATTAAGCTACTATTTTACGCTGGTATTCTGTGAGAGCGTGGTCCTTACCCGGTTGGTTAGGTTACATATCGTAGTACACATCAAGAGTTGCTATATTTTTTAATCTATATATATATATATATATATATATATATATATATATATATATTATTTTATTAAATAATGTCTAATAATTGAAAATGGCTTTCTGTAATATAAAATAACTGCCTTCTTTTAAGCTCAGAGGGCTATTTGCATGCTATTAAGTCATGAGTAACCATTTGTGAATTTTTTGCCTTTCTGTCCGTATTTCTGTCTGTATGTCTCTCTTCGTCCGGGGTCCGGGCTTATCTTCGAAATTACTAAAGCTAAATCCTTGATCTAGACTATATTTTAGCCAAAAATATAGAGCATTTTTAAAATTAAAAAACAATTAATGAGTATTTTTATATGATAGAGAAGATTATGTTACAAATTATAAGAGATATAAAAAGTTTTAAACGAAAGTGTGTGTTAAAGGATACTATGATGAGATATTTGTATGTGAAATTGACAGATCTTTAATTTTTCTTTTCATCATTTTTCCTTACCGTACATATAGTATAAAGGTAACCAACGACTACACAGCCCGTAGTAGTCGTTGAAGGTAACAAATGCTTTAGAGTTGACAGTGTTTTTCGATTATCTAAGTATTTTCCTTACACGTCAAACGACGGGTTTCTTTAGTTTAAATTTTAAGCGGACAAAGTTGCGGGTAAAAGGTAGTATGAATTGTCCTTTGTTGAATTATGTGAAAATATATATAGTAGTATTATCTAGTGTGCTGCTTGCTTAGTGATCCACATTTGCTATTATATTAAGGCTGATTTTTGCAAGTCTGTGTAGTATATGTTGTATGTTATATTAAATCTTATAAACCTGAACGTCTTCTTAATTTTTATTCTACATAAATAATACATTCATACATATTTAATTCTTCTACACATAGTCAATTCTTTACAATCTTAGAGTTGTAAAAAATAACGTGTCTACTCAAAACACCCAACCTGCTGACTGACAGACGACGGTGCTTGGTAACGGGCAATCGTTTTACTGAACACAAGTTTCACAGACTGACCGTTACGCAAAATCGGTATTTTAGTAACCGCAACCATTGCCCTTTCATGGTGTGGATATTTCTACATCTCGAAGATATTTGAAATGCTAAAAGCCACGTTATTTATCCAACAGTACTCTCACGGAAATAGTTTGACGAACGCTCCGCACCGTCTTCACACAACCGTTTGTCATTTTCGAAATGTCTTACTCATCTGAACTGACCTTTAATGTTAACAGTACTATAGCTGGAAATGTTTCACTTAACCTGGTGGTAGATATATATTTCTTGCATAAGAATCCGGCTGAGTTGATGTCACCCTCTTAAGGATAATAGGCCCAGGTGTTTCATTTTGCCAAGGTGATAATATATCTGCAGCCTCTTTGGTTTAAGTTGGAGTTGTCCATAGACTCCATTAGACTAGTCCACCTAGTCTACTTACTGAAGACTTTGGATCATTTATAGCCATCTAATGTCATAAATATTGTATTTTCACACAATTTTCTTCGGAGATTTGAGATTTGAACTGTTATAATGTAAACCAAATTAAATCAACCTTTTAGTAACCATTATTTAATTAATTGACGCTTGATAAATAGCATTAAGTAACTCGTATAAATAATGTGTAATTTTTAACGGTATATATTTTTTCGTGGCAAAGCCACGGTGCAGCTACATTATGGTTGCAGCACGAATGGCTCGGCTCGACCGGGAAGGCTCACGCTGTCACAGAATACCAGCGTAAAGTAGCAGCAGCTTAATACTGCTGTGTTTCGTATAGTCAGTGTTGAGATCCGAAGACCCTTCTTTACTGGAAACGAGGCATTCCATCTTAGTCCTCTGGGGTGAAAACATAAATGGGTGAAAGGATAAATATAAATGTCTGTGGGCCACAGCATCCATTTACCATCAGGAAGACTGTGTGCTCGTTTGTATCCCTTATTCTATAAAAAAGAATATAACAGGACAAAACTGACAAACCTAAATAATATGTAAACTTCTTGTCAAACCAATAAAATTACTTTTTTTATTTCCTCTTTGACAATCACAAAAACACCTTGTAGTTACGGTGTAAGAATACCCACTAAGCTGTATCGTCCAGTGGGTGTCGTAAGGGGTGACAGTGCAAGGGCTACAGAATCTTCCTGACAACAGCAAAATTGTAAAAAAACTGCGGCTGTCCACCCGCTGCTCCCGGCCGTCCAAGCGTGGCAACTACAATGTCCTATGGGAACTGTAATATGGGAAATATTTGTACATGACAAACGGTACAAAAAAACGGTCCCGGGTCCCTGGCGGCGGTGCCGCTATTCCTGGCTACGGTGGCGAGTATGGTAAAAAGTTTTATAAAAAATATTAAACCTGAATACTTAATAACTAGTAAAATAATGATAAAAACACGTGTATAGTGACCGCATCGGACGTTTTTTATCTATTTTCTGGCGGGAGCGCTTATAGTCCTTCATGCTTTGATACTAATCAAATACCGTGTCTCACTCAGACGTGATAATTTTTCTAACGAGCGCAGTGATTCTCAGTTGTGTGTCACATAAACACGTTAAATGAACATTTTATGGTATTTTCATTGATATAACTTCTTTTATATTTAATTAAAATATGTTGTGGAAGAAATATTATATTCTTTGAGTTATTTGTTAATGAGGCAAGTCTATGTTCAGTAGTGGACTTGTGATAGAATGTAAAGAATGAATGAAAAATCATTGCTGGCAATACAGTCATAATGGTTCATAAACACTTGGTTAGGAAACGAGGTCTTAAGCACCACTATCAAATACGTATGAACTAAGGAAGCATAAGTTAAACTCAATTGTTAAAATAGGTTCTTTGAGCTGTATGGCCGGTCCATTGTGACTACCACTTGTAATTGCCAGGTCGGAAAACCAAAATGTCTGTACAAAATTTGAAAATGTCGAGATTTTGGGGTTGCTGTCGGGATAAATAAGTATTTAAAATAAAAATGTAAAATAAAAGATTATTTTTTGAATTGATAGGCTACAAAGAAAATTATCATTGTAGTTAAAGTTAAAAATTACAGCCTATATACGTCCCACTCCTGTGCACAGGCCTCCGCTCATGTCTGAGTGTTTTAGGGTAAGGAATTGTCCGTCGCGCTGCCCCAATGCGTTTTGGCGATCTTCACGTCTTCGAAATATTTTTTTTCTTATTTCTCAGATATACAGGTTTCCTCACGATATTTTCCTTCACCGTGGAGCACGTGGTAAATCAGCAATTAAAATTGCAATTAACAATTTCATTGGTGCCGGCGGGGATCGATCCCGGTTTGCTCGCGTACTGTGTGAAATTTACAGAGAGCGCTAACCATCTGAGCTATCACGGATTGTCACTAACATTGTTGACACATAACGAATTTAAGTACCCTTAATTTTTAGGTTGCCAGGTTGCCACATGTATTTGATATTGGACTTTACCGACTCCACCAAATTGGATCGTTTAGTAGGTAATATTCAGAAATAATTAAAAATTCAAACAATTTACTTTAAAGTTTAGTCTAGTTACTAACTCAGCTTTTATTAAATCACAGGCAGCTGTAATATGCTGTTTGTCTGGAGATTTTGAGTTTTGTCGGGAGTCTGGAGATTATTTAAAATGTCGGGAAAATCTAGATGGTTCCCGACCATCTGGCAACCCTACTACTACTACACCTAATAGCCGATTTACACTTCGACAAGTACAGTAGTGAGCTTAGTTACAGGGCAGTTGACAGTAGACGGTTAAGTGGAAAGTAACGTTTAAATGTATTCGTGGCGAGTTTAGTTAAAAAAAAGTAATTTTATAGTATGAGGGTCGAAACGCGAACACGTTGCGTCCCGTCAACTTATGCACTAACTAAACTCGCTCGTTCACACGAGCGGCGAGTTTCGTTGCAGATGGCGAAAGACGCGCGCGTGGGTTACATGTCGTACTTCGAACTTAACTCGCCGAAAAATAGACCGGCCGGCTATCCCGTTCACTGTAATTGTTAACTTGCTACTTAACTCCAGTTTCCAGGAAAAAGGGTATCCGGTTCCTTACTCTCACCATACTAAACACAGTAGCATTAAGCTGCTATTTTACGCTGGTATTCTGTGAGAGCGTGGTCCTTCCCAGCGTGACTCCTACTACGTTTAAACGCGGTTTCCCTTCCCTACAATGAGTCATACCCATGTCCAGCCGTGGATTGTTTGGTATGACGGAGAAAAAGTATTTCTATTAAATAACAATGTTGTTAAAATTGCTTGGACTGATTTAATTATACTGTGCATTCTTGCCTCTGTTATCTTTATTGAAACCCAAACATCAAACTTTTAAGACAAACGTCTTTGATATAGATTCCATTCATTTATAATTCAATCTAAGGCATTCAATCTAATTTACCATTCCACAATTCAATGTCTTAATTATATAACGCAAAGCCACTATTGTTATCTTTAAATTTTATAACCATACTTAATGTAAAACATGCGTGAACTCATCTACCAGTTTCAAATAAATCTAACATATTAAACTGATTGGAAGCCATTTTAACGCAGTGGCTATGTGGTCCCGTAAATCCTATCATAACACGTCTGTAATTTTAATAAAATCAGTACGTTATATTGGAGAACGTAACAGCTACGCAGCACAGTGGGCTACGGACCGCGGGTTCAAATCCTGCTCGTAACAACTATTTTTGCGCCCATTACAAGGAATGATTCCAAATTAAACGCCTCCACGATACAGAAGAAATTTCTAGAGATACGTATTATAAAATTTATAATGTGCTAGCGGCGTTAACAGAATATACATCGTGAGAAGGCCTGCATGTTAAAGAAATGAAATATCTTGAAGACATGTTGAGTCGATGGGGAAAAAAAAGGTTTTCGAGTGGTAGCCTCGTACCGGTAGACAAAGTGTAGGTCGAACCACTAGACGAAGTGCTGAGAGATGCAGGAAGTCGATGGATGCAGATAGTTCAGGACCGTGCTTTGTGACATTCTTTGGGGGAAGCCTATGTTCAGCAGTGGACTTGTGAAGAGCTGTAATGATGATGCTGATGATGTAGAGTCCCCCAACAATAGCGCAACACGGTGCTGCGGTCTAATTCCTCCATAAGCCTCTCAGAAATGAGGGGGGACTCGTGTCTAGCTATGGGACATATGTGGTGTTATTTAGGCTTATAACCTTACTTTAGTTAATAGTTACATCCAAAATGCGATATGTAGTATCGCTGGCGGCGTAAGTGGATCCATTACCCCGTATCATAGGGTTGCCAACTTTTTTGACAAAAAAAACGTATAAAGTGGTTTGGATAGGAAAAAAATAAAGTATTAGGAAGAAAAAAAGTATTTTTCAAATTTTATGTTTTTATTGCTTTAAACACGTATTTTGTGTGCTTTTAGCACATGCTAACAATTGTTTGTTGTCTTTGTGTTAAAATGTTACAAAGCTTGTTTGACAATCAACGTTTAAATTTAAATAAATTATTTTAGATTTTTTAGGAGTCACTGGTGTGTCGCTATCAGAATTACTCGTCATTTTCAGCATTAATATTTACTTTAAAATGCATTCTTCGCTTATAAACAAAACTAAGGGACCAGTTTTGTACAATTTCGTCGATAGTGAGAGACATCTGTGACAAACGTCACAACTGACATCTGACATCTAATAGGCCTTTCCGATTCACGCCAACAGCGCTGTCAGCGCCAATAATCCGTTCCGAATCAACCGTAAGCGCGCTGATGACAACGCTAACGCTGCCCATGGTCGCGAGCGTAATCACTGTTGGCGCTATTGGCGTGAATCGGAAAGATAGGTAACATTTCGTTCAGCAATTATAAATCGTTAAGTGTACCCATGATGAGTATGTTTTACGCATCACAGTAAAGGTTGAAAATAAAGTATTTTTGCATTTTATACGTGGTAGAGCCATGCTGCAGTTATGTTAGTAGTATAGTTGTAGCACGAATGGGTCGGCTCGACCGGGGAAGGACCACGCTCTCACAGAATACCAGCGTGAAATAGTAGCTTAATGCTGCTGTATTTCGTATGGTGAGTGTAGAGAACCGGAGACCCTTTTTACTGAAAATGAGGCATTCCATCTCAGTCCTCACGGGTGACAACGCATCTGCATTTTGATTTGTAATGGAAGATAGATGTAGATGTCTATGGGCCGCAGCAACCACTTACCATCAGGTGGACTGTGTGCTCGTTTGTCAGCCTATTCTATAAAAAAAATACTTTATTTGTATGTAAAAGTATAAAGTATAATTACCAAAAATAAAGTAGGATACGTTATTATAAAGTATGGTTGGCAAGCCTACCGTATCATCCCGTGCGTGTTGTTAGAGACGACGGAGGGAAACTGAAACAGAAGCAGCAGCAGCATTTTCCTGATAAGAAAGCAATAATTATAATAAATGATAAAACCCTCACAGTAATGATGCGACTGTGCCCAGCAGTGGGACGTATATATAGGCTGTAACTTTAACTTTAATGATAATAAAACAGCAGTTGTCAACACGCATGCAAAGCGTGGCAACTGTGACAAATATGCAACTTCTTATTCCTTCCTCTCTGTGGTACTTCAGGGTATGGAACTTTTTATTCCTTCTTCTGTGGTGCCCATCGGAGGCACATCTCAGTCATGCTTTAGTCGCTTCTATAAAATAGCATTATGCTATAAGCAGGAGTGCTACCGGGCCTGGGCTGATACATCAACGTCCCAGGATGTAAACACCAGCGCCCTAAAAAATAAGTATAATTCCGCCTCCAGGTCCTTCAAAAGACCCCATTGATTGATTTTCGCATTAGTTCAGTAGTGCGTGGACTTCTGACTGGCTGTAATAAATGAATTAAACACTGAACTTTAGTTTAGCTTAAATAATGGGTATTGACAATGATGTCCTTCTGGTACATTTCGATCATGGCGACAACTTCCAGACATTTTCGTCTTCATTAGAGGCTGGAATGTAAAAAAATCTTATATATTTCATTTGAATTAATCATTTTATTTTTTTTTTCAGATTATTTTCCCTTCCGCAAAAGTGGTTCGAGAAACTATAATGCAGCGGCAGTAAGCTGCCACACAGGTAAAATAAATTATGATGTTTATATATTTCATCATAACGTGCTACTAATTTAATATAAAAATTGAGATCCCTAGACTTGATTCAAGTATAAAAGATAAATATAGGTATTTTTATGTGTACAAATACAAGTTACATCACATTTAAATTTAATAATATGCATATTTTCCCGCCGTGCGTGTATCTTGTGTTTAAATTTTCTCCGTCTCCTGACATCTAGTGCCGCATTCTGACATTATGCAAATTACACTGCCTGCTTCAAGTTGACTTCTCTTTTAAGTGCTAGATGGCGGTAGTTTAGGTTTTAATTTTACTGTCATGTATTAATCCATCAAGAATGACAAGTGTCAAACTCGTGTCGCTGTTGTATACAAAACCAAACCGAGCCAAGCTAATATATTATTTATTTCCGAGAAACTTTTCGTTTTATGCTCTCGCCTCTTTTTCGAAAGAGTCTCGTTTTGCTGCTGTAAGTAATTCTATCAATTTCTGTGTGGTGTTTCACTCATTAATGTTCCAAAAATACGTTTCTTCGGGTTTCCGAGTAAGGGATCTATGTTTACAACTACGAGATGTACCTGGAACGCTAATTTCACAAAATTTCTAGAGGCGTCATATGAAATAACAATTGCTTGTTATTTTTTACACCTAATCTTTATTGAGAGGTAGCTTTTACAACTATTAGTCTTTGTTTACAACCTGTTTCCCGTCATTATATCCCTAGAATAATTTGCGTTGGGTTGGCTGGCTTTGGTTTTGTACATGCCATACTAAAATGCACCATTCTTGTAACTTTAGGTGAGTTGTAATTTCTTTTATCTCAAAATTTATTCAAAACTTTTTTTAATATAAGTACATTATTTAAAAGTTTTACTGTTCGGATACTTAATTATTTATTAAAATAGTGTTATGATATTCTACAATACATGTCAGTGCTATGAAATTCTACAATTATTTAATTTTATTAATCTTACTTGAACTAACGGCACCATAATAGACAACATATCTCTTTCTTATTGATTTTATGCTTATTATAAACCCTATCACAAACACATCTATCTCACAATGTATGAGGGCACAAGCTGCGTTCGATCCAAACCCATTGTATTACTCATTCAGCATCCGACTCCGGATCCTTCACTCGGATCACTGGCAGTGCTTTGCGCAGTCGTTCTTTCTCAGTTTTACTTTAAATGCTTAAAAATATTAATAACCCGTGTTATTATACCATACAATAATTTTTAAAGTGTAGTTCCTTTAAAGTATTGTTCGCCTTAATACAATGAATATGGTAAGGCCTTTATTATTTTTTGCCCATTTTTATAAATGGTTTATTGAACTGTGAAGTTATGATTTGATTTGTTATGACATGCTCTTATTATGAGCTGTCCCTTTTTTTGTGTAATATTATATGGATATTTAGTGAAAGGAATTTCAAGTTTTTGTTTGATGAATAAATCTCAATGTTTTGTTATGTTCATAAGCTGATATGGAATATGATATCTACTCTTTAATAATGTTAATTCATTTGGATATGGGTTGTGAAAAGTTTTTTTATAGTTATTGCAAATATGGTGTTTTATACGGACGCCGATCGATAGCGGAGACTCTTGACTTTGGACCGCTGCCTCATTTTTCTTGCTATCCCTTTTCAACTTGTGTAAATCAAATGTGAGGCCTGTCTGTCGCCCTATATGTTTGCATATTGATTTTTTAGAAGCTTTGTGTGTTTTTCGCTTTTTGATTGGTAATATTTCAAAAATTTAAAGCAAATGAACATTGTTATAAATAAAAAATTAGAACAATCAAAATGTATCCATTATTTTCTTTAATATATATAATTTGTCAGATAATTTGTGTATTTCATTAGTTTTATATTTTTATACTAGGTTCATATAGCTTAGTACTTGATATAATTTAGTATAGCAATATGTTGTACTCTTCCCTATAAGGCGATGTTACTACTAAGTGCATATGTGAAACCGTGCAGTAATTATGATATTGTCAGTTATTTCATATATATATATATGTATAGTAAGATAAGAAACAGGTATATTTTGCAGATATAGACTACATCATACCATATAAAATATATCAAGATTTTTACAGTACAATTAATTTTTAAGTACAATTAATGGATACTGTTTTAATTAAGTTTGAATTGATGTTTTTATGTTATTTATTGTATTTATATTTTGTCTAACAGTTGGTGTCTCGCCATGCAGCGCGCGGGTGGGAGCAGGGCCTGTGCGCCATGAGCCACACTCCTATAGGCGGCCACCCGCAAGGTATTTTTTTTAAGTTATCTTTGACGCTTTTTTCGATCTATTAGAAAAACGAAGATTAATTGTATGTTATTTTTTATAAAATAAGGGTGTCAAACGAGAACGCAGTCCACCTGATGGTAAATGGATGATGTGTGCCCATAGATAATTACATCCTCAATGAAGAATCAAAATGCAAATGCAGATGGAATACCACGTTTTCAGTAAAAAGGGTCTCCGGTTCTCTACACTCAACATACGAAACACAGCAACTTTAACAGGATATCTCGAAAATGAATCGTAGTTTTGGGCGTGCGTGGCTTATCATTTCGTCGGTGAAACTCACAGACGACTGAGTGAGTTCAACAATTTCATAATACGCAAATTATGAGATAGATATATTTTCAAAAAAATTTCGAGGTATCACCTTAAGCTGCTATCTTACGCTCGTATTCTGTGTAGGGATGCAACGATATATCGGAAAACAGGTAAATATCGATATATCGACACCTAAATATATCGATAGTTATCCATATCGATGATATACCGATATCGATAATTCAATATCGACAAAAACCCGATGTATCGAACAGGATATATCGAAAAAAAAATATTGAAAACCAGCACAAATTAAAATATTCACAAAATCAGGTAAAATGCCTATTACTTACAATGACTTTATTATGAGTCATCTACCGATTGTAGCAACAAGTGTTCCATCAGAACGTCTTATTTCGAAGGCAGGAGCTACTATAACCCAGAGCCAAAACCGGCTACATGGAAGCAGACTTTCTAAGTTATTATTTTTAAATTCGATAGCTGGTACAAAATACTGGAATTTTTTTAAATTATATATTAAAATAATAAATTTTAAAAAGAAAAATATCGATGAAATATCGATATATCGGCGTACTTGACCGATATATCGCTATATAAATATCAACTTGATTCAATATAATATATTATATCGTTATCGATATATCGATATTTTTAAAAACTGCATCGCTAATTCTGTGAGAGCGTAGTCCTACTCCGGTCGAGCCAACCAATTCGTGCTACAACTAACATAGCTACAGCATGGCTTTACCACGTGTTAGCTTACGTAGCGGCCTATGTATACTAACTATATGCACTTGCAGACTTGTGTTGTTGCGACAAAAACCGATGGTGATGATGAATATCGTGATATTGAACTAGAAACATTTGTATTTTACACAAGTCCAGCGGGAATACGACCTAGGAACCCGAGGCATAGTAACCACGTACTTTGCACTCTGGCCATTAGGTTACGACTTATGGGGACGTTAATATAATCCTTTATATTTATTATCCTATAAAAAAGTTGAAACGTATACTGATCGCGTTTTACATGGACAATGGATTTATATTTGTTGCTATACAAAATGCATCGGTTTTTCTTTTGTTGATATACAATGGTGGAAACCTAAAGCTCAACATCAAAATTAGAAAACTGGAAGTGTAAAATTAAAAATTAAAAATAGCTCTACAGTAGGCGCAAATGATGTGTAACATCTGACGTCTTTACCTTGGTAATGAACAACATAAATATTATATGCTGAAAAAACCTATTATTTTTCTTTTTTTATAAAATATAATAATATTAATTGAGCGATAGAAATTAACCTTAATTTTTTTAAAAATAATTATTTATTACTCACTTGCATTTTTATCAATGATCTGCCTTTTTCTGACACTTATTATCAACAGTAAATACATTTATTAACATAGTTTACACATATAAATTAGTTTATATAACCGCACTTTATTACCACCTCGCCCTCCTTGTTGGTCAAATCCAATAGCGCGCGCTTACCCGGCTTGCTATTACACACTTTCGTCTCTTCACGAAATCACTCCCACAGATTGCGGAAAAAAATTAAGCTTCTAAGTAAACGCAATGAAAAGATACGGCCATTTACGTCACTTATTTTGATCGTCGCAAACTCGCCCAGAATCTACGTACATAATTAAGTTTTACGAAACTCTCAGGACTTGACAGGACAGGCTTACTCGCACTTCCCTGGGTATATCTTTTAATATCTCATCTCTCTCATACTTTACGCGCGCAAAATACTGATAAATCTAAATGTCTTTTTGTTCTATATCTTCGAATACTGCTTAAAAATCATAAATTTTAATAAATTTTTGTCAGGTTGGGAGCACAAACTTGCAGACAGGTCGTCGCTGCCACCAGCTTCAGGGGAGGAGAAGAGCAAATCTCAGTCCAAACATGTGTTCACACACCCACACCTGTCTAAGTGAGTGCTCGTTACGCTATTTGTCTTCTCTTAGACATTTTTAATTTAAGTTGCTATAGTATTTAAAATCGTGCGAATAATCAAAAAAAAAATAGTACATGGTGGTGATTGGAATTTTCAAAAAAAAAATTATATTGTGTAAGATTTATCCATGTTATGCATTATTATACATTCGTTCTTATTAGTGACTTCGAAAATCGTTTTGTACTCGGTGTGCAAATAAAGCATAAATAAATAAATGGTCACAACCATTCGACGGGACGCACAAGATTTTCCTGCCAATGCCAGATGATTCCATCTATATTCTCTCACGGAGATGCAAGATGTTTACTATAATTGAAACTTAAAAAAGTATAGGTAATAGTTCTCCACAACGACATTCGGAGCTCTTATTTTGTGTATGACTTACATAAAAGAAGATATTTGGCCGCACTGCACCGCGACTTGAAGGATTTCACCAAGTCCTTGAAATATTTTTAAACTTCTCAGACGTGTTTTCCCCATAATGTTTCCTTTCACCACATTGACATTACGTGTAGAGTGTTTTTGAGCTGCAAGAAGGCTGACCGTCCGAAGTATATCTACGACGATACATTTTGCACTACTTCCGAAAACATTCCAGTCTGCTGGCGATAAGATCGGGTATTTTCCTAGCCTACTGTTAAAGTGACCTGGGCTATGTGGTGATGTGTGGTGTGATGTGGCAGGATGGGAGCGGCGGCGTGGCGCGAGGAGACGGAGGGCTCGTCGGGGTCCTCGCCGCGCTCGCCCACCTCGCCGCCCTACATGCGCTGGGCGCGCAGTCTGCACGAACTGCTCGAGGTATATCACATATCTCATATCACTCACAACGCAAGTTTATCATAGCAATTTCTTACAGTCATTCATTGGCATTATTAGGGCAATGAATGATATCACATCTCAATTACAACAGAGTCCCAGAAAATGTACAAGGTCTCGTAATTACTAAGGTTGTTGTTTTTAAACAAAAACTGTACAAAAAGGGTTATATAATATTACCGTGTAGTGATCGTGGAAGAATATCCTATTATCGCCATATCGTTCATTGTGTGTCGTAAGAGGCGATATAGGGAAATTGAAACAGGAGATGGGCACCAGCATATTTCTAAATACAATTCAAAAAAATAAAAACTGCGGTTGCCAAGCCGCCTTGCAAGCGTGGCAAATACTGAACAATACCCCTGTGAGGCAACCTATAGGGGAGGCCTATGTCCAGCAGTAGACTTTTGTATAATGTGAAAATAACCCCTGGGAAGAAGTTTTGTAAGTAGTTTGTGCAGCCTGTGGGTTTTATGATATAACTAGCGATTCGCCCCGGCCTCGCACGGGTGATTTTTGGATCTCGACAACAGCGCCATCTTCCGGGTCAAAATGTGAATCTAAATTATCTAGGGACCCATTCAAACATAAAAAAAAAAACTTCTAAATCGGTTTAACCGTTTATGAGTTTTAGCAAGACTAACGGACAGTAACTGTTTTTTATATATAGTATACTAAAAAAAAAGTAGGTACCACTTAGTTTCCTGGTGGTTCTTCGGGGTACAGAGGTTTTTTTCGAACTATTCGTAAAAGTAAAAAAAGACTCGAAAAAAATTACTTGTAATTTGTATTGAGTAAATAAAATTATTCTATTCTATTCTCACTCAATAAGTCCATAATTCTATCACCCACTCGATCACCTTACGGCACACTATCTCACCAGCATCACTAGCGATTGCACGTTTTACTACTATAATTTGGATTTTATTTACTGTTACTTATCGCTACGTACAATCAATAAATGTTTATTTTCGAAATGGATCCGGATTACTAAGTAAATATCTCGTGGCTTATATGTAAGTATAAACAGCTTTATACCTTAAAAAGGTTTAAAACACTACTATAGATATAATTAATGACGTAACTTCATCTAGAAAAAAGTGGCAGTCTATATCAAAGGGTAATAATAGCAAATGAAATGTTTTATTTCATTGTTATAATATAATATGAGTTCTCAAACGCAACCACCATTTATGATGTTATAAAACTAGCTTGCCCGCAACTTCACCCGTGTGTAATTTAGGGTTTAATTTTTTTGCGCGAAACCCTAATTCTTTTTCCGAAATAAAACTAGCCAAAGTTACTCCTTATAATATCAGCTACCTGCCAGTGAAATTTCCGTCAAAATTAGTGCAACCATTTTGGAGATTATGCGGAACGAACAGGCAGACAGACGAACTAACAAATTTTTTTAAAATTGTATTTTTGTTATGAGTACCGTATATAGTTTCATGTGCATTTAGTAAAAAGTTTTATTTTGACATTACAAACAGACACTTCATTGTTATTTATTTGTATATATTATCATTTTGTAATGATAATGTTCAACATCCCATTTCAATTTAGCAACTACCAACTATTACCATAGTAAAAACAGAATAGTAGGCTTTATTCTAAGAAATGTAACGAACGCCGATAATATGTTGTGTGCAGTACGGACTCGTGCGCACGAGCCACAGCACGCACACAACGACACTTGCTAAGTCGGGAAGATCGCTCCGGGTAGGGACGGCCACCGCCGCGCTCCGCAATCACCTGTGTTTGGGACTTTGTTGACTTTTAATAAAATTTTGCTAGCAGTCTTTTTTTTTGTTTTATTTTCTCTTTTTGTAAAATAAATTAATGTATGCGTTTCTTGAAGTAAATTAGGTTATATTACTATATCTATAAATACATACATTAGAAGTACATTAATTATCATACAGGGTGGGGCAGCATAACTTCCTTTTTTTAAAACCTAATAAAACACATTGTATGAATCGGAAAAATTTTATTTGGTTTTTACATTGTAAGTACATACTTAAAGTTTTGTTTTATTTAGTTTTGAAGATCAAATCAGGTAGATGACGTCCCTTATTCTCTATACATTGAGTATACCGATTTCTGGTGTTTGTCATAACTCTTTGAAGCAGAGCAGGCGTTATGTTGGCAATTTCTTCCTGGATGTTGTTCTTTAAATCTTGTAGGGTCCTTGGACGGTTCACATAAACACGGGATTTCAAAAAACCCCATAGAAAAAAGTCACAAGGGGACAAATCGGGAGATCGGGCCGGCCACTGCAAATCGCCCCTGATTGAGATAAGGCGTTCTGGGAAGTGTTCTCTCAAAACAGCCATCGATGCTCTTGCAGTGTGTGCCGTTGCACCGTCTTGTTGGAACCAAATGTCTCCCAAGTCCAACGCATTCAGCCGGGGTAAAAAGAATTCCTGTAACATGTTTACATACCGGCCCGAATTCACTGTTACTGTGACTTCATTTTCCTCAAAGAACCAGGGACCACTAATTGCAGCTGAGGAAATTGCACACCACACTGTGACCTTAGGTGAATGCAAAGGCCTTTCATGCAATTCTCGAGGATTGGTGTCAGCCCAGTAGCGCATGTTTTGTTTGTTCACGGATCCACACAAGTGAAAATGTGCTTCATCACTAAAAAAAACAATAGCGTCCTCAGGAACGACATCCAGAAGAATCTCACATGCGTTCCTGCGAGAATCGTAGTCACGTTTTGACAGTTCCTGTACAGTCGCCATCTTGTATGGATGGAAATGTAAGTCTTCATGGAGAATTCTCCGCACAGAACGACTGGAAAGTCCAAGGGCAGATGCATGTTTGCGCGCAGAACGCCGTGGTGATCGCAACATTGAAGCTCTGACTGCCTCAATGTTCTCAGGTGATCTAATGGGCCGAGGGACTCCAGTTCTTCGTTTTGTCACACTTGCAGTTTGTCTAAACGTAGTGACCCACATAACAATTGATTTTCGGTCTGGAACAGGGGCCAACGGGGCTAAATTAAAGCGATTTCGAAAGGCGCGCTGAGTTGCAATCACAGAACATCCGCGCGAAAAGTAAGCCTCAACAGCAAACGCACGCTCCTCACTGTTCCAACGCATTATGGCGACTGAGCTGTCTCGACTAAACTTTATAGCCCCCCCCTCTCGAACGAGACCACTAGCGCTCCACTACGATGTCACCTGACCGAATGGCGCGCATTACAAATAAGGAAGTTATGCTGCCCCACCCTGTATCATATCACATTGGATCGAATTAATTTTAATCATTAAATCTGAGCTGACACCATATGCTTAGTGTTAATTTACTCGTATTTTATAGTCCACCAAATCTAAGAAATACCTTTTGACGTTTCACATTAATCATTCCGCACTAACTTTGCACAAGCGTACTCACACGATTTAAAATAACCTTTTACGTAAATTCGAAGAATTATGAAGTTGTCTATATTTCATTACAACGTGTATAGTTTTTTTTGTCACTAATTTAAATTTGAATTTTTCAAACAAAGCAAAATATTAAAAAATAACCAGTATTAACTTTTTTTTTACTTGACGTCGTTTCAATGACATGTCGCTATGTATATTACTGTAGTGATTGGATGATTAAAATTCACTGTTATGCGAATAATCTGCAAAATAATTAAATAATCGGTAAAATATTCTAATAATCGAATCATTAATTTCTTAAATGTATTGGTTTCTTAATCGAATCATTAATTTCTTAAATGTATTTGTTTAATTAAATTTTTATTTTCAAAATTCCTTAAATTACATGAATCATTAATAAAACAAGTTTAATTTTTCACTTTGTCAAAGTAAATTTTTATATAATAAGTATTATTCATAATCTATATTGAATAAAAAAGTTTCTGTTTCGAGAACTTACTGTGCGTAATTTTGTAATTGTATTCTTATTTTGTGACTCGGCTTTAACTTTTTGGACTGTTTCATCTGTAATAACTTTTTGTACGCGGTAATGCCACGTTACATCTATATTATAGTTGTACCACGAATGTGTAGGCTCAACCAGGGCAGGACCACGCTCTCACAGAACACCAGCGTAATTTTTTTTTATAGGATAGGGTGAAATACGAGCACACAGCAGCAAATTGCAGTGGTGTGTTTTATATGGTGAGTGTAGAGCACCAGAGACCCTTTTTACTGGAATCGAGGCATTCCATCTTAGTCCTCAGGGGTGACAACGCATTTGTCTTTTAATTCTTAATTGAGAATAAATGTGTATGTCTATGGGCCACAGCATCCACTTACCATCAGGTGGACTGTGTTTTCGTTCGTTTGTCACCCAATGCTATAAAAAAATTCGTTGAAGCATGTGCGTATGTCACAAAGGATGATTGGGCAAAAGTGGTAGAAAAAAACAAAAAATGATTATGGATGACTTTGAAAGAGACAT
This sequence comes from Parnassius apollo, assembly GCA_907164705.1. Lineage (NCBI taxonomy): Eukaryota > Metazoa > Arthropoda > Insecta > Lepidoptera > Papilionidae > Parnassius > Parnassius apollo. The sequence continues at coordinate 3,409,239 of CAJQZP010000081.1, forward strand.
TAATTTTGACTGCATTATTGAAAATCAAATAATAATATAAACAACGACATCCCTATTAGTTGTACTAAAAGTGATTGAATAAATTTATTTTTAATCTAGTTTCAATATTAAATTTTTATAACTGTGCCTCTAGAAATAATAAATACGAAGAAACTGATAAATCTCGTGTTATAAATTATCCGTTTTTTAATTTATTCTGGTATTATTCAAACCAAACTGTAAATGATTACCAACTCTAAATAATCGATATCGATTTTTTTAAGAATCGAATATTGTATGTTCCCATTTTTTGGTTGGCATGCTTGGTGCAATAAGTCTGACAGCTGTCAAAATGTATTTCTTAGATTTGGTTAACTTATAGTTATTTGATATTTATTGTAATGTAAAGCTGGATTTTTTTTTTTGATAAACATTGATTCTTTGAGAGGAAACTAAAGAAATGACTAACAAATATGATGCATAGGTACGTATCCGTATGTATTATGTTTGTAAATATTATAACTACTTATAAAACTAAATGAGGCTTAGTTTTTAAACAAAAAGACAGCGACAACCCTGCAACAGTAGGCATTTAAGGCTCGCGCGGAATTCTGTTTTTACTATGTTTTTTTTTTTTTAAATAAAACGTTATATCCACACTAGGACTTTCTCGTGTATCGTAGAGGCAGTTTACAAAGCTATTATGCTATTACTGAAAGACCGGACGTACCGTCCAGTGCGAAAGTTAGTATCAGAGGTAGAGTAGTAAGAGTGTTTGTAGTTAGAATATAAAAGTTTCCACGAAAGTCATGCGAATTTGTTAGTTTGTATATCGAGTCAATTTAATTAAAACATGTTTACAAACCAAGTTTCTTCCCGAGCGAGACGCAATCGAATTCTCTGGGTTTCAATGCTTTTTAGTTCGAAAGTTGATAAATAAATATTTTTGTATATTATACGTTTTTAGAAAAATAATTATTTTTGTTTAATCTTGCTCACATATTCTATTCTTCTCTCCGGTGTTCAACTGGTTTAGATTAGATTTTCAATTGGTGTTAGATTTTTAACACTGAAATCGTGGGCGTTTCTAAGCTTTTACTAGATTTTAATAGCCATTAGCTGACACAAGGAAAAACATTAGGGACAGGATTATGAAAGAAATGGATGGAATATTATTCATAGTTCGGTTGAAATGGGATAATATATGTAACTGAAGGGAGCTGTTTCTGAGCTGGATTAAACTAAGTTTGTATAAAAAGGGTTATTTTAATATTAAGGAATTTATAGATGATAATAACCCCTGGGAAGGGTGATCGCTACCATCATCATCATCATCATCATTACAGCCCTTCACAAGTCCACTGCTGAACATAGGCCTCCCCCAAGTAATGCCACAAAGCACGGTCCTGAGCCACCTGCATCCATCGACTTCCTGCATGTCTTACCAGGTCGTCACTCCATCTAGTGGGGGGTCGCCCTACACTACGCCTACCGGTACGAGGCTGCCACTCGAGAACCTTTCTTCCCCATCGGTTATCGGTTCTTCGAGCTATATGGCCGGCCCATTGCCACTTCAGCTTACTAATCCGTTGGGCTATGTCGGTCACTCTGGTTTTACTGCGGATATCCTCATTTCTGAGTCTATCACGCAGAGAAACTCCGAGCATAGCCCTCTCCATAGCTCGCTGAGCGACCTTAAGCGTCCTCATACGGCCAGCAGTGAAGGACCACGTCTCAGATCCGTAAGTCATCACTGGCAACACGCACTGGTTGTACAATCTAGTTTTTAGAGATTGAGGTATACCTGACGAAAAGATATGCCGTAATTTCCCGAACGCTGCCCAGCCGAGTTGAATCCGTCGATTGACCTCTCGGTCGAAGTTGGACTTACCTAGTCGGACTATTTGTCCCAGGTAAACGTATTCGTCAACAACTTCGAGCATAGTGCTCCCAACAACTACCGGCATAGGTGTGACATGGACATTGAACATGATCTTTGTTTTGTCCATGTTCATCTTAAGACCTATCCGTTGGGAGGCACTATTGAGGTCATTGAGCATAGTGCTTAAGTCCTCCAGCGATTCTGCCATAAGGACTATATCGTCGGCAAATCGAAGGTGAGTGATGTACTCGCCATTGATGTCAATACCGTATCCTTTCCAGTCCAGTAGCTTGAAAACGTCTTCCAATGCAGCGGTGAAGAGTTTCGGGGATATAACGTCACCCTGTCTTACACCTCTCTGCAGTTGGATAGGTTTCGAGCTCTGGTTCTGTACTCGGATAGCCATCGTAGCCCTACTGTACAAACACTTCAGCACTTCGATATACCGACAGTCAACTTGGCACCGCTGAACGGACTGTAGCACCGCCCAAATTTCGACGGAATCAAAGGCTTTCTCATAGTCCACATACGCCAGGCAAAGTGGCAGATTGTACTCTTCAGTCTTCTGTACAATCTGCCGCAGGGTATGTATGTGGTCTATGGTACTGAAGCCTTTTCGGAAACCGGCTTGTTCGGGAGGCTGGAAGTCGTCAAGTCTGCGTGCGAGACGATTCGTAATGACTCTCGAAAACAGCACGTAGACGCGGCTCAGAAGGGAAATCGGTCTGTAGTTCTTTAAGAGAGCGTTGTCGCCTTTCTTAAAGAACAAGACCACCGCACTTCTGCTCCACGCCTCTGGAGTAGTGCCACCATGGAGGACGGAATTGAAGAGCTTCTGAAGGACTTCAAGTACCGGTGTTCCACCCGCTTTCAGAAGCTCCGCTGTAATTCCATCCTCGCCTGGGGCCCTGCCGTTTTTAAGGTGCTGGAGAGCCATTCTAATCTCGCTTAGACTGACGTCCGGGATATCATCGGAATAGTGTCGGATAAGACTTGCTCTTGGATCGTTACTCACACTTGCGTGTGGCTCCAACGATGATGTGTACAGCTGCCCATAGAACCTCTCAATCTCACTCAAAATCTCAGGTGTCCCGGAAACGATGTTGCCACACTCAGTCTTCAGCCTTGACAGTTGGCTCTTTCTGGCAGACAGATCTCTGGCAAAGACTTTAGAGCCCTGGTTCCGCTCGATCGCTTCTTTAATACGAGAAGTATTAAAGTTGCGTAAGTCTCGCCGTATGCATTTGGAGATCTGTCTGTTCAGTTGCCTGTATGCTGTCAAATCTGTTGACGATTGCAGCCTCATCTCCCGTCTAACAGCCATGAGATTAAGAGTGTGATCGGAGAGTTTTTGTGTTCTTCTGCGGCGGGTCTTGCAGAACTTAGCTCCGACCGCATGGACAGTTTCCACGAGCTTGTCGTTCATATCGTCCACTGCATTGCAATCTTCTAGGCACTGGAAGCGGTTACGTAACTCGAGCTGAAAGGTTTCGGGATTCTGGATTAGAGCACGAGGGGGACGGAGCGTTGACTTCATTAGACGAGACCTCTCCAACTTAACGTTTAGGTTCAGTGTGCCTCTAACCATTCGGTGATCGCTGCCAGTTTTCACCCTTGCGATCACTGAGACATCACTGAACAGTTGGCGTCTGGTCGTCATAATGAAGTCAATCTCATTTTTTGTCGAACCGTCGGGGCTCGACCAGGTCCACTTCCTGTGGGGCCGCTTCTGGAAGAAAGAGTTCATCATAAAGAGTCCCTCTTTCTCCATAAAGTCGGCCAGCTGCTGGCCCCTTCGGTTCCGTTGCCCTACTCCAAATTTCCCTACCTTCAGCTCACCGCTTTCTCTTGTGCCCAGTTTTGCGTTGAAGTCTCCCATCAACACCGTGTAGTAGGTTTTGGAGGAATGTATGGCTCTGGAAATATCCTCATACATTTCCTCCACCTCCTCATCGGGATGTGCCGAGGTTGGTGCGTAAACCTGAATGACCTTCAGCGAATACCGTTTGGTGATTCTGAGTATCAGGTACGCGACCCTCGTCGACACACTCCCAATCTTTACAACGTTGTTGACGAGAGATTTGTGGACGATAAATCCGACACCTCCTTGGGACAGATGGTCGCCCTCCCGGTGATAGAACAAGTTGCCGGACTCGAGGATTGCCGTGTCCTCCCCCTCTCTTCGGACCTCGGATAATCCAATAATATGCCAGCGCAACTTGTCTACCTCTTCTTCCAGCTCCAGTATCTTCTCGTCAGTCCTCAGGGTGCGTGCGTTATATGTTGCCAGGTCGAGTCGTTGTAGGTGGCAACCGAACCTCCACCGGAGATTCTTAGCACCCCCTGCCCCGCCGTTACCATGGTCGCCACCGTAGCCAGGAATAGCGGGGCCGCCGGGGACTGGGGGCCGTCTGTTTGTGTATTTATTCATTGGGGGGTATTTGCCATAGTTGCCACGCTTGGCGAGCGGGTTGGCAACCGCAGTTTTTTATTACGTCACAGTTGTCATCAGGAAGACGCTGCTGCCCATCTCCTGCCTATCTCCCTCTGTCGCCTCTTACGACACCCACGGGAAGATATGGGGTAGTGGATATTCTTAACCGCCACTACACGGCAGCTATTTCTAATTTGTCTTGTGTTGTTGATTGTAAACATGATTGTAAGCTATTATTAAATAGTCCCGCTGGGTTTCTTGCTGGTTCTTCCCAGGACAGAGGTTTTTTTTTGCGAACCAGTGGTAAATTAAAAAAGTGACCTTCAATAAGTATTTTTATAATCTACATTGAATAAAAAAGTTTCTATTTCTATTTCTATTTCTGTAGTTCCGAATATTATACAGTTTTGTTTTTCTCGAGAGTGCCTAAAGCACGACCGTCTTGCGGAGGAAGACAAGTTATATAGGTCTTGTATAAACAAGGGCCGGTATTCAGAGACAATCTTGAGTTAAACACAAACTAAACATATATGACATTAGAGTTTGAGTTTAAACTCAATATTGTCTCTGAATGCCGGTCTAAAACTCCGTATCAAGCAGTTACTGCACACACATGGAATATTCGTGTCACGATAAAAATATACGTCAACTACTGGACAATTAGTCAAGAAGTTTTGCTGGGGTGACCCCACTGGGGTCTCCTGTCATAATATGTATGACATTAGCGAATAAAAGTCATTCGATCATTATTTCTCGTCAAGGAAGAAATGTGCCGCTTTCTTACAAAGCCGTGTAGTGGCGGTGTACGAATATCCACCACCCCATACTGTCCCGTGGGTGTCGTAAGAGGCGACGGAGGGAAACAAGTCAGATGGTCCGCAGCGTCATGCATGTGCATGGCAACTATGGCAAAAGCCTTATTATGAGACAATCTATGCGAGAGGCATGATATGTTCCGCAGTGGACTTTTGTAAGCTGTATTGAAAAGAAGAAATGAAGGAGTTGTGTTGTTGGGCACAGGACGCAGAGGGCGTGCGTCTGTTCCGCAAGTTCGTGGGCGGCGCGGGCGGCCCGCACGTGGACCGGCTCAACTTCTACTTCGCCGTGCAGGGCCTGCGCCAGGAGACCGAGCCCGCCAAGATACGCCAGGTCGTCTCCGCTATATACAAGTAAGCAACCTCTCTTACTGCACGGTACACTTTACACCGAATCTACTTACCATGAACGCCTAATATTGTAACCCTGAGGAAGACGATAACTTGGAGGGTCTCGAGACATTGTGATAGTATTGCGAGGGTGGTGCTACTGGGACGTGCTTGTCGGGCTAAGCGATGGAGTGGTTCCGGTTGCGTCCTGTACAGTGATTTCAGTAGACCGACAAAACCTTTCCGTTGCTCCCACAACAGAAAGTAACCATGAGGGTTTCTCCGACATAAAACAGGTACTAAATAGAATACTCTACACTGACATCGATCACATCTAAATCATGATTATCACGATCAGTTCGTCAGCAATCCACTTGGTAAAAGGTCTCTTTCGTACCAAGGATAGTAAGAATAAGATGGGACGGTCAACTTTAATGTAAACTATGTTTTTCAAAGCAGTGGACTTAATGACACACGCCTGCAGGCCACCTGATAGCAAGTGAATGATGTGGCCCATAGAAGTGGTTGTAACCTCTATTAAAAAAAGGCAAATTATGATGACGACTAAGATGTGACGCCTCGTTATCGGTAAAAAGATTCTTTAGTCACTGTACCAAACATCAAAATTAAGTTGTCTTTTACACTGGTATTTTAAGTGAGCGTGGAGCTTCCCCATTCAAATCGAAACTTACCTCAGTCTTATTACAGCTACAGAGAGGCACTACAATGGTTATCACTACCGAGGTAAAAAGCGTCACAAATATTCAACTTATACAATTCAGAACATTTGAGATGGGACTAATTTACTTAACTGGAAATTATTTTCGTGTTTTCCCCTAAAAGGTGTAAATATTTAAAAAAATTTGTTAATAAATAATAATTACTAGTGTTTCACGTTTCGCATCAAATAAAGAATTTATTCGTTCTTGTAAATTTACAGATCAGTAGGAGATAGAGAGTAAACTTAGTGTATAATGTTGCGCGGTGTGCCGACAGATTCCTGCGCAAGTCACAGCTAGCGATGCCCGACGAGCTGAAGCAGCGCGTGAAGCAGGGCCTCAAGGACGGCTCCAACATCGAGAAGACGATCTTCGATATCATGGAGCAGGAGGTGAGTGCACCGCGACATCAGATCATGATGCCGATGTCGTTATTATTCGAAAGTCATACGTGGATATGTATTTTTTTAATAGAATCAGAGTGACAAACAGCACAGCACACAGTTACCTAATGATATGTATATTGTGGCCCATAGATATTTACATCTATCCTCGATTAAGAATCTAAATGCAGATGCGTTGTCGCCTCTAAATGAAGAAAAAGGGTCTCCGGTTCTCTACGCTTACCATACGAAACACAACAGCATTAAGCTGCTATTTCATGATGGTATTGTAAGAGCGTGATTATTCCCCAATCGAGCCGACCAATTTGTGCTACAATCATAACATATGTAACAGCAGAATGGCTCTACCGCGTATAAAGAACTTGAATTGAAAAAACATTCAAGTTGAAAGGGGGCGATTCCTTCATATCTTTTTTTTCTTTATTATCACCTTGTAAAAGTCAACAGCTGGGCATGACAAAAGACTTCGCAGTACCAGAATCCTCACACCTTTAACGCTCCTTCTGGTTACTTGTTTTCCTTCCAAATGGCTCCGAGACACTGTGCTTCTCGCGCTGCTAATTGCTCTACTCCTCGCTCTACTACGATGTTGCCCTCTCTGCCCTTACACTGCTCTACTCGCGCAATTAATCGCGACGCTCCGCACTAGTTTGTTTGCGTTAGCAACACAATGGATGTTGCAACTTTGGCTATATGCATGTTTAATATAGATAATTATATCGATGTCATAAAATATACGTCGTCGTCCTCGCCAACAGATATGGTGGATAACATCTATTGATCGCAATAGAACGACGCTTCTGTAGCGAGCGCTCGATTCGGACTGCGTTCGCGCGATTATGTGGACGTCACTCATATTGTCAGTCCTTTGACTCGCGCTCAAAAACCGACGAAACAGAGAAGAGCGATGGACATGACGATGAGCATAACGTGCGGCACGACGAGTATTGTTGCCACACTAACTCTCTCTGCCTCCTTTCCTCGCTACTTCTACTAGCTCGCTGCTAATCTTTACTCATGCCACTCGAAGAGTGTGTGACAGGGGTTAAGACTATGTGTAATAATAGACGTGCTTAATACGTTGCACACTAAGTTACGGTCAATTCTCCGTTACTCATTTAGTGGACTGCGAGCGGGCATGAAGACATGTTCTTTGTTTTGTAAACCTCGAATATTTTCTACAGTACACCTATTTTATTTAATGTTACTAAGTTACCATTTTTTATGTAGGCACTTTATGAGCGTAATTTTAATGTGAACTTTATTTTCGTGCCTAAAAACAGTAACTGTCGTAAATGAAAATACAACTTCGTGGCATGTTTATCGTGTCACCTACTCGCTCAGCTGGCACCCGCGTTATTCACAGCTGTGATACAGTTTTGGTTCTGAATTGCCGGTCTAGTATAGGGATACCTTACGTCAGGATTTGACATGACGCGTCAGGACTTTTGGGATCTTATCATGAATGCGGTCAGATTTTAGAAATGTCAGACTTACGATTTTTCAATAAAATACGATAGGTTTTGTGTGTGGGATTAATGGAATGTACGACGCAGAGGGTCGCGAGAGTTTAAAACTGATTTGTTTTTTCCCCCACGTCTGTTAATACGGTACGTTTGCAAGAAAATGTCACGACTTTTCTATGAAAATCAGGTCATGTCTCAGGACAATTTTTCATTTGCTAACCCTAGCATAGTAATATAGGTGGAAGTGTTTGTTTGTAACGTACGTGTTTGTGTGGCAGGTGACGCTGGCGATCACGGAGACGACGTACCAGGCGTTCCTGCGCTCGGAGGCGTACGTGTCGTACGTGGGCGCGGCCACGCAGCCGCTCTCCTCGCCCGACACCGAGCCGCACCACCGCGACGTCGCCGTGAGCACCGCCCCTTAAACTTACTGCACTTGCTCTCCATTCTAAACAGAACACTCCATAACTTGCAAACCTTGTATTGGGCTGACCAGAATTTTTGTGACAAGAGTATTAAAAGACCACTTAAAACTAACAGTTTACCTGATGGTATGTGGTTACTGTAGCCCATGTCCCATAGCCTGTGTACTGGTTCTCTTTATCCTCCAGAACGGAATACAGCAGAAAACGGTAGGAAGTGGAAGTGGGTACCTACCCAAACAGACTCGTAGGCAGAATATCTATATATCTATCTATATATACTGAATATCATTTTTCATCTTTAAAGATCAAAGGTGATTAAAAAAATGAGCTATTTTTTTCCTGGACGTGCAAGTTTCCTACGTGGACCTTCCGAAAATTTGTCGAAAATGACTTATGTTTTTTTTTTTAAATATTTTTAATCAAGTTTTTGCGTCACTTGAAATGTAAGCAACGCTCCGTCTTTCTTTATTGGTCAGAGTTCAAGTGATGTACCTACAATAATTCGAGTCATAAAGAATTGTTATTGGGTGCAGTCGGTGGGGTGTGGGCTTGCGACGCTGCACGAGGAGCAGGAGCTGAGCGCGGGGGGTGCGGGGGGCGCGGGCGGTGCAGCGTGTGTGGGGGGGCGTTGGGGGCGCGCCCGCACGCCTCACGCACGACGCGCTGCTGGCCACGCAGTCGCGCCGGCTGCACTCCGATGTCGCGCCGTGAGTACACATGCACACACGCGCACTGCACGCACACAAGCTCAAGCGACACGCAATGTGAGTGCTAACCTACACCTGCGCGGAATACATCAGACCTGTTCTATTAGTTTACTTAGAGCGGCAAAACTGATCCCGATGTCCGCTGGATTCGATGATTGGTGCAACCACCATAACTTCGAAGTACAGTCTATAGTTGATAATAAACTAATAAATAAAAAAATCAACTCAGCCCACAACCTAGCGCTAATATACTATACGCGCATACACTAGAGCGTACCGCCCAATACTAGTCGGAGCTCTGTTCAGCCTCTCTCTTTAGGATCAAATACAGTTGTGCTCACTGACTCGAGTGCTGGCAGCGTTAATACAATACGCTATTTTTCCCAATACTTGATAGTGCAAAGCCCAATCCTCAATTCCGCCTCAAAATTACATTGTTCGACCTTTATATATTATGTATACTCAAATGCGTATGCATACGTACGTATAAACAAACACGTGAACATTGCTCACCTAACGCACTAATGCACACGTGCTGTATGTTTCATTTAAAAACAATCATCAATCACTATTAATATTCCCTCATTCTTTTTCACAAGACTTAAATTCCTATTATTATGAATATAAATTCAAAATCTAAATATGTAATATATATATATATATATATATATATATATATATATATATATATATATATATATATATATTAAATTAGTGTCAGTTAAAATCAAATTAATATATATTCAGTTGTTTACATCCCTAATATAATAATGTATTAGGGATGTAAACAACTGAAATTTCATTCTTTGCCAAAATAAAATAATCTGAGCCGTTTCTCAAGGCAGATATGCAGAGTGGCCAAAAATTTTAGGAATAAAAATCAAAACACACAAAATTCTCACTATATTGTTTAGATATTCAATTGAATGATTCTAAAGTTGACGAACTAGTTTTATACATCGCTTTTTTAATGTTGTAGTGCAGAATATAGTGTTTTATTATTTTTGAGATTTAGTTATTGTTAACATTAATAAAATTAATGCAAGATTGTAAATAAAGACGAAGTTGAATTATAGTAGAAATTGTTCACAATTGTTAAAATTGGTAAAGTGATGTAAAATTAAAAATTAAAACTAATTTAAAATAAAACCCTTGTTTTATACCTCTTTGCTCGTCTTTGTTTAAATTTATATTTAAATAGCTAGTTGACTTTTCATTGCTACCCCAGTATTTTAATTCACACACGCTGTAGACATATTTTAATGTGTGACCCTGCAATGCATGAGCGACATCCCAGCGTGTAATTCATTTGATTTATTTTCTTTTGTTTTAATTTGTTTGACCCCTAGCAGCTTTACTGATGTATCCATGTATTGTTTTACCCCCATGTTTGTGTCCCCGTGCCTGCATGTTCGCTGCCCCGACGCAACTTGTATCCACGCTACACTGTTTTTACCACCTAAATTTACCCTATGAAATCCTTCCCGACTATTATTCCCCTTTATATTTACAATATTTATAAATATTTATAATCTTTTTTACAATTGTCCACATATGTAACGTATACACTATTATATACACATTTTATATCATTAATTTTTAACATGATACTTGCTATGGATATAACAACAAATTAAATTATCTATTTTGTTTTATTATCTTTGATAACTTCGTAAATGCACACTTTCTAACATATCACTGAAAATGCAATATCATCATTTTCAACACTCATATACGCACCGATATTTCCGATATCCGATAACGTTCCGTGTGACGTATCCATCGCTCCCGTGACCCGTCCCGGTGGTAAGAGCAGGCACCGCAAGCGGTCGGTGTACAGCGCGCACGTGTCGTACGCCGGCTACTGCCCCGCGTCGCGCCAGGACTCGGAGCGCGCCAGCCTCAGCAGCGGCCGCACCGACAGCGACGCAGTCTCGCTGTCCGGCAGCAGTGTGTGAGTGTTGCTCCTCTACTGCCTCCAATCCACTGGCTCATATACACTGGATTGCGACTACTGACTTGTTTGACCTTGGGTTTGGTATCTCTTAGGATCGGTAAGCGGCTGTATACCACGAAATATCGTCTACTAGCTCTGATTTCATATCACTATCTAATGACGCTGAGGGTATCCACTTTTACTGCCACCAGGGCGGGTGCCATTTTGGATTGAGGTGAAATATTAGCCAAATTTTTTGGAGGATTAGTAAATTCGTTAGGTAAACACACGATATAAGATATGATATACATAGAATGATTAAGGTATCGCTCCAAAAAAAAAAACGTTTTTAAAATAGAGTGTAAAATATGCAAAAATTTAAAAAGCAAGACTACTGGCATTGATTTGCGTATTTTATTTGAAACTTTCAATTATAATGACATAAAGTCACCTCAGTACCGACTAGCAGCGACATCTGGTGAACGGCAGATTATTAACGCTCATTGTGTAACTGTAGCTGGTGTGCACCGACTCTTGTTAAAGACGATGATACGAGGGTGGATTGAAAAGTACTCGGCCTAACCAAGAAAATAAACACGTACTAAATCAGTTATATTTTTATTTTTCTACATAATCACCATCAAGTTCAATACACTTTTGCCACCTCCCCTTCCAAGCATTTAGACCGTTGAAAAAAAATGATTCTTCCTTAGAGTCAAAATATGCGTCTACAGCTGCTTTGACCTCGTCGTTTGTCGAAAATCTGACCTCCCAAGTGCTTTTTTAGGTTAGGGAACAGAAAGAAGTCTGATAGTGCCAGATCAGGTGAATACGGCGGATGCGGTAACAGTTCAAAGCCACAGTTGTGAATTTCAGCCATTGACTGTACTGACGTGTGAACACGGGCGTTATCTTGATGAAACAGGACTTTTCTTCTGAGCATTCCTCGACGTTTTTCTTTTATTTCCTCTCGTAAACGACGTAGTAAGGTGCAGTAGTAATCAGAGTTTATAGTCTGACCCCTTTCAAGATAATCAATCATAATCACACCTTTCGAGTCCCAGAATACTGAAGCCATCACCTTATTTGCCGACAAAATCGACTTAGCCTTTTTAGGGGGTGGTGAACCAGGTCTTCTCCACTGTTTTGATTGTTGTTTTGTTTCCGGTGTAGAGTAATGAACCCATGTTTCGTCCATAGTAACAAAACGATTCAAAAAATCATCTGCATCGGCTTCAAATAACTCCAAACAGTCGCGTGAAATAGTCAATCGCGTCCTTTTTTTGTTCAACTGAAAGCAGTCGCGGAACCCACCTCGCAGACACCTTGTGGAAACCCAACTCGTTGACAATGATGTTTTGAGTTCGTTCATAAGAGATGCCTATAATCTCGGCTATCTCTCCAATTTTTAATCTGCGGTCTCCCATTATTAAATCAAGTACTTTTTTAATATTTTCGTCAGTAGTTGACGTCGAAGGCCTTCCAGAGCGGGGTTCATCTTTCACACTCTCTCTACCACGCTTAAATTCTGTTATCCATTTTTTGACGGATGAATATGACAGAGCACAATCGCCTAATGTACTGACCATGTCATCATGGATGGCTTTTGATGATAGCCCCTTCTTATGGAGGTACTTAATGACGGCACGCCGCTCGATTTGCTCCATTCGCGGAAATTATGTCCGATTACTTTGTTAATAAATTTATAAAATCACAACTAATTATCGCACACGTTTCGAACTTCACACAATGAACTAGTCTGAACTGAACTAAATAATGTGGGTAGATTTGATTTTTAGAATTGAATGGATCTGTGTTAGGCCGAGTACTTTTCAATCCACCCTCGTATGACGATATAAAATACGTGAGTATAACGCCATAGTACTACATTGGCGACTATTTTGTACATTCACTAAATTAAAGATATGGAAACTCTATTTTTCAAAACGCAAAGTGGTGGCAACAAAAGTTGTAAATATAAACTTTATAAATAAGTGTTATTGGTACAAAATGTTCAACTGTCTAAAAGACTTATCGTCGATCTGAGGTAAATGTAAGGTTCTCCTTAGTAAGCTATACCTAGATAGCATTTAGAAGTAAGCTTCAATAGTACTTTTTTTTAGTATCCCACTAAGTTGCACTAGAACCCTCAAGCTGTATTCATCGCTTTAGCTCAATGACTAATATCACAATGCAGTTCATTTTCATATATTTTGCTAGTTTTTTTTTACTATAAATTAATTGGATAGAACTATTTATACGGATTTTATACGTTTAATTGACTTATTTTTACGTCGAGGATCGTTATGGCTGCTTCACAGCACCCGTGGTCGCGTGGGGGGGAGGGGGGGGGAGCGGTACTATGATTTTTGATGTCCCGATATCATAGGTAGTCCGGTTGTAGGAGTAGAAGTGTACAAGCTAAATTGTGAATGTGGTGTTCCTTACTTAGGACAAATAAAAGTATCTATAAAAACAAATATACAGAAGAACATATAGCTGATGTCAACACTGTAAACATCTTTAATATCGTCCCCACTATTACATCAGATTTGATAGACCAAAAATGCTCGCAAAAGAATGCCTATTCCAACCAAGGATGATACTCGAGGCTATTAAAATTAAAAACATCCATTTCAATTTTCTAATAAAATTCAAGAAAATGGATGGGTATGCCATTTACTTGGGATCCTATAATTAACGAAATTAAAACCCAAACCCAAGTATATCACTGCAAGACTTCAAGATACTGTAGCGAACCAAAAATTGATATTATTCAAAAGCTCAAGGTAACCGGAATTGCCATTGGGACGTCAAACATCTCCCCCCCCCCCCCGAAACGTTGCGAATCTAAATATCAATTAATTAAACGCGATAAAATCGGTATAAATAGTTTTATTCAATATGTAGCGTTCGCGTAAAAATAATAAATTGATTACTTATATTTCATATTTTTCGCCTTTTAGCCCGTTTAAGTGTATCCAGGAATATATCAATAGATGTACTTCAAGAAAAGTGCATAGATAATACAAATATTTACCTAGATAGAGAAAAGTATTGACTAAATTACACATATACTTTAAAATTTGTAGAATGCATTTAAAAATTTAATTAAATTTAAAGCCACTGCTAAATATAGTTCTTTTTTAATCTACCTTAAATGAAACATTTTCTTAAAGTGTAAACGACAATTTCTTTTTTCATATTTTTCATTAATTAAATTAAAAGTAAAAAATATTTGTTTAATTACTCTGTCAGTATCATAATATTCGGCAGTCATTTCGCTTGCCAAGATCTAGATGATTAAATAACGGTAGCGAATGACGAAATATCTTTTTCTAGTGACGGCATGTCGTTGCGAGTTCGAGAACCTCGCGAGTCACGCCATAGACCACGGTTCCACGGACTCGACCGCCACGCCGTCATCAACAAGGAGCAGGACACTGCTATGGTAAGATACGATGAGTTAAAAATACGTACATTTGCGATTTCGACTTCTTTATATTTCTCTTTATGTAAATCCTCCTTATTCCCTCACACACCGTAATTGGAGTGGTTGTGTTTATATTTTTGTATGTGACATAATAGACAGCCTTTTAAATTACATTATATTCTCAGTTGTAAAAGCCTTATAAAACTTGATTTTGTAAAATAGCCTTATATCTCTTGATTTGAGGCTGTTGATTATGACGAAGATGCTTTATGTGGTCTACAGGTGATCCCGCGTACCCAACGAGTACAGTCGGAACAGTTGCGAGTACTGCCGCCGCAGGAGTTCGCCGCACTGCTCACCGAGAAGTTAGAACGTGTGCGCCGCGACATTGACGCCAAGGAGCGCCTCGAACGGAGACTCGCTGAGGTAACCCACACCGCCATTACCAAACATGCATTGTTGTGTTAAGTCACACCTTCGTTTGCCTCGCTGCGATGACGTATACCCACAAATTTGCCTCGCTGTTTTTTTTTGATGTTAAGTGACTACCGCCGCCCATGATCAACCGCAATACCAGGGGAATTGCAGGTGCGTTGCCGGCCCTTTCGAAAGGAGTAAGCTCTTTTCTTGAAGGTCCCCAGGTCGTACCGGTCCGGAAAAATCGCAGGTGGTAAACTATTCCACAGAGAGGTTGTACGCGGAAGAAAAATCCTTCTAAACGTACAGTGGTGGACCGCCAAGCATCCAGATGGTGTGGATGGTATCGGGACGTTTGCCGCGTAGTGCGTTCACGAAATTTGACGGCTGGGATTAATCCGAACAATTCTTCAGAGCACTCCCCATGGTATATGCGAAAGAAAATGCAAAGAGATGCAACATCTATTCGCAGCGCCAGTTAATTGAGCCGATCGGAAAGCACTCGGTCGTCGACGATTCGAGCCGCTCTGCGCTGGATGCGGTCAAGTGAAGGAGCTGGTACTGGGGAGCTCCAGCCCAGAGAATGGAACAGTATTTCATGTGCGGCCGAACCTGCGCCTTGTAAAGTTGCAGGCGGTGTGCCGGCATGAAATACTGTCCCGCTCTGCTGAGCACGCCAAGCTTTTTAGAGGCCAATTTGGCCTTCTCCTCCAAGTGACCACGAAACTGCACGTCACTCGACATGTCGACGCCGAGAATTCCGATACTGGCTGAGGCAACAAGGGGAGTGCCTTGAAACTGAGGAGATACGACAAAGAAGTTCTTTTTAGCGGTTAACGCGCAAACTTGTTTCTTCTGAGGGTTAAACTGGAGTAGATTTAGTCGCCCCCAATCCGAGACTCTGTTCAGCAAAGACTCGACTTCAGACACAAGTTTGTCCCGGTACTCGGAAACGTTTCCCCGAGAAATATTGGCACGGCCGGTGTATAGAGCATCACCAGTGCTGTCATCTGCATAGCAATGAATGTTATGGGTTTGCAACATATCATTGATATGCAGAAGAAACAGCGTTGGCGATAACACGCAGCCTTGTGGAACACCAGCATTAATAGGCATAAGCTTTTAATCGGAGCTTGCACCGTCTACAACGACCTTGATGCTCGGATCTGCAAGAAAGCTGGTGATCAAATTGCACAATTTCCCGGGAAGCCCATAGGAAGGGGGCTTCAAAAGAAGCGCTTTGTGCCAAACCCGATCAAAGGCCTACGCACTGTCCAAACTAACGAC
Organism: Parnassius apollo; assembly: GCA_907164705.1. Taxonomy (NCBI): domain Eukaryota; kingdom Metazoa; phylum Arthropoda; class Insecta; order Lepidoptera; family Papilionidae; genus Parnassius; species Parnassius apollo. The sequence continues at coordinate 3,425,473 of CAJQZP010000081.1, forward strand.
CAATGCCTCCCCCTTGGACTCTACTGCCTTCGCCCATCTATGAGTTAGGTAGACCAGAAGATCACCAGCTGATCGACCAAGGCGAAAACCGTATTGGCCATCACTCACAGTTTACAATGGACTCCAATGTTTTGGAGAACAAGGAGGTGATGAGATGAGAAGGCCGGTAGTTGGAAGGGTCTGAGCGGTCGCCTTTTTTAGGGATCGGGTGGACGAAAGCCGTCTTCCATGATTTTGGGACTTCGCCTAGGGAGTAGGAGTACCGGAAAAGACGCGTTAAAACCGGTGCCAACTCTGGAGCACACGTCTTCAGCACAATTGGAGGATTCCGTCAGGCCCACACGACTTGTGAATGTCCAAGGAGAGGAGTGCTTTGCGAACCGAGCGCTGTGTGAACTGCACTTCCGGCATGAAGGCACTCACACCGCGGGATGGTCGGCGGCGTATTCCCCCCGTCATCGAGAGTCGAGTTGGACGCAAAGAAAGAGCCTAGCAGATCGGCTTTCTCCTTTGCGGTATGGGCCAGTGAGTCGTCCTCCCTGTGCAGAGATGGAAGAGATGGCTGACAGAAATTCCCCTGGACAGCCTTGGCGAGAGACCAGAATGCACGGGTTTCAGAAGGAAGGCGAACTAGTTTCTCGGCAATTCTGCCTATGTGCTCTGACTTTGCAATTGGCAATGACTTTTTTGAAGGACCTGGAGGCGGAATTATACTTCTTTTTTAGAGCGCTGGTGTTTACATGTAACGTACACTGACACCTTCAAAATGAGATGTTCCAAAATGTATGGAGCCTGGGCCAGGTCCTTGTTCACTATACTCAAAAATAGGAAAACACATTTTATACGGTTCTCAACTGTCCAATTATTTTATAACGGCTTTGTTTGCTGGTTAAAGCACAGGAAATTACACTTGAAATTGCAACACACAACAAAAACCCGTCATGGCGGTAAGCTGTCATTTTTATTAATTAGTGACGTTTGACATGTCTATTTCACGTATTTTTGACACTGTTGTAACAACTGACAGTTCTTTTTCTATGTTCAATGGTCGTTTTATGGTTTACTGTCATTTTCTATAAGCACAGATTAACAAAATCGGTGAGACGCTATGTTGAAAGTCGATAAAAATAATTGATAAACATCAATTGTTTACCACGACCTCGAATGTATCCTACATTTTAATGAATTATCTGTATTTTTCCCGAGTTCTACAGATTTTTCTCTTTTTTTTTTTTTGAGGTAGTGTACGCAGACCTGGCCCATTTTGAAACATACGCTTTGCCTCGCTGCGGTGACGCACACTGATAACCACACATTTGCCTCACTAAGGTGATGCAGGTCGCCAAACACACACTTTTCAAGCTAAATCTAATACTTTTGTTTCTGATGGACCCGCATTCGTACCCTTAAGTGAAATTTGTTTCTAAATGGCCATTAGCTGCAGTTTTTATTACCATCAGCTGGACGGTTAGCCCATTTTTAACTTAAAGTACAGAATAATATTTCTCCTAATAGAATATATATATATATAAGTTCAGTTATTTAGATCAGATCATTTAATCAATATGAATTAAATCGAATTCAATTGAATTTTATTTATTGCTAGAATGTGTAGTACATAATATTATGATGTTATAAGTTATTAATTAGACCTTATATTCTACCATGATATTGTAAATCGACGACTCCGTGGCGCAGTGGCTTAGCAATGAGTGGCTGCGCTGGGTGGTCGCGGGTTCGAATCCCGCACGGAACAAGTATTTGTATGGTCTACAGTTGTTCCGGGTCTGGATGTTTGTCCTTGTGCAATTTATGTTTGTAAACTGCCCCCACGATACAGAAAAAAAATCCTAGTATTGGGGTAACGTTTTATTAAAAAAAAAAGAAAAAAAATGGTGTGCCATATTTTTATAATTAACTAAAAGATTATGCATATTACAATTTAATGAAGTAAATTATTAAAAAAGTATTATATAATCAAAAATTACCTATGTAACTATTTGAAAATATTTTAGTGTTAAGTTTTTAAATTTGATAAATGTTTCAAATATAAATAGACATAAACACTCGCGCGTGTCACCCAGAGGGGTAGGCAGAGACTTCCATTTGGCACGATCCTGACACGCCTCTCTCCTCCTCCACATTCATATGCCTACGCATACATGCTCGTCGGTTACGAGCCCATTTTCAATATATTGCCAGTTTGATCGATAAACTTTCGCTTAGGACGTCCCTTTCCGACTCTACCATTCACTTCTGCAATATAAATTTGCTTTGTCACTCTTTCCTCATTCATTTTTTCTATATGACCTCACCACCGACCGAAGCATTCCTTTCTTAATCCTGGTCACAACATCATCTTGCAAATCACACTCTTCTTTTATCACACATTTTCTTACTATGTCACTCAGATTGAACCCCAACATACTCCTTAACGACCGCATTTCTACTGCGTTTATTTTACTCTCGTGCTTCTTCTGCCACACCCAACTTTCACTACCATACGTTAAAGTAGGAACTAACACAGCATTGATAACTGCCAAACGTGCCTTTTTTGATACATTCTGACTTTCCACAATAGAGTGTAGAGCATTTACTCTTGTTTCCTGCGTGCACTCGTCGTTCTATATTCTTATCATATCTCCCATCCCTTTTAAATACGCATCCCAGATATACAAACTCATTTACTTGCTCGATCAACTCCTTTCTATTCTTATTTCACATATCGTTTTACTTTCTTCTCTGTAAAAATCATAACTTTTGTCTTACTTGCGTTCACTTTCACTTTCTAATATCCAGAAAAACATTACACAAATATTAAATTTCAAAAAAATATAATTAATCAGTAATTTCATATTTCACCATTACTGTGAAAAGTATAAGAAACATTTTGTTACCAGCCATTTTGTGCGTTTTCTTTTAAAAATAACGAAAGGAGGATTTAATAACGACAAATTGAAAAACTACACCGATGCCGCGACAAACGTACACCCACCTAAAGTTTACTAATAATTTATGACGAAATGAAATAAGAAACTTAGATTCTACTTGTTCATGTTATTTTATTTCTATACATCGCGACTCTTAGTGCGTTATGCCCTTTTTCATGTATACGTATTTTTCCATCAGGGTGATGGTGAAGACGCGTCCACTCAGGCTTTGCCACCGCAGCTAGTAGCGGCTGCTATCCGGGAAAAACTCCAACTGGATGACGACAATGACCAAGATATCCTTGGTGAGTAATATTCGCTCCTTATTTATATTTGTTTATTGATGAACAAATTTTGTTCCTTATCCGGCTCGAAGGACTGATGTGTATGGTTTAACTCTAAATTGAGTAATATATCGTGTACTTTTGCACCCTATTGGTGCTAATGTGGCTTCGTTTATTTTGGGTCACAAATCATACAAGGAAAAAAAGAGATATTTCGCTGGGCAAGGTGTACAGTCCGCGGAGTGGCCAAAGTTCCGTGTGGTAGTGCAGCGTTTCATGTTTTTTTTTATTGGAAAAGATTGACTAGCGAGCACATAGTCCACCTGATGGTAAGTGGTTGCTGTGGCCCATAGACATCTACATCTATCCTCGTTTGGACCTTAGTCCTCAAGGCTGACAACGCCTCTTCATTTTTTTTTTCATTCCATTTTCTCAACGAAAAAATGGAATGCGTCTTTTCCAGTTAAAGGGCCTCCAAGGAAACACAGCAACATTAAGCTGCTATTTGACGCTGGTATTCTGTAGAGCGTGGTCCTTCCCCGGTCGAGCCGACCCATTCGTGCTACAACTATACAATTAATATAGCTGCCGCATGGCTCTACCACGTAAACGTATCATGTATAGTGAAGTAGCTTCAATAGCGTGATTTCGGCTTCGATTCGTTTTGTTTGTGGCGCAATGATACGAAACGTGACGTGAAATGTTCTATTCCCGTGCAGACCAGCATGTGTCGCGCGTGTGGTCGGAGCGCACGCCGGGAGCGTCGCCGCCAGGTGGGCGGCGTGCCCGCGGCCGCCACGCGCCACACGCGGCGCACGTCGGCCACGCCGCACACGCGGGCCACGCCGGCCGGCGCGCCGCGTCCGCGCTGTCGGCCGACTCGGGCCACTACGACGCGCCCGAGGGCCTACACCATCCGCACTCGCTCACGCGCAGGTACGTCTCAATACACATTCCTTACAAATTAGCACTTATCTCCATTTATGAACTGCAGTGCAATTGCCGTTTGGTTTCGTCGATGTATCGGTATAGATTAATAGCCGACGCGATTTTATATTATCTTATTTAACGTTATATAATAATTAATAACGCACTTACGGGGTAATTCCCATCGGCAAATATAACTTACTAAAGTGAATCCTATAAGAGTAAACACAATTGCACTGTGGATTCACGCATTATTACTTGTCTAATTATTAACTCACACATCTCAATGACTATCTTATAAAATAGCCATGATTATGTTTGATGCGTAGGTTATACCTAATATTTTCTAAGGTTTAAATTGTATTTGTTATTATTTTTATCGAAAACATTACTCAAACATTTCTCTGCAAATATTTCTATAAAGGCCTCTTTTAATTCTTAAAATTTAGAATCGTATCAAAGTAACATACATACTATTAATCTTTCATATTATTCTGTTAAAAGCATTAAAAGTTATAACACACGTATTGCCTTTAATTCTTTTCTATGGTATCTTTTATTTTAAATAATTAGTTCTTCCAGAACGACCTTAAAAGTAATTTGTTTTACAAGCTGTAAATAGTAAATACTCCTTATTAAAAAAAATTGTTACAATTTCTCTCTAGTCTTATTATTTGCGTGATTCCTCCCTCATTCACGATCATTTCATAAAATTTGTAAAATACAAAAGTCTGCCCTTCTTTTTATCAAGTGCTAAAAAAAGAAACCTGCGACAATTTTTGTATTAACTTTTTTATTATTTTGAGTGTGACGTTAACGCTTATATTAATAAATCTAATCTAACATACAGTATTTATAATACACCTACTTCATATATTGTACTAATGTTGAAGTTGAATTCGTTGTCATTTAGGCCTCTATGGCATGAAAATATAACCAAATAGGAAGTTTGCATACGCACTCCATATATGAGCTTTGATACCCACCTTAATCTCTATGTGATTGCGTTACGTTCTCTTTTACAGCGCACTCAATTATTAGAACGTCGTATGCGCCGCCTTTAACCGCAACGATGTACTAACGCTGCTCTAAGCCGTTTCTTCAACGTACATATAGGTGATTTCAACGTAAAATGTCGTAAACGCCGTGGTTTTTTTGCAATTCAAATATAAAGTTGTTCGAGCTTTGAGACGTTGAGGAGTTATCTTAGAGCGATGCGTTTATTTATTTATTTACTTTGACCGCTTCGCGCATGTTAATTGTTGTCCTTGTTGTTGTGTGTATTTTTATGTGTGTCTGTTTTAATATTTATCTGAGGACTTATCAACGTGGAGCAATCAAATTGTTATTTCTTAAAGAAAGATCATTAATAACTATTATTAATATGAAACAATTTTTGTTACAGAATTTGTATATTTGTGATATCCGCAATGTTTGACTGTTTCGGGCATAAGTTATAAAATAGTATTGAATACAATCGGATTTTGTGAATCTATACCTATAGTATTTATATTCTCAACAGATGTTTGTCATGGTTATTCCATCGAATTCTGGAAAAAAGATAGGAGTTCCTCAGGAATCTGCTTTAGATCCGTATCTGTTCTTGGTCCATTCCCTATAAAATAACCAAAATTAAAACACTACACTACTTAAGGTGTAGGTGTTGTACATGTAACTTGTTCATGTAGTCTGCGACAAATTAAATTTTTGTAAGTACAAAAACGAAATTGCTTTGCAGTGATATAGTACACATATACTAATTAAGATATCACTGAAATGTTGAATTAATTTGTACAAAAATCGACGGATAAGTGTAACCAATTACTAGGATACGAATCAGTAGTATTGAATTGAAGTTTTGAGTTCTATTTATCTAATGTAAATCCATTTGTGTATTGAACGAATAACTTTTAACGTTTTTCTGGTGTCAATTTGAGAATCTGTAAAAGTTTAAAATACATTAAGCTGGAGAGCACAGAGTATAAGTTAAAGTGATATTTCACTCATTCAGAAAGAACAGACCAAAGATAATTTTTTTTGTATTGATGGAATAATGTACGGGGATATGCCGTGATTGAGTGCCAATAGTTTGCAGATTAGTATATTAGCGAGGTTAGAGATTTCATTATAAATAACTGTGCTTCGCTATTTGTGGATACTGTCATGTAGTTTCACATTTTTTTCTTCAAAAGTAAAACTGCCAGTGTTTTCTATCACTTTTATTTAAATTATGCTTTTTTTAGTATTGGCTTGCTGGTGGTTGGCTGATTTTTAATTTTCATAAATTTATATCTACTCTTTGTTATAAATACATGTATATACAATCCGTGCGGTTAAAGAATGGGATTGAAAATGGCGTCACCTTTATTCAGCTCTCGCTCGCTCACTCCCACTATCTACTCACACCCGACGGTAAAGACTGCAAAAAAACTACGTTGCGATATGCGTTTTTTGTACGTTCTATAACTTCTGTCCAACTTGTTATTGAAATCAATGATAACAAAACGCCATAAATCACAAAAAATAATTCAGTCCGGTTTTTCTAATTTTGAGAGATTTCTTTATAATTATCGTTGATTTTGTTTAAGTTTGTTGAATTTTTTAAATATTTTGCGTGATATTGAGACATGTGTCAACATTTTTAAATTTTCGTTTGCCTGTCTCTTTGAGATAATCTTCGGGAATAGCTGAATAAATTTAATAAAAGTTTACGAACAAATATAGAGTAATACCAAGAGTGATCTAGACTAAATTTGATGCGAAAAATTTAGAAATTTTTATTAAAATAGAAATATTTATGAAATGAAATTAATGGTATTTAATGATTATCTTAAGTCTAAATAACGACACATTAATAGTTCCCACCCGGGCGAAGTCAGAGCGGGTCGCTAGTTATTAATGTTATTTTAAAATTAATGTACCTACTTGTGTATACAATTCTTTTCATATGTTTTCCTATTAATAGAAAATTTCCAATTAACTGAATAATATAACGTTATTGGTGGGTTTTTGCTATTGCTACTGTGCATGTTGACGGTACGGACACAATGAGTCGCCATTTCTAATCCCATTCTTTATCTGTACACACTGTTTATATATTTCACATAACTAAATGAATTAATCTTTTAACACAGTTAATCAGACAATAGATGAATAATCTAAGTAACATGATTGAGGCATTATATCTTTATCCTCAATTATTTTTTTAATATTGCCATAGATACATTTTTCCCCATACAAAACACTTTAATAAAAATCTTTTGATTACATTCATGGCTGTATGAGTTAGAATCCCTTTGCATTCTCTGCACTGAAAATTTTTTTTCAAAAAAAGTTGTGCAACCAAAAATATTTAGTTGTTTCCTTTTAAAATTTAAAAGTTATTTCAAGAATTTACTCAATGTCGCTTTATTTGCCATCATTAAAATCTAAATGACATTCAATCTCCCAAGTAAGTAAAATGCAAAAAAAAAAAGAACTATTAGGTAGATTTAATGAGGAGAATATTACACTGTATTCAGTTGTTGTTTCCCTTAACAATCAATCGAATAGTAGAATATTATAAATGACGACGGACAATGTCCAACAGATCGTTCTCTAAGAAGACGGCGACGGAGCTGACGGACAGCGGCGTGTCGGTGGTGAGCGAGGGCACGGCGAGCGCAGCCAGCGGCGTGGAGCCGCGCATCCTGCTGTGGATCGCCGAGGGCTCGGAGCGGCTGGAGCGCCTGGAGCGGGCAGAGCGCGGCGAGCGCAGCGAGCGGCGCCACCGTGACCTGTCCTCGCGCGCCTCCAGCGCCGAGCGCGATGAGCCGCGCCGCCGCGACCGCGCCATGCAGCGCCCACGGTACCCGCCTCATTCACCTTATGCACTGTTGTGCGCGACTGTCCGCAACTTAAAGGGCATGTTCCAAAATAGAACCCAGTGTACTGTCCAATGCAAACGACGTCATGAATCGTCGCTATACTGGTGATTCGTTCCAAAACATAGGACAATATATAACGTCATACATTTACGCCATATTGGAAAAGTGTTGGCGATTATTTTGTCATTTTGTGTTCCAAAAATCATTATATCTTCCTAATGGAGATACCAGCAATTATTCTATAATTTTTTGTATTTGAATAAATAAAAACAAATTCTGGCATGCTTCATTCAGCGCACACACAATTAAAAATTGTTTTATTATGGCCGTATATCCGACACAATATGGTGGCGGCACGCCAGTACAATAAAGTGTCAATTGATGACGTCATTTGTATTTGCCAGTGTACTGGGTTGTATTTCGGAACATACCCACTACTTGCCTCTGCGTCCGCATGCAGCACCGACTGTGGTACCTGTCTCACTGTCACCTGAAGCACTATTTTGCATGACTGTACTTTTCGGTCTTGTAATATAATTGTTGTTATATATTTGTTGTTGAAATATAACTGAAGTGACCAAACTAACGTCCATCCTGATGGTAAGTAATAGTCCATGGACACCTCAAAGATATTTAAAAAAAGAGGACACAGTTGCGTTACGATCTCAAGGAACTAAAATAGGATATTGTTGCCACCTGTAATTATTTTGACTCTCCCTTCTTGGCTATACAATTAAAATCTTAGCACAGCAGTGCGTGTAGATGAACTTAATGGCAGAAATAGTTGAGAGAGTTATAACTGCTCAGATAGGCTCTTAGACTAATGTCCTGCAGAATTAATTGCGGTCGCGGCAGTCAGTATCAACGTAACCATCTATGCAGGACAGGAATGCATGTGTGTGTGCAAGTACTTATAAGTGCACTCTCTATACCCTCACTCTCGTAATCAAATGGGACAGCAACGCGATTGCAAGAATGGACTGTCTTGCATACACCATTGCTCACTTTGAACGCTATTATTTTATTAATCAAGGGACGTCGCATATTGACCGTTGTAAGCGACTGCCTTGCATACACCATGGCTCATTTCAAGGCTGTTGCATACAACTACAAGGTCTTGTTGCTCAAAGGACTGAATACGGACCGTTGTAAATGACTATTTCGTATGCATATTAAAGGCTAACTTACACTATGATTTCTTATATTTACGCGAACATTGCACATGATTAAAACTACTTTTACGGATTTTATCGCGTTTATTTTTTCTTACTTTTTATTTTTAATTCCCGACGTTTCGGGCGCTTTCCAGCACCCATGGTCACGGGGGACTGAGATGACTGACGTCCCGATGTCATTGTTAAACCCGGAGTACCTTCAGCTTTTTTAATTATTGTTTATGGTCCGATCTATGCAAAATGAACTGACTATGTCCTGAGGTCTTGCAGTGGTATGCTTGGGTTTAGTTTTAATTTTATTGATTATAGGATCCCAAGCAGGTGGTCGTACCCAGCCTCCTTCTCTATTGAAATTAGGATGTTTTTTAATTTCAATAGCCTCACGTATCATCCTTGGTAGGAATCGGTGTTCTTTCGCGAGGATTTGTGGTCTATCAAATCTGATGTAATGGTTGGGTCCGTCTAGGATATGATCACAAACTGCAGACTTCCCGGAACGTTGATGCTTCACATCAGCTATATGTTCTTTTACGCGGGTCCTAATTGATCTTTTGGTTTGTCCTATATAAGAGAGACCACATTCACAATCAAGCTTGTACACTCCTGCATCTTGTAGAGGAATATGACACTTGACGGATGGTAGGAACTGACTAATCTTCTTCGGCGGCTTGTAGAATGTTCTAATAGAAGCTCGCTTCAAGATATAGCCAATCTTGTCTGTGACACCTCTGACATATGGTAGTACAGCAGGCACACGTTCGACTGTGGCCGGCTTCACTCGGTCACTGTGACGTAGGCGCGAGACCCGAAGCTTGTTGTCGTGCAGAACTTGCTTGACGTGCTGAAGCTCGGCGGCCAGGTGTTTGCAGTCACAGATCCCTCGTGCTCTCTGTAACAAAGATTTGCCCACGGTAGCTAACTGTGAAGGATGGTAGTGAGAGTCACCGTTTAAATATCGGTTTGTATGGGTCTTTTTCCTATACACAGTGTGACCAATGGTGTTATTAGGATTTCGGATGACTAACACATCTAGGAAAGGTAAGGAATTATTTGCCTCTAACTCCATAGTAAATTGAATTTTAGCGTTTATGGAATTAAGATGTTCTAAAAATGCAGTTACTTTGTCTGATGGTAAAATTGTGAAAGTATCGTCTACGTACCGCTTGTAGATCCTTGGTGTAACAGGTGCAGTAAGGAGGGCTTTCTCCTCAAAGTCTTCCATGAATATATCGGCGACAATGGGAGATACAGGTGAGCCCATCGCCACACCATCTACTTGCTTGTAAAACTCTTCCTTCCACAATAGATAGCCAGATGTAAGGCAATGTCTTAGTAATACTGCATATTCTGCTGGCATGTTATTTTCCTCTAGTTTCCTAGTTATAATTGAGATGCAGTCTTCAACAGGTAGGCATGTAAATAGAGACTGAACATCAAAACTGACCATGGTTTCATTGTCAGTAAGATGTAGGTCTTTTATCTCACTGACAAAATGGTATGAATCCTTAGTGTGTGCTCTTGTGTGTCCTCTGAGTGGTGATAATATTTTAGCTAAGTATTGAGCCAATCTGTAAGTTGGCGAATCAATCTGACTCACTATTGGACGTAATGGAGCATTCGGTTTGTGTATCTTTGGTAACCCATACAACTTCGGTGGTTTGGCACAGGAAGGTAGTATCGAATTAACGTCCAGATTCAATTTTTCGGAGTATTTCTTAATTAGATCGCTAGTTGTTTTAAGCGTATTAGTTGTAGGGTCTGTTTTGACCTTTCGATAAGTAGTTTCATCCGACAAAAGTTGTTGTATTTTAAAATTGTAATCTGACGTATCCATTATAACCGTAGAATTACCTTTATCTGCGCGGAGAATCGTAAGCTCTGGTCTGTTGCGTAAGTTTTTCAACGCGTTAAATTCATTTTTGGGGAGATTTAATTTCGGCGCTGAACTTCGACGTAACATAGACGAGATGTCTTGACGTATGGCCTCTAAATCTTCATTACCAATATTATTTTTATACAGACAGTCCTCAACACTACAGATAATGTCCTCATACGGTATTTTTCGCGGTGTTAGTAACATACGTTACTACGATAATACCTTCGTTAATTCGATACTACCTTCCTGTGCCAAACCACCGAAGTTGTATGGGTTACCAAAGATACACAAACCGAATGCTCCATTACGTCCAATAGTGAGTCAGATTGATTCGCCAACTTACAGATTGGCTCAATACTTAGCTAAAATATTATCACCACTCAGAGGACACACAAGAGCACACACTAAGGATTCATACCATTTTGTCAGTGAGATAAAAGACCTACATCTTACTGACAATGAAACCATGGTCAGTTTTGATGTTCAGTCTCTATTTACATGCCTACCTGTTGAAGACTGCATCTCAATTATAACTAGGAAACTAGAGGAAAATAACATGCCAGCAGAATATGCAGTATTACTAAGACATTGCCTTACATCTGGCTATCTATTGTGGAAGGAAGAGTTTTACAAGCAAGTAGATGGTGTGGCGATGGGCTCACCTGTATCTCCCATTGTCGCCGATATATTCATGGAAGACTTTGAGGAGAAAGCCCTCCTTACTGCACCTGTTACACCAAGGATCTACAAGCGGTACGTAGACGATACTTTCACAATTTTACCATCAGACAAAGTAACTGCATTTTTAGAACATCTTAATTCCATAAACGCTAAAATTCAATTTACTATGGAGTTAGAGGCAAATAATTCCTTACCTTTCCTAGATGTGTTAGTCATCCGAAATCCTAATAACACCATTGGTCACACTGTGTATAGGAAAAAGACCCATACAAACCGATATTTAAACGGTGACTCTCACTACCATCCTTCACAGTTAGCTACCGTGGGCAAATCTTTGTTACAGAGAGCACGAGGGATCTGTGACTGCAAACACCTGGCCGCCGAGCTTCAGCACGTCAAGCAAGTTCTGCACGACAACAAGCTTCGGGTCCCGCGCCTACGTCACAGTGACCGAGTGAAGCCGGCCACAGTCGAGCGTGTGCCTGCTGTACTACCATATGTCAGAGGTGTCACAGACAAGATTGGCTATATCTTGAAGCGAGCTTCTATTAGAACATTCTACAAGCCGCCGAAGAAGATTAGTCAGTTCCTACCATCCGTCAAGTGTCATATTCCTCTACAAGATGCAGGAGTGTACAAGCTTGATTGTGAATGTGGTCTCTCTTATATAGGACAAACCAAAAGATCAATTAGGACCCGCGTAAAAGAACATATAGCTGATGTGAAGCATCAACGTTCCGGGAAGTCTGCAGTTTGTGATCATATCCTAGACGGCCCCAACCATTACATCAGATTTGATAGACCACAAATCCTCGCGAAAGAACACCGATTCCTACCAAGGATGATACGTGAGGCTATTGAAATTAAAAAAACATCCTAATTTCAATAGAGAAGGAGGCTGGGTACTACCACCTGCTTGGGATCCTATAATCAATAAAATTAAAACTAAACCCAAGCATACCACTGCAAGACCTCAGGACATAGTCAGTTCATTTTGCATAGATCGGACCATAAACAATAATTAAAAAAGCTGAAGGTACTCCGGGTTTAACAATGACATCGGGACGTCAGTCATCTCAGTCCCCCGTGACCATGGGTGCTGGAAAGCGCCCGAAACGTCGGGAATTAAAAATAAAAATAAAAAGTAAGAAAAAATAAACGCGTTAAAATCCGTAAAAGTAGTTTTAATCACTAACTTACACTGTCTTAGCCATAACCCTCGCACTGCTGGTCTCACGAGTCGCGAGAACAAAACAACGTAACTACAACGACGGCATGATTGTCGCTTCGTGGTCATCACTCATCATACACAGTTGCTCGAAACTATGTATGGACCCCATAGGAGTGAAAACCTGACCTTTAAACCCTCAGGAATAAAAAGAAGGCCCGTGCCCGAATGTAGAACGTATACAGGGTTATTTCATTTATCAAAGAGTAGCTAAATTTTTAACTTCAAATATACAATTAGCATATACCATTATTGCAGGTTTTGAGTCTTCTATTTTATTTGAAATTATTTCAAATTGAATGCGATTTATGGGCAACTGGATGTTTGCCTACCGATCGACCAGCAGTAAAAACAGTTAAAATAATGCATTACCACGAATTTTGAATTTAAAAGATACAAAGGACAGAAAGTTTGATATTTCTTATTAATTTTTATTCACCATTTGCCTGTATTATTTATTCTGAATCTTCTCTACACAATTTGGTCGGTTATGGCAAAATAAGACTTTTTTAACGTTAGGATTTTATTTCAGTGGAGGAGGCGGCAAGACCGCGGGTGTTGTGGGGGGCGCGGGTGAGCACACGGTGGTGGTGGTGAGCTTCCTGGACGAGAGCGTGCCCTACCGCTTCAAGGTGCCCTCTGTGCCGCTCACGCTCAAGACCTTCAAGGAATATTTGCCCAGAAAAGGAAATTACAGGTACGCTAAATAAGTTACTGCGACTTTTTACCCCACTGTCCCAGAAGGACGTATAATATATTATCCGTCTAGTGGCGTCGAAAAAATAGTCTCCCGCCAATCGATATAAATGACAAGATATGGTCGTGCAAACAAAAATTTTTCGCGGTTTAAGTATAGAACAAATCAGCACCATCTCTTAAATACTCATGAACTGCCTCGTAACCAGCGTTTCCATTTATGATTTTGGTTTTACCCTAAGAACCTGTAGAAATACTCCCTAAATTATTGTAAAGAAAAATCAAAATAGCCTTAGCACTTAATTCTCAATTATTTATAGAACATCATTATAGCAAGTTTTGAATATCATTTCACGATTAAAAATCTTGAGTTTTGTGATGAAGAACGCTGTTCTCATTTTCACATTATAATAACACTTAGTCTCATACATATAATGAATATGACTCATAATTAAGTTAAATATTATACCATTATTATGATATACAGAATGATAAAATCTTTTTATTCTACACTTTTCTATCTCTTTAGACTCTATCCCCTTTGATAAATCTTTAAAAAATACGTACGATTATACCCATCATATATATATATATATATATATATATATATATATATATATATATATAACAGGATTACCTGAAGTTGGATTTTACCTCAAATTATCCAAAACCCTGTCGACTTGAAGAAACACCTAAAGCCCTATCTATATTAGTAGATTTACCCTAAAATAGTGCAAAATATTTAGAAGTGGAAACACTACATGGAAGCACGGCACGGCAAAAATATACGTAATACCTAATTTTTGTAAACTTACCGAAAAAAAGATATTCCATCTTTTTTTAGTCACCTTTTTATCGGATTTAGTACACTTTTTTGGTAATGCAATGCGACGTCAGCTCGCGTTTGAAATCAAGACAACACTGAGCTTGCCTTTGGTGTTCCATAAACATTTTCGCACCAAGGAGTCGGTGCCATTTTGTTTGTTCAATGACCGGGTCTATACGCAGTAGTATAATAAGTCTATGCTGCCGCCCTTTTTCGTTCCGTAGTTTTCTATGGGAAAGGTTGGAAGAAATCGCGACCTCCCATATATGGCGGTACGCTAACTCGTATGTGAGAAATGTAAATTACATAGACTTATAAACGATATGCCGCCAGTTGTTGATAGCCAGTCTCGTTCTAAACCTTGTGCAGGTGACATTGGCATTTGGAGAAATTGTCCATTTCACCTATTGGAAATTAAAAAAAAAATATTTTTTCATTGTTTGTGAAACAGACCTTAGGATTATTTCAAGTTATACTTGCTAGGTAAAGTAAAGTTACAGCCTATATACGTCTCACTGCTTGGCACGGACCTCCCGATCATTTCTGAGAGGGTTTTAGGGCTAGGAATTGTCCGCCGCGCTGCCCCAATGCGTGTTGGCGAACTTCACATGTCTTCTAAATATTTTTTTTCTTATTTCTCTGACATGCAGGTTTCCTCTTTTCCTTCACCACCGAGCACGTGGTAAATCAGCACTTAAAATTGCAATTAATAATTTCATTGTTGCCGGCGGGGATCGAACCCGGTTTGCTCGCGTACTGTGAAATTTACAGCGAGCGCTAACCATCTGAGCTACCACGGCTCATACGGCACTTGCCAGATGGTGCATTTGATATGGTGCCACCAGCAGTAAATTTATATAAGCTGTTAAAGAAATATAAAGAAATATTTTCATTCCTTGCTATGGCTTTGAGTATTATCTCACAACAGCACATCCCACCGACGCCTATGTTCTGGCATACTGTTGATTTATAAAAAGTATGATATTAAAATAACTTCATTATCCTCGTGAATTTGTGAAACCTATGTGAAGTCCTTCAGAAGAAATTTTTAAATGCTGTGTCACAATTTATATAGAACGTCATATTTTATTCCAGATATTTCTTTAAAACGGAGTGTGCTGATTTGGACAACACCGTCATACAGGAGGAAGTGAGTAATGATAACGACACGCTGCCCATGTACGAAGGCAAAGTGATGGCTCGCCTCAAAAACATAGAGTGAAAGTCTGTGGATATGAATATAGTTTTATTAGCAAGGAATATTAACGACAATTAGGTGATGTTCGCGGTCAAGAACGATGTTACACTCAAACCAGTTTTGTTCATCCTTACAGCGTCCTCGTAGGTGAAAACTGTGTATAACTTTAGGGCGATCCTGTACAGCGTTAGTGTATGTTATGCTTAGACAATTTGAATAAAGATTGTCCTATGTGTCATTCTTTATGCAAGGAAAAATCACTTCTATGAAAGAAGAAATTCAGTGAATAATGTGCGGTATTCGCATACATTAATAGCCCTGTCTGTTAAGTAGTAACGTAAGACTGTTTGAATTTGATGTTATAAAAATGTTTAAGATTGCTAAAAATATATTACTAATGTTACTAATTCCAGTGATTTTCGGTCTTCGTTCATAAAGGGTTGTTCATATATTTATTTTTTCAGTGTTGTGAGTCTTGCCAATTTCTGCCTGTTCATAAAAAAATATTTATTTGAAGAACATTTTGTTGTTCCTTACGATATGTTCATTAAAGTATTGGCATTATTTGCAGAATGTAATTGGTGACAAGTTGAATACTCATTCAACAAAATATACTCTGTGTATTAAAATGTATGTCTACATTACTGAGTCTATTTTGAAGCCACTTGACTTGCTCAGTTCACAGGATACCAGTTTATGTTTCAATTTAAAATATTTTTTCTATTGCAGTGACTTTAAATTTTTATAATATATTCATGCAGACAGGGCAACACTAGACATTTTGTATATTATTTATTATAAAATTAACTACGATATCATTAATCGTAATTGATAGAAATGACGTGTAATGTAATATAAAATCGGTTCCTCGGCGTCTGTTTTACGACTTTTTTTTATTATTATTTTTATATTCGGAGATAGTTCAGTACGCTTAATGTACGCGATTTTTAAAACCGTACGCGATTTTATTTTAAATATTCCTAGTGTTATATGAATGACTGCTTAGTTTGTATAATTTTTTTTTAAATCTATATCTTAGGTGTTAACAAAGTGTTTTCGTTCGAATTAAACTATTGTCTTCGTTGGGTAAAAAATATATTTTAATGAAATTATTAATCTGGTGTGGAAGATGCTGCTAATCTACATTCGTAACTTATATTTACAAAAAAAAAGCTATAATTAATATATATTTTATGTACTGACTAAAATATCGATAATCTGATAATAAAATTTTAAAAACGAAAATATTTGGTGAAGTGAGTTTGGAATAGTATCAAATCTTTATTTACCTTTTATTTTTAATAACATTTCTCCTCTGTCGTTTCTGACTCATTCCACTGTGATGTTTCCTGCCTCCAACAGTTTGTCGACGGCTTAGAAGATTCATTTATTATCACGTTTTTGAACATTATCCATGATAAGGCAAAAAATGTCGAAAAATTATTGAATCTGTCTGCCATGTCTATACTTTTATATAATTTCTAGCCATTTCCTTATCTTTGTTCTCAAGTCTAATGAAACAAATGTATTTTACGCATCAATATCTTCTACGCCCGATCAATTGATCCGAAATTGTATAAACAAGCAAAATGCATGATGGGATCTCAATCAAATATTATTATCAATAAAATGAAATATGTATCTATATTTAAGTGGACAGTAAATAATATAATTTCCGTTCTGCAGCTGTGAATACTTAGTGTTATAGAGTAAGATTATATTTACCTTTAGAATTCAGTCTGAAAGTGCACCGACAATTTTTACTATGTTGTGCGTTAAAGTGGAAGCTATTAAATAACGCTCATATAAAATAAATATACATCATACGCCTCGTCACACGACTTCAGCATACAGTATAGTAGGATTAGTGGGTGTGTGTACTAAGAAAAATCAAGTTTGGCCGTCAGACTGCATTTCCCCATACAAACTTCAAACTACAATTACTAGTCCGAATCCACACTGCGCTTGGTTTCAACGAAATTGTTCGTTCATTCTATCGTTTTCTCACCAAATAAGCGTTTCATTGAAGCCACGCTCAGTGCGATTTGTCCATAATAGTACTTATTTTGTGTAACATAAGAGTTAAATTAGCTTGTCGTGTCCGGTCCACAGTGAGTGTAAGTGTAGGATTTGTTGTCAGCGAGACGAGTGCACCAACGAATGCACAATATTGAGAATAGGGTGCGTAATCATGTGCCTTCAATGTTGATAAATTTTTCATAGTTGATGCTTCTAACTAGCTGTAAGTTAACTTCTGTAAATATAGACTTAACGCTATTATATTCGAGCTCTTAATATTCTAATTATTTAATTCTTTGTTTTATTTATTGCCTTGTTCTATGTGGGGCTCAGACACGCGTTAAAATAACAATTCGTATCTTCTTGTTTTATTCAACAGTGCGTTCATATTTTCTTTTTATTATTATTGTTAGCAAAATATTTTCAGTTATAACTCTGTTATCTTTTGATCGATGCATTATAGTTATCGTAATCTTGAACCTGACTGACTGTTCACTATCGCAAAACGCGCCGTTTGAGCCCTGTACATTTGTCCAGTTATACTTCAGTGCAAGTCGACGCCACCGTGCAGTCGCCTCGACATGTATAAATAGATGAACTATATCGTTTTTAAATAATACTATAAGGCACTTTCAGTACACAGTAGCGTCTCAAAGTACCTTATTTCGATAATAAGTCACGAGGTCGTTGAGGGCTCAAAGTAATTCGAAGTTAAAAATTGCTTGTTAAAATTGCAAAAAGAAAAAATAATAAAGTAATGATGTTTTACAATTTTAGTGCATACGTGGACAAAAGTAATACATTTGTAATAAATTATAACTAGTATTACCTTCAGCGATGACTCGAACGGACGTAGAGCAAAATCGCTCTATGTCATCGATTTAGGATCGCCTACGGATCGAAAGTCGTGAGATTGAAACAAATTTCTAAAATATATAATTTAAAAGTTAAATAACTTTATTACTCGTGTATATTTATTAATGCTATTAAGCACTTAAGAATCGTTTTATTTTTGAGGCGCATCGCGCAACTTTCGATACGTTGCGGTCTTCTAGTAAGAGTCATTAATTGGATTGTATTATTTTTTTATCTAGCACATGTAACATTAAAAAAATAAACTGGAACTGTGCCATATACAATTGTTTCTTATTAACCTTTACATCGTGTGAAATTATGGTGATATTTTTTCAATATTGCCTAATCAGTGTAAAATTCAGTGCCGAAAAATAATTACAGCATATTACGAGTTCGTCATACCTGCTTCGGCTGATAGCTTTGTTATTACTTAACATGAAAACTCTTTTCAATATATCATTTCACATTTAATATACATGATAAATACATTCGTATCGCCTTAACCTTTTGAGCGCCAAAGTCGCCTATGCTTGACCAGCACCTGCGGGCTCTGAGCGCCAACGACGTCTATAGTTGACAAAAAACCCGACCCACAAAAATATGAAATATAGATATTGGAAAATTATTACTAGTATTTTAATTCTACACTCCTCAAAAAAGAATAACCCAGCAACATGTGAGGTATAAAAAACAAGTCTCCTAGAGCCACTAGTACTAAGAAACATCGAATTAAAAAAAATAGATTTTTATCTAAGCAAATACTATGTCCAGCACGCCCAAAGTCGTCTATGTTTGACTGCTAGTGTTATAATGCGTTAGGCTTATAGATTTATTGAAAACTATTTAAAATTAAACGCAAACGTGTTGCCTCATTTTTAAATTATTATTGATATTTGAATAAAACAAAAGGTAAGAAACATAAAACTATTATCAGTTATATAAATAAAAGAAAATTTCATCAAGTCAACTTCGCATAATAAATCTAATATCTCAACTCTGGCGCATCCTTAGCGCGTCATCGATTATCAGTTCATTGGGCGCCGTGGTCAAGAATAGACGACACCCTGATGACGTCATAAACGAATAGCGGAAAAAGTAGTTCAGTGCAACATGAACGATTCCTCAGAATTCATTCGAATTTTGGAAAGCGTCGATGATTATGAATTTTATTTTAATAATATAAAATTACAAATAATAAATGTTTATTTTTTTCTTAAGGTATGAAGAGCAATTTTACATTTTGTGTTGTGCGATTTTCTTTCTCAATCTAAAAATCATCTGGTAGCATCAGCATCATATCAAACCCCCATTGTCATAAGAGCGTAAGACTTTTCTTCTGTGCTTCACTTGGCCTACGCCTCCACCGACACAAAATATTTTGAGTCGATCTCTGTATATTTTGGTTAGATCGATTTCGAAATCGATGCACAACGTGCGACACGGCTACATCTCTAAGAAAGTTGCAAAAAGGAAGGTCACCTACGCCGTTGTCGTCCAGTCGTGACAGTGACGTCATCACGATGAAGAGTAGTGCTGTGGTGTACTACTATTTTATTGTTTGTTTTTTATTTATGTACAAAGTACATATATAAAAACAGTGGAAGACAGCACAAGATTAAATAAAACATACCAGATTATAAAGAGTAATTTATTGCATAAAAAAACCAACAAAATCAAGTTATTTTGTGTTATCGATGTATCAACTCTTGGCAACACTATTTTTTTCGTAGGTATTTTTGTTTACCTTTCGCTTTGGCGTACAGGACACGTTAATGCGTTTTTGGCGTGGCGCTCAAAAGGTTAATGATGATGCGATGAGCTTTTCATCTTAAATTTTACAACAAAACGCGTGCACGGTGCAAAGGTCTATTTGTTTATAACGTGCTTCGCTATGTTTTAGGAACACACTGGTCGGACGCGTGTGATTGCATTGTATATGATAAGTTTGTTTATATTGTATAGTTTTTCATACAAAATAAAGCATCCCGATGTCATGATGCATTGCATAATGTGGGACCAGTTTGTCTACCTTTAATCCTACATGGACACTGTGTTTTGTGTACATCTTCAGACAGTACTTATCTAAATGGATGGAATGCATAACAAAATGTAACGTTCATCAGTCGACACACATTCACAAAAAATTATTCATTGAAAATAAATTGTCTACTACCACCTTTAAGTATTATATTACAGATCTTTAAAACCACACTACTTACTTTCAAAAGACCACTGCTGAATATAAGTTTCTCTCATATAAATCTACTGAATCTTTATACTTTGCTTAACACCACTAAAGCAAAAGTTGAATTGAGAGGATTTGTTCTCAGCACCGGATTAAAAATATTTTGAAGACAGATTTTTGTTTATTATGCAACCAAGTTTTCATTCATTATAATGAACTTTTGCTCTGTGTTTATTGACCTTTTTTTATAAAACAAGTGACGAATTTACAGTAGATGGTAAGTAGCTATGCAGTCTATAGACACTTGCGGTCAACTACAAACAAAGATGGATAAAGATGCATTTCATGTCGCGCGCTGTCAGAGCCATGGGGGATGGGATGCCTCACAGTCTGTAATGTAATATACTGGCTTTCTACGCACTTCTGACAAATACAGCAGTGCAAACACTGCTATTTGGCGCCAGAAATTGCTAAAGACGTGGTAACTACCTGCACGGATTCCTATAGCATGTATTTCTTTACTTTGAAATCAAGGCTGTGTATCACACCTATTAAACAGCTTTTGCTCAATCTATACTTCTGGGGGATGTCTGCCATAGTTGGCACGCTTGGCAAGCGGGTTGGCAACCGCAGATTTTATTTTTTAGTTGTTATTAGAAAGACACTGCTGCCCATATCCTGGTTTGTTTTCTTCTTTCATCTGGGAGAGTGGATACACCGCCACTACATTACCAGTGCGTGTTGCCAGTAATGACGTATGGATCTGAGACGTGGTCCTTTACTGCTGGTCGTATGAGGAAGCTCAAGGTCGCTCAGCGAGCTATGAAGAGTGCTATGCTAGGAATTTCTTTGCATGATACGATTTAGAAGTGTAGATATCCGCAGTAAAACCAGAGTAGTACATAAAGTAAAGTGACAGCCTATATACGTCCCACTGCTGGGCACAGGCCTCTCCTCATTTTTGAGAGGGTTTTAGGGCAAGGAAGTGTCCGCCGCGCTGCCCCAATGCGTAGCACATATCACAACGGATTCGTAAGCTGAAGTAGCAATGGGCCGATCATTTAGCTAGAAAATTTTTTTCTGTGTAGGGCGGACCCCCACTAGAAAGAGTGACAATCTGGTAATATATGTAGGAAGTCGATGTTTGCGGGTGGCTGAGGACCTTGCTTTGTGGCATTCCGTGGTTCCTCCAAGTCGTCTTCGTTCAGCAGTGAACTTGTGAAGGGCTATAATGGTGATAGTGATGATAGTTCTGGACATTAACTTCTTTAGAAAATTTGCTATACTTACTCAACACTAGGCAGTGTTAGATGTGTAAGTAAGCGCAGCGCCGCGCTCAAATTCAGCACAGAACAAACGTAAGTCATGCAGCAAAGGCAAAGCCATAGAAGTGCCCACAAATAATTGTGTGTGTATGTAGTGTGTGACTAAACGGACTTCCATGCAGAGGCGGAGCAAGACCTAAATTTGGTGTGGGCAAGATCAATTTTGCGAGGCCCCTAGCGATGTATATTATTTTCCATTAATTGTATTTGGATCTTTATTTATAACCCATCACAAGTCTAGAGCTGAGCATTGACCTCTCCTAGCTACTTTCACCGTCTTGAGCCACCTAAATACATCAACATTCTATATGTTTTACCTGGTTGTTCAACCCCCTTAGTGGTAGGTCACCTCTCCCCGCTTACAAGAAGGTTGCCACTCGGGAACCTATGTTCTCCACAGGTTGTCGGTTCTTCGAGCAATGGCCGGCCCATTGCGCATTCTTCAGTGATACTTTGAACCATGTCTTTAACCCTGGCTCTGCCGCGGATATATTTGAAACGGAATTTATTACGTAAAGTAACTCCGAGCACAGCCCTCTAAATATTTTGCAGAACGACTAAGCTTTCTCGTGCATCCAAAAGTAAGTTCCATAGGCTGGCAACACCCACTGGTTGTACACATGTTTTGAGATTTATTGGACTTCACTATCGAGTCCTATTCGTCGGTTGACTACTTGTTCGAAGGTGGACTTGCCTAGTGGGTCTACTGTCGCTCAAGATAATACATAAATATTTATATGATAGCGCCCATATTAAAATAATCAAAATCTTCATTTCATTCGCTTTTAAGGATAATTTTTATTATTATTAATCTTATATTATTCTATATTTAATAGAATAATATATTAATCTACAAAATATATTCCTTTTCGCATGGTTTCCCATGGATAAAAACAGTGGTGAAGCTAGAGCTCCAAGCTAGGGCAAGCCCAAGATATAAATTGATAAAAATATAGATTGTTGTTTTTAGCAGTTTTATAAAAATACACCAATCTTGATCTGTCTCCACGCTTCAGTTTCATATTCAGTGCTGTCAAGGACGTGTTTAACAAAACACACAGAAGGCATACCACTGCTAGATAGATTGTATTACATATCAGCAATTGCATAGCTTCGGTGGCTTTGAAGAAAGTCGTTTGGGTTTGTTTAAGCGAAAGAAAAAAAATATTTACATCCAATACAATACATGAACAAAAGTAAAACACGAACAAAGTACAAACTATGTACAAAATTAAAAAAAAATTATTTACATTCTAATGGATAAGAGATAAGTTAAGATAATAGTCCAGGATCCATCGCCCATTTTTGCACGTGATTACTATCAAGCTAATTTTCCGTGAGTAGCTTTATTTTGATGAGACGCCCAATAATTTCCTGTACGAAACTCTCGATTGTGGTAGCTAACAGAAGTAGCAAGGATAAAATATGTTGGTTTGATGATTCTCAAATATTTATTACTAACTGAATTTTTTTGTTAAATCTCAAGATAATTATCTAAATTATTCGAAAAAATACTTGTCCTATAAATACTTTATCCTGGTCCTACGCTCAGAAGTTGTTAATACCACAAGACCATTTTTTTCATTACTAACTGTAGGACAAATATATTACATGATAGGTTAGTGTGTTGTCTGCCCAAATGAAACATCGTCCTACAAGAAAACAGGTATGTATTATTAGTCCGACAAGAATTGTCGTATCGTTTTTCTATCTGTAAAATAAGATAAGGTAAAATAAGCTTTTTTAAAATTTAAATAACTTTATTTTTTAATAAACTTGGTACAAAAATTTATGTATATGTATATATATATATATATAAAGAGTTAATCTTCATCAGATTCATCTGATAAATCTTCGCTACTAACATCGCTGTCATCTTCTATTTCACTTTCCTTACTCGTAATATCTGACTCTGTTATAACATGAAAAAATTAAGTAAATTATATAATACAAATAAATTATATAACAAATAAAAAAATATTTAATTAACTAACCGTGAAGTGCATGGCAATGGGTCCGGTTCTACATTTTCAGCAGACGTTAAAGATATAGAGGAATCAATGATTCCAGTAGATTGAGACGCTGATGATGTTGAAGCTGGCTCAGTGCTGTGTATGAGAAATTATTAAAAAAAATTAAAAATTGTTTATTTGAGAAACATGCAAATAAATACAATATCTACATAAATATCACATAGCATCATTGATATTGAAAAAATTGTTCCATATTAAATTAATATTTAGTCAAATAGTGATACAAAAATATAAATTTAAATGACAAAAAATTAGATAAGTAAATATGTAAAATATAATATACTATCAAAAATTATTGTTTAAAGAATTTAACAATAATACAATGCTACAATAGAATGTTACAGTGCTAATGCTCGATTTTACACAATTACGTGAAAATATGAACTTAATAAATTATTTTTCAATAATTTTAAAAATAAAGTAAATAAATATTCGATCGTTCATAAGACCTTTTTCTCTTTTCTCTCGAAAAGTAGGGTTTTCACAAAACAAATTACACAAAAAATACTCCATAAATATTTTCCAGCACAAAAAACATTTCTTGAAATAATTTCTCAAGACAAAATAAAATACGTGGTCGACTGAGAAAATGTTTGCAGGCTTATGGTCGACACTAACGTGGGATACCTAATACGGAGTAAGCAATGCTCTGCGCATGCGTACCGCCGTACCTGTAGTACCCGTCAACAGTTAGCTGTAGTAGCAAAATACAGAAACCCAAGCGACACAAATTTTTTTACTACCTCTGTTAGGTACCACAATTGAGAATTTTCGCATAGGAAATTGTTGGGCGACTCATCGAAACGAAGCTATTCACGAAGATTCAGCTTGATAGTAATTATTTTTACATCAAGGATCTGTACTACTACTTTTGAGCGTAGGACTGGGATAACATACCACGCAATTTGTAGGACAATATGTCTGTTAAATTATATAAATATTAACTAAGTAAAAACAAAAAAATCAGCTGGTTAGTAATCATTTATGATGACCTCGTTATCGATACATATTGGATAGAGGGGACTCTTTGATCAAACCATAGATTTTGTAGGACAAATATTTTTTCGAATAATTTAGATAATTATCTTGAGATTTAACAAAAAAAATTCAGTTGGTAATAAATATTTGAGAATCATCAAATCAACATATTTTATTCTTGCTAGTTCTGTTAGCTACCACAATCGAGAGTTTCGTACAGGAAATTATTGGGCGTCTCATCAAAATAAAGCTACTCACGGAAAATTAGCTTGATAGTAATCACGTGCAAAAATGGGCGATGGATCCTGGACTATAAGCGGAATCGTCTCGCTTTCTTATGGAAAGGTTTAATTACGTCCACGTAAAATGTTGGTGAACGTTTTAATTGTACCAATAACTGTTTTTAATTGCGATAATTGATAAGTCTGAAATACACTTTTAACCTTGTGTATTATCTCAACAAAGTTTAAAGATTTCCTCTCCGATTATCACTTTAACACACTTCAATTCATCACAAGGAACACTATTATCCTCCATTTTTATTAAAAATCTTTAAAAAAGCATAAATCTTGAACTCGTAATATTAAATAGCTTAAGATAAGCACACGGAGTAAATAAACATTGAAACGTGATATGAACTTGAAAACGTATTGCCCGCGCGCCTCCGCTTTTAACAAATTTATTCCCAAAAGCTTGGCTTTAAATCTCTATACTAATTGCTATATATACAATCGTAGTTATATTTCATTATAGAATATTTTGCCATAGGTTAGAAAGAGAGCGATCGTCTTCTCGAAAGCCCCGTAAAAAGCCCACGCGAGCGAGGGAGACAACTATTAGCTCTATTAAAACTCATTTTTTATGACAGCAGCAGTATCGCTAAGGCAATACGAGGTCATCGGTCGACATGTGGAGTGCGCGGGAAATAGCTTGAAACATTTTACGAGTTATTTTATTAGTTTATATTATTGATTGATTCAGGTTTAATAAGGCAAGCCCGGCTTTTCGGCTTTAATGGAAGCTTCGCCACTGGATAAAAATATCAACGATATTTGTTATAATGAATCACCATATTTTCCTTCCATATTTGTTACAGACATATTCTTCAATAACTAGTATTTCCTAATAACCCCCGTTTACGTGTGACATAGACACATCTTTTTCTGATGACTTAACCGTTGGAAACCTATTCATTGGTAGATACTATGTAGGTTAAAATTAATGAACATGTGCTTGGTTTCAATTCAACGTATTTTCGAGACTAGAAGTCAATAATTCTGCATGCAAAACGTTTCTGAATGACTGATGATGCAGTTTAGATGAAAAATCAGCTGTAGTTCTCTATGAGGGCATTATCGTTTTTTTTTTTTGAATAACAAAATATTTATCAATTATTCCACTTTTACTTTTTTTCCAAATTTTTGACGTAGTACCAAGTGGAAGGACAAAATTTAATAGCTTCTGAATAACATTAATACGTACCAATTATTCATTCACATGCAAAAGTTCTGTTGTATTTCTGTCCTTGCCAGGTACCTTGCCGTTTTTAAGATGCTGTTAAACTCGTCCAGTTTGAAGTCCGGGACTTGATCGGATAATGTCTATATTGTCGCCTGCAATGTCGCTGACACTTGGTCTTCAACTTAGGCAGTCAATAAACACTTCTAGTTTATTTATAGTTTTTAAGCAACTAATGGATGGCGCTCATCCTAAAAGTTCTTAAAATATATTCCAATAAATTTATGTCTCTCAAGACACACACATGTTATTCTGCTTCGCCTACCACACGAACTTTTAAGATGAACAGCATAGCACCAGAAACTACTTCGATAAATTGTTAATTAGGCAAAACACGGTGACCATTTCATAGTAACCCGAAAGAATCTAATTGACTCAGCAATCGTTGAGATTTAAGACTCGTAAGCTTGACGTGAAGCAAATGGAATGTCAAAGTCCGCACTTTAGTGCTGAAATAACAGATACTTTATTGCCGCCAAATATTACCATAAAGTTAGAGCCTATATACGTCCAACAGCCAATAGCTGGGAACAGGCCTCCTCTAATTTCTGAAGGTTTTAGGTCAAGTAAATGTCCGTCGAGATGCCCCAATGCGTGTTGGCGAACTTCATGTCTTCGAAATATTTTTTTTCTTATTTCTCAGACATGCAGGTTTCGTCACGAAGTTTTCCTTCATCGCCGAGCACGTGGCAAATCAGCACTTAAAATTGCTTTTAACAATTTCATTTTTGCTGGCAAGGAATGAACCAGAGTTGCTCGTGTACTGAGAAATTTACACCGAGCGCTTAGCTACTATGGCACAAATATTACAATACCAGATTTCAAAGTAAACTATAAAAAGACATATTGCTGGATGCGCGTTAGTTGCAGTCTTGAATTTTCATCGTTGGAGCTTAAAATTTTCCTGCAATAAAAATTCTTTGTACTTTCGGGGTGCGAGGCCCTTTTGGCTGCGAGGCCGTAGTGGGTCGCCCACGCCTTGCGCCGCCTATGCTTCTATGTACACTACTAGACCGGCAATTCAAAGCCAGAACTATGTCCCAGCTTAGCGCAAGCGTGGGCGCGCGCTATTAGCTGGCAAGCTAATTATGCCACGCTAGATGGCATATTTGGATTTTAACTGTTTTTGGGAAAATAAGAAATCATGTTAAATTTAAACAATAAAATCACAAATAAATACACGTTTTCTTTGACATTCTAAAGTCAATGAGCGAATAAGAGTTCACTGTTTACGAAACAAAGAACTAGTCTTCTCGCCCGCTCGTAGACGACTAAAGGTTTTACGGAGCATTGACCGTAACTTAATGCGCAATGTATTGAAGCCACAGACCCCGTCTAGTAGTATACATAGAAGTCTTTGGTAACTAACATTCAAATATAAATAAAGGAAGAGAAAACAAAATAAAATTCAAAATGAAACAAAACTAACTAAATTTTATCAATATATTTTATTGTTATCAATTATAAGTCGAACATTTGTTTCCATTTATTCCGTTTTTAAAGTGAAAAACTTATGCTAAATTAGAAAGTTAGCCGATTTTTTATCTTAGGTACTAAAATACTGCAAAAAAATTATGTGTTACACATCTTGTCTGTGTCCATTAAACAATGATGTACTTCTTGAAGCTACCAATGATTCCAATAAGATCCTATTGTTTCTAAAATACAGCGTTATTTTTAAGTGTATCCATATTTAATATTTATATTCAAATAAATAAATACTAATATACCTTTTAGTTTTTGAAAATACGAGTAAATAAAGTTCCTACTTTTATTCGAAATTATCCCAAATTGAATGTGATTTATGGGCAACAACTATAGCGTACGCGCGCTTCTTTGTGTGCGATCAATTCACAAAGTTTTTGCCTACTATTTACTTTCATAATAACGAGTTCACTAGGTACTAATATCTATACGAAGCGAACTATGATTCCAATTTTTCCATCATATTTTTAAAGTGCTTAAGATCGTCATAACAAATAAAATTAAAAAATATTTTTGTATATCAATGACGTAACCGATGATTGTCATTATTATGGCATTGGTATGTAAAAAATTGGAATATACTATTTACAAGTAAAGTACGCAAGTAATCCCAATAACTAATTTATTGGTACCTCGAAATGGAATTATTTTCTCTCTACGCATAGGCGAGCACGTTTTCTTAAATTAATTTTTACACTTTTAACTCCCGTGAATGCAGCAATAATTTTTCTACGGTGCTCTTTATAATTTTGGGCTACTTTAACGTGAACACGTCGTTTTATTTTACCCTACAGATCAAAGTCTAACGGTGTAACGTCCGGTAAGTTTGCAGGCAATTTTTTTCATAGGAGGGGTTCAAACAAGCACACGGCTCACCTGATGGTAAGTGATTACCACCGCCCATCAACAACTGCAACACCAGGGGAATAGCAGATGCGTTGCCGGTCTTTTAAAAAGGCTCTTTTCTTGAAGGTCTCTAAGTCGTATCGGTCCGGAAAAATCTCTAGTGGTAGTCGATTCCACTAGAAACTTGTGCGAGGAAGAAAACTTTTAAATCGCACAGTGGTGGACCGCCAGTCATCTAGATGGTATGAATGAAGGTATCGCGAGTTATGTCGCGATGAGCGATGGGGAAATTGTGCGGCTGGAATTAAACCGAACAATTCCTCAGAGCACTCCCCAAGGTAGATGCGAGAAAATACGCAGAAAAATGTAACATCTCTTCGCAGTGCCAGTGAGTCAAGCCGATCGGAAAGAGCTCGGTTGCCGAGGACTAGAACAACTCTGCGTTGGATGCGATCAAATGAAAGCAGCTGGCACTGAGGAGCCCCAGCCCAGAGATGGAAACAGTATATGTGCGGCCGAACCTCCGCCTTTTAAAGTTGCAGGCGGTGAGCCGGCATGAAATACTGTACCGCTCTGCTGAGCACGCCAAGCTTTTTAGAGGCCAATTTGGCCTTCTCTAGCAAGTGACCACGAAACTGCACGTCACTCGATATGTCGACGCCGAGTATTCCGATACTGGCTGAGGCAACAAGGTTCTCTCCTTCATCTCCTCAGTTTCAAGGCAGAGTGCCTTGAAACTTAGGAGATACGATAAAGGGGTACTTTTTAGCGTTAAATGCGTAAACTGTGTCTTCTGGGGATTAAACCGGATTAGATTTAGTCGCCCCCAATCCGAGACTTTGTTCAATAAAGTCTCGACTTCAGACACAAGTTTGTCCCGGTACTCGGCGACGTTTACCCGAAATATATAGGCACGGCCGGTGTATAAAGCATCACCACTGCTGTCGTCGTCTGCATAGCAATGAATCTTATGGGTTTGCAACATGTCAGTGATATGCAGAAGAGACATCGTTGGTGATAGCACGCAGCAGCATAGCCCTTTAAACACCATCGTTTAAGGGCTTGTAATCGGAGCATGCACCGTCTATTACGACCTTAATGCTCCAGTCAGCAAGAAAACTGGTGATCCAATTGCACAATTTCTCAGGAAGCCCATAAGAAGGAAGCTTCGTAAGGAGCGGTTTGTGCCAAACCCGATCGAAGGTCTTCAATATGTCCAAACTAACGGTCAACGCCTCTCCCATGGACTCTACTGCCTCCACCCATTTATGAGTTAGGTAACCCAGAAGATCACCAGCCGAAGGACCGCGATAGAAACCGTACTGGCGGTCACTAATCAGCTGGTGATTGATCCTCAAGGTATCGCATGAGCTGGCTGTTAATAATGGATACCATTATTTTAAAGAACAAGGAGGTGATGGCGATAGGCCTATAGTTGGACTGATCTGAGCGGTTACCTTTTATAGGGATAGGTTGCACGAAGGCTGTCTTCCATGATTTCGGAAACCTACGCCTAAGGAGTAGGAGTAACGGAAAAGACGCGTTGAATAGGAGGGACGCCATCAGGCTCACTCGACTTGTTGACGTTCAGGGAGAGGAGTGCTCTGTACACCGAGCGTTGGGTAAACAGCACATCCTGCAAGAAGCACTCACACTGCGGGATGGCCGTTCCCTCCGTCATCAAGAGTCGAGTTGTACGCAAAGAGAGATCCCAGAAAATCAGCTTTATCTTTTGCGGCGTGGGCCAGTGCTCGTCCTCCCTGTGCAGAGATGAAAGAGATGGCTGACAGAAGTTCCCTTGGACAGCCTTGGCAGGAGACCAGAATGCACGTGTTCCCGAAGAAAGCGAACTAGTTTCACGCCAATTCTGCCGATGAGCTGTGACTTTGCCTTGACAATGACACTTTTGAAGGACCTGGAGGCAGAATTATACTTCTTTTTAAGAGCGCTGGTATTTGCATTCCGAGACGTCGATGTGCGAGCCCAGGCCTGGTAACAATCTTGCTTATGACGTAATGTAATTTTCAGGAGCGACCAAACCAAGGCTGGGTTCTGCCTTCGGTACCACATATGATGGAATAAAATGTTACATTCCCTGTGGCA
This sequence comes from Parnassius apollo, assembly GCA_907164705.1. Taxonomy (NCBI): domain Eukaryota; kingdom Metazoa; phylum Arthropoda; class Insecta; order Lepidoptera; family Papilionidae; genus Parnassius; species Parnassius apollo. The sequence goes on from CAJQZP010000081.1 coordinate 3,456,507, forward strand.
CGATGGGATGATCCGGCGAGAAGCAAACAATTGCGACGGGAGCGTGAGTCTATGGTCCGGAAAACCAAGAGGGGACCTGATATCCGTTCGGGTGCGAGGTCAGCAGAAGGTCCAACAGGATAGGTACATGATCTTTCACATCTGGGTTCCGCGTAGGCGAGGTAACCAGTTGTGTCAGACCATATGCCAAAGCAAAGTCATAAACAGATCCACCCGCATGATCAGTTAAACGAGAACCAAGCCATTCAGCGTGGTGGGCGTTAAAATCACCAAGCATCACGATCTCTGCGGATGGGACCTGTTGTAGCATAAAGTCTGCAATCATCTGGACGTGGTCGATCAGTCGGTCTGTGTCGGCATTACCGCTATGGGACCTAGTTAGTTTAGTTTACGACGGGCTGTTTTCCGCAACTCCACGTCTAAGCGCGTATTTTGCGTGTGGGCAGGAATATGTGGTTATTCGAGCCATGATATTTCCCCGAAGAAGTTAACAGTCCTTTGATGTTGCAAGCAACTTCGGGGAGCGATCCCGGCGTGCCGTAATGTTTGTATTGTATGGGATCTATAGAGGCACCTGTAGACGCGGGGAGGGTTATCGCTGTCTACGCGCAGCCATAAGATGGACAGGTCCGTACCTTTAAGGCTACCTAGGTGTCGAAAACAGATGTCCTCTCTGACGTACACGCAAAGTCCAGCCCGGGGAAGAAAGGAGTGTTCTAATTTGTACCCCGGGTAGGAGAGATACAGCCGGAGGGAACACCTGCATCTCGGTTAAAAAGAGCAAGGCTGGCTTCGCCGTATCCAGATGGTAGTGGACGGCGTTAAGGTTTGAATGAAGTCCCCTGATGTTGCAGAAATTTACGGATAGCGTGGCAAGGAGCGCCTTTGACTTATTGCTCCGTTTGCCCCGAGTAGATTTAGTCCGAGTACAATTTCGAACCCCCTCCCCCCAGAGTACGTGGGGCAGCCTGAGCCCCCACGCTCAAGAAGAGTAGGGTAGTTTGGGCGTGGATGTCAGCGAGGGATTCTCCGTCACCGGGGGTGCTGGTATCCTCCTGGGGTAGTGTTATATTTAACGCCACTACCATGTTAAGGGGAATAGGGCAATAGTAAAAACTTCTGCGCGCAATCCACCTATCTTCATAGTCACTATTGCACTTGAACAATGTGGTTAGCTGCTAATTGTTCTTCGAATATGTAGGTACACAATTTCCCACCTTTGCAAACGCGGTAAAGACTCATTTTCATATTATAATCTTTGCGCACCAGGTAAACTCTCATCGCTTCAAATTCAAAATGACACACTACTAAATATAAATAATATAATACGAATACTATGAAATGGTACGGTCATTTCATAGTATTCGCGGTTCGAATATTTTCATAACGTCATTGCCACGTGAGTGAAGAATATTGCGAACGAAGTGACAATTGATACTAGCTACGAAAATTTAAAAATAACGCACTCGTACGTAATGAGGTCACAATCAACACTGTCAGCTGTCGGCAGTCCGAGCGGCCGGACGTATACATCTAGCGGTGTAACGGTTAATGGATGGGAAGGGCCCGGGAAGACGCGCGCCAAGGTACCAAAGTTTGTGTCCGAACGACCCTTACGATTGTGTGCGTGCGTAGTAAAATAGTAGGCGTTAGATATTTATGAATGACAGTCAGTTAAAATAACGCATTTGTACGCATTCTGAATTTAAAATATAAAAAGAACAGAATTTGTGAGTTTTTTTTCCAGCGATTGGTGATATTACCTATTTTGAAACTCCTCTGCAAATTTGGGCACAGATTGCAAAATAACCCATTATAGTGATGTTTGGCGCCAGTTTTCATCCCATGGCAATAAATAATCACTGCTACTGTTTTGTCTTTCTTAACACAATCATCACAGATAAACCTTTTACCTTGTTTCTTGATACAGTTCACTATCTGAACACATCTCGTATACCTTGCAGCAATTGTATCCTCACAGTATCACAGTCATTGTAACCCGCTGAGCGCATGTGGTGGGACACGCTTGATATCAGCTGGAAAATAGATTCCATAGAACATAATTGAATATTTTTTTATACATAATACTTATAGAAAGTCAATTTTTACTTATTTATCACTGGTTCGGATTATACCTCTATCCTGGGAAGAACCAGCAATAACCCAGTGAGATTATTTTTAAACATAAAATTACACTGTGACTGTTTGACCACAGACTATTAAATGTTTGACGTTGGCCTTAGAGTAATTACATACATTCTATTTACTAATGAGACATTGGCAGTTTTTATAACAAACGACATAATAAATCCAAGCGACAATTATGTGTTTGTCATTTGCATTATGAACATAATCAATCCATGTTTAGTTGAATTTATTTATATTTAATGTATTTGTAACACATATAATATTTTTCATTCATTCCTTCTCCATATAAAATTTAACTATGTCTAATCTCATACTCATCCGTATGCGCAATATGCTTAAAAAGGGGTACAAAATATTTTGTTCACATTTTAATATAATTTGTCGAAAAAGCGTATACATTGCTAATTACTAATTCTGTGGAGTCTAGTAAATAGCATTACAAGCTTAGCTTGTTTTTTCCTATTTGAAGTATGAATTTCTTTATTTTTATCAAAGCTATTCAGGTTTTACATTCTCATAAATATATTGCGTTGCTTAAGTTGAAATACTTATTTATTTAAATTTAAGACATTATAAAGAACCATCACTCGCGAGCTGGATACTCGTTACACACACTTCTACTAAGGAAGAAACAAGCCAAAAACTTTGTAAATTTGTTGTAAAATAGATGCCTTTATCATATATTTAATAACACACCTTTTCCATATAAGTGATTCCAGCCTGAGGGCATACATCTTTGGTCAAATTAACACTCAGTTCATTTCTATCTGCGTCATTGTGCAAAATGCCACGCAGTTCTAGTAAAAAAGGCCCCAGGTTTTCCTCAGTCAAATCCGGTACTAATTTCACATTTAACTGGTAACCAACTGGTGTATCTCCATCACTATAACTTGCATCTTCTTCCACATGAATGCATCTGCGAGAAGTATATTATTATTAAAACTTAATAACAGCCTGTTATTTTTATAACTAATATAATATATTATATTTCTTAAAAAGGTTACATAAATTTTAACATTACACGTGATTCATCAATTATCATACATTTGCTTTTTGCAAAGTTTTGGTAATTTATTACCGTCATATTTTTTATACTGACGTTGTTTATCTAGACTATTATTACGAGCTTGAGGTTTGTGACAATAAAAACTGTCGATTGAATTACCAAAAATGACATTTTAATTACCAAACAACAATAATAACTTAAAACACACTAATAATAAAACACAATTGTACTACTGATCTCTTTAGTTCGCAGTTAAATCGCTTCGAAGTATCCGCTTGTATCTTTTTTTTCTTTCTGAAAGTGTATGCTGTTGGCCCTGCGGCCTTTACAGCTTATCGAAATAGACTCGTGAGTGATGACCCAAGAGCTACAGAGTGCAACGATTCAGTCCTGAGGCACCACGGCCCCTGCTTTTGGAGTTGGCATTAATTATAGCGCGCAACACTATTTTATGGTAAACGCAAAACTTAAATACGCTCAGGTGGAGTGAGTGCAGTCACGGTTGCGCAGATGAAGTAACAACAACGAGCAACCGTAACAGTACATAACGAATTATTTTCCAAAAAATTTACCGGTAGTGCTCAGACGTGCCACACCTAGATGGAAGCACCGGTAGTACTTAGTAGCTCACGAGCGGCACCTAGATGGACGCACCGGTAATGCTCAATATCTCTCGTGCGGCACCTAGATGGACGCACCGGTAGTGCTCAGTACCTCACGTGCGCCACATAAGATGGTCACACCGGTAGTAACTCAGTAGCTCACGTGCAGCACCTAGAAGGACGCACCGGTAGTGCTCAGTAGCTCACGTGCGACGCCTAGATGGACGCACCGGTAGTGTTCAGCAGCTCACGTGCGGCACCTAGATGGTGGCACCGGTAGTACTAAGCAGCTCACGTGCGGCACCTAGATGGACGCACCGGTAGTGCTCAGTAGCTCACGTGCGGCACCTAAATGGACGCACCAGTAGTGCTCAGTAGCTCACGTGCGTCACCTAAATGGACGCACCGGTAGTGCTCAGTAGCTCACGTGCGTCGCTTAGGTGGACGCACCGGTAGTGCTCAGTACATCACGTGCGACGCCTAGATGGACGCACCGGTAGTGTTCAGCAGCTCACGTGCGGCGCCTAGATGGTGGCACCGGTAGTGCTCAGCAGCTCACGTGTGGTACCTAGATGGACGCACCGGTAGTGCTCAGTAGCTCACGTGCGACACCTAAATGGACGCACCAGTAGTGCTCAGTAGCTCACGTGCGTCACCTAGATGGACGCACCGGTAGTGCTCAGTAGCTCACGTGCGGTACTTAGATGGACGTATCGGTAGTGCTCAGTAGCTCACGTGCGCCACATAAGATGGACGCACCGGTAGTGCTCAGTAGCTCACGTGCGTCACCCAGATGGACGCACCGGTAGTGCTCAGTAGCTCACTTGAGGTACTTAGATGGACGTACCGGTAGTGCTCAGTAGCTCACGTGCGCCACATAAGATGGACGCACCGGTAGTACTCAGTAGCTCTCGTGCAGCACCTAGACAGACGCACCGGTACTGCTCAGTAGCTCACGTGCGTCACTTAGGTGGACGCACCGGTAGTGCTCAGTAGCTCACGTGCGGCGCATAGATGGACGTACCCGTAGTGTTCAGCAGCTCACGTGCGGCACCTAGATGTTGGCACCGGTAGTGCTCAGCAGCTCACGTGTGGTACCTAGATGGACGCACCGGTAGTGCTCAGTAGCTCACGTGCGGCACCTAGATGGACGCACTGTTAGTGCTCAGTAGCTCACGTGCGCCACATAATATGGACGCACCGGTAGTACTCAGTAGCTCTCATGCAGCACCTCGACGGACGCACCGGTAGTGTTCAGTAGCTCACGTGCGCCACATAATATGGACGCACCGGTAGTACTCAGTAGCTCTCGTGCAGCAAGCACCTAGACGGACGCACTGGTAGTGCTCAGTAGCGCACGTGCGTCGCTTAGGTGGACGCACCGGTAGTGCTCAGTACATCACGTGCGACGCCTAGATGGATGCACCGGTAGTGTTCAGCAACTCACGTGCGGCACCTAGATGGTAGCACCGGTAGTGCTCAGTAGCTCAGGTGCGACGCCTAGATGGACGCACCGGTAGTGTTCAGCAGCTCACGTGCGGCACCTAGATGGTGGCACCGGTAGTGCTCAGTACCTCACATGCGACGCCTAAATGGACGCACCAGTAGTGTTCAGCAGCTCACGTGCGGCACCTAGATGGACGCACCGGTAGTGCGAGGCGTCACGTCCAGGCGGCCAATGTTGTGAGGTGATCAAGGCGAGAAAAGGCGCGTCTCGTTCGAGGGCGGCTTGCAAGGCAAGTTGTGTGCGCAGGTCGACTGCTGAAGGTGCGCCCGGGAACGACGGATGCGAATGATGCCAACCGCAAACTATTAATCGTCGCGCTCTGAGAATTTCGGCCGCTCGCGCTTGAGACACTGCCGAAAATTGAATGAAATGAAAATGTAAATTTATAATTTTCAACTTGTAATCTTGATTGAGAAAGCTGAGAGACACTAAATAAGATTTGTTATAAATTAGTTATTATGTTATATTATAAGAATTAATCGAGTACTCAAAGTTTCTTTGATTTATGTATGGTGAATGAGATGTGAGGATATGGAGTGTAGAAGTAAGGAGTACAGACTCTGTATAAAAAGTGTCCGTAGGAAAGCGCAAAATAAGGGTGGCGCTACTGTAGCTACAGTCTAAATTTTAAAGAACTTTTTATAATTTCTTTATTTCACAGACTTTCACCATAATTCTTTATATAATAATTATTTTTCAAATTTTTTATTTTCAAAATCACTCTCAACGTATTTTACGGCGATTTATCATAACCCTGTGACTACTCGAGCGCTGTTGTGGAGAGTTTTTGAACTGTTATTTACTGCTTACGGATGACATTTCACATTACAGACATTTTCAACTATTCTCCTATGGGAGGTTGTACTCCTTACCTCTATACTCCATGCCTGAGGACCCTTTACCGGAAATACGGCCATCTTAAACTTCAGTGCTGATAACGCATCTGCATTTTGATTAACCTAGTAGCCATAGATATAGATGTAGACATCTATGGGCTACAGTATCCATTTGCATCAGATGGACTGTGTGCTCGTGCCGTGTCGGTAAGAAGCGACTATGGAAAATGCTAGAATAATGTCTTGTTTTTACCAGATGTACATATTCATTCTATCAAAAGGTAAAGCGATCATCAATCGGCCGCCAAGTATGACGACTATGGCAAATCTAAATACTACGGCAGAGAACCACCACCAGCAGTGGACTTTATGGGCCAATAAAGAAAATCTTAATATGTTTAAAAAAAAAGCTCAGATTAAGGCATTTCCAACATCCTGATGGGACAGTTAGTTTTTATTTTATATACAAAATTTATTGTTTATGGTAACTTCAAAAAGGTTCTCAATTCAACTGCATTCACTTCTTTGTATGTTACACGAAAATTCTCAACCAATTGTGAACTTTCTCAATTATGTGATTTTATTCTGTTTTTATAAAATAGGCTATGCCTCGATAGAAGTCACATTTAAATTTGAAGAAAATTCTGTGTTGACTTTTTACGTGTGTAGATTGTGAGCTTAGTCCACTCAATAGATTATATATTAAAGTTTTAATACCATACAATAACTTTATTTCAGGTATCAAGGACTTAAAAATCAAGAACATTGGCCCATAGCAATATATACCTTAACCTAAAAATATATATAAAATATAACACTATTTAGGGAACTTTCTTTTTTGGCGCGTCCCTGTATCGGCGAAATACTACCCCAGAGGGTCAGAAATAGGGAGCAAGGAATGTCTCTTTGTATTTTGCAGGAACCTGGAGTACATAGGGTTTGAGGTTCGTGGACTCCAGACGCTGCAAATGTAAAGAGATCGGATCCTCTATGCGGCATCGACTTCGTTCTTCCACGAAACGCAGGACGTCGTCAAACGGGAGATGTATAGCTGTATGGTGGGCTCCACAATACGCATAGTTGGACTTGCGTTTATTTTGGCGGTCCCATGCTAGTCTCTTCTCAACAAGAGTAAACACGTCATTCTCTCTCTTGGTTCGGGTCACCACGGGAACTGATTTTACATCCACATTAATTTGTTCTCGACCACAAGAGGGTGTACCGGTTGTGAAGATTTTCGAGCAAGATCCGCAAACATCTTCACTTGTTGACAGGTTGGTTTCGGCGGAGGAGTACTCAAGTACTCTAGTCAAAGGCTGAGGTGGTGATGCAATGACAACCGAGGTCGCCCTAGTTTCACCATCTACGACCCGTTGACATACGGTATCGCGTGACGGAGTCGCAATCATCGGTGAAATATGACTACTATTACGATTAATGCGTGTCGTATTTACATTCTGCGACGGCGGTGAATTCGCAGATAGTGAAATTATGTTGCATAACATAGTGACTTCGTTCTTCAGCTCTGTTGCGGCTCATATATCTTAGCACCAACTTCAAAAGCTATTATGTGAGAATATGATTCTGATCTTACTCAATTAGACAAAGAGAATACAAAATATTTTAATTACCTGGATCCATATCGCAATGCGTGCGAGCATTGGCAGCAGCTGCACGGCAGTAGGAAGCAATAAGCAAGCGCAAGCCTGAGCCTGGGGCTTCATAGTGGGTGACGACGCCACCCACCAAACCCATAACCTCGCCGCGTGAAGTGTGACCATGAGTGTCCATCGCAATTAGTGCTGACACATTAAGGGAAACTTCGCATGGTGGCTGAAATATTAAAAGCCAAGTTAAGTTTTCATATTTTGACAGAATACTGCTGAATAAAGACATTTAAATTTAGCCAGGCTTTTACAATAAAGTCCCATAAAATACAAAATCACAATATATCTATAACCTAGTTTAAATATTTTTAAACACAGATTTATAAAAAGGGTTATTATAATAGAAATTAATACACATGGATGATAACAACCCCTGGGCATTAGGCGATCACTTCCAAGGTTTTGTACTTTTAAGTAATTGTACAATATGTTTTAATAGCATTATGTTACTTTGGAAAAAAATACCGCCTTGTTTGAAGCTGATACATCCCAGGACTGAGTTTTTAAACTATTTATAATTTATCTTTCTTTCTCATAAGGTTTCGTACTTTTAAGTAATTGTACAATATGTTTTAGTAGCATAATGTTACTTTGGAAAAAAATACCGCCTTGTTTGAAGCTGATGCATCCCAGGACTGAGTTTTTAAACTATTTATAATTTATCTTTCTTTCTCACAAGGTTTCGTACTTTTAAGTAATTGTACAATATGTTTTAGTAGCATAATGTTACTTTGTAAAAAATACCGCCTTGTTTGAAGTTGACGCATCCCAGGACTGAGTTTTCTAAACTATTTATAATTTATCTTTCTTCCTTTTCCCTGGCTATCGTTCCAATTTAATTGGGGTTAGTCCTCCTAGTAATCCTGCAACCACATCATGCGATTGTGGATTGTCCCGTCTGATATGTTAGTAAAATTCAGGTTGTTTCTTAGTGTTTGTAAACAGGTCATTGGTGGACATCCACGGCCTTTTCCCCCCTTTTATTTTATTTATTTTAATGAAAAACCACAAATTATAATATATGGAAAGAATAAATACATTAGTGAATAATGTCTATTATTAAAAATATATAGCTTCAGTGCATATAAATGGTTATAATTTCTTAATTAACCAAGTTAGCTGTCACATAATTTTAATGAAGTTAAAAAATATTTTTTATACAATTTAGTCAAGATTCATAATACATTAAGTCTCAACTTACTTATGGAACCAGAAGAAGAAATCAAACAAAAGAAAATTGACATTTCGTTGTATATATCTAAGGTTTTCAAGGTCAACACAAAAAGCAAATGATACTACCAAGTTCAGGGCTAATTACGAGTAACTGGTCAAAATATGTGTACATGTACCTGTGGACAGGCGACGGTAAAATTTAATTCGAATTCATAAAAAGAGACTCTCTACATACGAATCTAAGAGACCATACCTCACATACAAGTGAAAACATACCAATGAAGTAACATGTAAAAACAAACATTTACCTATTTAGTTTAAGATTTTTTTATCAAAATTTGCACAGTAAAGTATTACACTTTAAAATATTTAATAAGTGACCCATTTTTTTAAATTCATATTATTATTATCGAAAAATAAATGAACTTATAAAAAATTCCTCACTCAGACACACTTAGAACCGGTATACGTATGTATCGTAATACAGCCGCAAGCCCACAAGTTCCCGTGTGTCGGCGTCCTATACAAAATTATTTTGTCATAATGCTGAACCCGCGTTCCCCACTCTCAAATTTACAAATAAATAATCCCCTCTTCTATTTTCATTACTCTTTTAGTCATACGGTCATCATCCTGTCTCATCACATATCCGTACCAGCGTTTTTCGTGCATCATGGCAACCTTGAAACTACCATGAATATAATTGTTCCTTATTTTATCCATTCCTAGAAACTCCTCCTTCATCTCAGTGACTTCTCTATTCATTCGTCTTTTTCATCGGGCAGCACTCAGATTCATATAGCTACTTCTTTTTGTATGTTGCTTTTAATTTTAATAGGCATATGGGAGTGGCATAGAATGCCAGGCAGCGATCTCAATTTCAACCGAGCTGTTTTGTTTGGGTCCTATTTTGTATGTCTATACATGCCTTGGGTGCTATGATGGATCCAAGATACTTAAACTCTTCAACTCTCTTAAGAGGTCTAGCTTCAACAGATAGACATGAAATAACACCCATATTGGCATCAGAGAGTCACAGTAAATGTACTTAATCTTCTCTCTATTGACTCTCATCTCTCTTCTTTCTAAAGACTCCTGCCATATTGTGAGGTCTGAAGGTACTTCTGCCAATAATTCGGCTATAAGGACTACGTCGTCGGCGTACAGAAGTGACCTCGGTGCTGATTTCTGAATGTCCACATTTATATATTTAGTTCATTAGTTAGATTGAATAGAAGAGGGCTCACAGTCGAGCCCTGGTGAACCCCACTGTGTGGGCTGGTGAAGACCACTCATACTTCAAATAGTTCACTTGCACTCCGACTTCAAATGGTTCACTTATAGGGACAAGTGAACCATTTGAAGTTGTTGGAACAAAAGTGGTCACCCCCGCCCCTGCTAAACAGACCACTTTTTTTGTAGTTACTATGTGGTACAGATCTTTACGGAGCTCAATATAATGCTCCTGCACCAATTGTTCTCTTAGTGCTTGCCAGATTAGTTCTCGAGACTCATCGAAAGCCTTTTCAAGGTCAATAAAAATAAGATGGAAGATCTTGTTTGCGTGACTTGTACTTTTCCATGAGTACTTTCACCGAGTGAATTGAATTTGTAGTGCCCACGCCACTAGTCAATCCATAATGGTTCAGTGTTATTTTTGCTATTCTTTTTACAAGGATTTAGGACACTCTTTTTACAAGTATTTTCCCAGATATTAAGGGTCTGAGATGTTAGTTTAATTGCTCTATAATTTCTACAGTCCGCAACATTTAATCTTGCAGAATGGTATCAAATTGCTGTTTCTCCACATATCTGCTATTTTAGTGTTTATTAGGATTACGTTAAATAGCTTTTTAAGCCATGCTACGCTGGTATTGTCCACATTTTTCTATAGTTCGACTTGAATCTCATCTGGCCAGCAGCTTACTATTTTTGATTTTTGGAATAGCTGCTTTTACTTCCTGGGGTGAAATTAGTTCAACTGGTCCTTCCGTAGATGGGAGGGACGTGAGCAGTTCCTGGTGGTTAGTAGTATTCTTGTCACCGCTGACTAATTTCTTTGTCAGTGGTTAATAATTTATCTGATGGGTCCTATATATATATATAAGATTTATATTGAATAAAAAATATTATATTACATGTGGAAGATGTTTTGTTTCAAGTTCTTTACTTAACAGGATAGAATTATGATGATGTTTTAGATATAACAATACATGCAAAATGAAGATCATATTATTCATACTGTATTGGATGGGTGGATTCCTTACTTACCGGTTTGTCGGTGTTATAAACATGGCAACGAATTAATTGTATTGGTGCCTTCTTGGGAAGCCTCTCGCGACGCGGTTCAGCCGCTACTTCATACAGGTCACCGGCTGCAGTGTGCATTATTGTACAACCACCACCTCCGTCCTTTAAAATATACAAAATTATACAATGAATTTGTCTTTAAAATTATAGTGTCCAAGCACTATAACTAGTTTCACGAATTTATTGATAAAATGTGTAGTATTAGAGGAAATATAAGAAATGATAAGTGCTTGTTTTAGATGCTTCACTGGACTAAAAACTAACTATCACAAGAGTCCATTGCTGAACTTAAGGGTCCCCCATATCTATATTTTATTTTTTATTTTATTGAATAAAAAAATACACAAACAGACAGTAGTTATATAAAAGTCTAAAATTAAAAGTATATTGGTGTTGATCTAAACTACAATCCAAAAAAGTGTACAAGAGCATACTAATGTTATTACAGTAGAATCTTAGTCGTAGCAAAAATAAACACGTAAATTTCTTTTAAATGTAACAAGGCTACTATCAAATATATATAGATGTATGTTACTACGCTTAATGTCGTCGTAATCACGGCACATTTTGACAACAGGGTTGGAAAAGGAAGCATTATTCTTGTGTACTAACCTGAAAATTCTTTGCACACATTGTCATATACTGGAATTGAAGTTAATTAGCCGCAGTAATTCTGGGCAATCTATACGAGAATGCACAATCTTGTGCAAAAATACTTGGTTTGCAAATATTCTTCTCAAAGATAATTGTTGTAATAATGATTTCTTATATTTACGCGAACATTGCACATGATTAAAACTACTTTTACGGATTTTATCGCGTTTATTTTTACTTTTTATTTTTAATTCCCGACGTTTCGGGCGCTTTCCAGCACCCATGGTCACGGGGGACTGAGATGACTGACGTCCCGATGTCATTGTTAAACCCGGAGTACCTTCAGCTTTTTTAATTATTGTTTATGGTCCGATCTATGCAAAATGAACTATGTCCTGAAGTCTTGCAGTGGTATGCTTGGGTTTAGTTTTAATTTTATTGATTATAGGATCCCAAGCAGGTGGTAGTACCCAGCCTCCTTCTCTATTGAAATTAGGATATTTTTTAATTTCAATAGCCTCACGTATCATCCTTGGTAGGAATCGGTGTTCTTTCGCGAGGATTTGTGGTCTATCAAATCTGATGTAATGGTTGGGGCCGTCTAGGATATGATCACAAACTGCAGACTTCCCGGAACGTTGATGCTTCACATCAGCTATATGTTCTTTTACGCGGGTCCTAATTGATCTTTTGGTTTGTCCTATATAAGAGAGACCACATTCACAATCAAGCTTGTACACTCCTGCATCTTGTAGAGGAATATGACACTTGACGGATGGTAGGAACTGACTAATCTTCTTCGGCGGCTTGTAGAATGTTCTAATAGAAGCTCGCTTCAAGATATAGCCAATCTTGTCTGTGACACCTCTGACATATGGTAGTACAGCAGGCACACGTTCGACTGTGGCCGGCTTCACTCGGTCACTGTGACGTAGGCGCGGGACCCGAAGCTTGTTGTCGTGCAGAACTTGCTTGACGTGCTGAAGCTCGGCGGCCAGGTGTTTGCTGTCACAGATCCCTCGTGCTCTCTGTAACAAAGATTTGCCCACGGTAGCTAACTGTGAAGGATGGTGGTGAGATTCACCGTTTAAATATCGGTTTGTATGGGTCTTTTTCCTATACACAGTGTGACCAATGGTGTTATTAGGATTTCGGATGACTAACACATCTAGGAAAGGTAAGGAATTATTTGCCTCTAACTCCATAGTAAATTGAATTTTAGCGTTTATGGAATTAAGATGTTCTGAAAATGCAGTTACTTTGTCTGATGGTAAAATTGTGAAAGTATCGTCTACGTACCGCTTGTAGATCCTTGGTGTAACAGGTGCAGTAAGGAGGGCTTTCTCCTCAAAGTCTTCCATGAATATATCGGCGACAATGGGAGATACAGGTGAGCCCATCGACACACCATCTACTTGCTTGTAAAACTCTTCCTTCCACAATAGATAGCCAGATGTAAGGCAATGTCTTAGTAATACTGCATATTCTGCTGGCATGTTATTTTCCTCTAGTTTCCTAGTTATAATTGAGATGCAGTCTTCAACAGGTAGGCATGTAAATAGAGACTGAACATCAAAACTGACCATGGTTTAATTGTCAGTAAGATGTAGGTCTTTTATCTCACTGACAAAATGGTATGAATCCTTAGTGTGTGCTCTTGTGTGTCCTCTGAGTGGTGATAATATTTTAGCTAAGTATTGAGCCAATCTGTAAGTTGGCGAATCAATCTGACTCACTATTGGACGTAATGGAGCATTTGGTTTGTGTATCTTTGGTAACCCATACAACTTCGGTGGTTTGGCACAGGAAGGTATTATCGAATTAACGTCCAGATTCAATTTTTCGGAGTATTTCTTAATTAGATCGCTAGTTGTTTTAAGCGTATTAGTTGTAGGGTCTGTTTTGACCTTTCGATAAGTAGTTTCATCCGACAAAAGTTGTTGTATTTTAAAATTGTAATCTGACTCTGGTCTGTTGCGTAAGTTTTTCAACGCGTTAAATTCATTTTTGGGGAGATTTAATTTCGGCGCTGAACTTCGACGTAACATAGACGAGATGTCTTGACGTATGGCCTCTAAATCTTCATTACCAATATTATTTTTATACAGACAGTCCTCAACACTACAGATAATGTCCTCATACGGTATTTTTCGCGGTGTTATTGCGAAATTAATACCTTTTTCTAAAACTTTTATTGTGTAATACCATAAATTAACAACTAAATCAAATGTCCAACTTAACCCTTTGCAACCGGGAGTCAAAAAACTCGCATACATTAGTAAGAACTTAGAATACGTTTCGAAACTATTCAGATGTCATGGAAAAATTACTGAAAAAAATCACAAGCAAGCTGGTCTTCAGCAATCAGACCCTCACATTCATGAGGCTCAGGAATAATTTGCTAGTCGCACGATCGTGAGTGTATGTAAATAATGAATGATTTAGGTCAAATAAATGAAATAATAAATATCAATTAAAATAAAATATGGATATTTATGTTTTCCTATTACTTTAATCAGTCTGTATTACAATTATATATAAAAATAAACTGTAATTATTTATAAAATAACGTATTACAAATGAGATCTTCCTAATTTCTATAATCGGAACAAAAATAAACTATAATTACTTCAACAATCAACAAGATCTTAGGTTTTACTTATAACAATCAATGAGATCGACTTATTATTGTATATGATAAGCCTTAAAACAATTTTTATCACGGGATAAGCATAAATACACATTACATTTATCACACCTAATTTTTGAACGACTGCTGCAGGTTTCCAATCTACAAGTCCTCGGCGCTTTTATGTCGTCGCTGGTAGGAAAATGGTCATACCCATCGTATCGTTTTTCTGCTGACGGTCTATTTGCTGGTCTGTATATTTTATAGTCACGACTAGGAAATGATACCTGGTCATCATCTTCATTATCCTTTCGAGTTCTACTTGGTGTACAAGATAAGGCATCTGCCACATCCAAACGGAAATCGAGTAAAGGCATCGTGTCTTTCCTTGCATAATTGTTTCTGTTGCAGTCGTTTCTATACAGCCTCCAAGAGTTTACGAGCGCGAGGTCAAAAAAGTGTGTTAACAATTTTAAGGTCCATTTTTTTGTTTTTATAAAAGTTCTATAACACTCCATCTGTTGATCCAGGACATCAACTCCTCCCATGTGTTGATTATAATTTTTTACTATTTTTGGAGCAGTCACATCAACGTACCGTCTAACGGTTTTATCCCACCTTTTAACGATAATCGTCGCGGCAGAGCCAGTACAGTTGGATGCAAGTAATACGGATTTATTATCTTTCCACTTTACTATTGTAACAGGTTCGCAAACAAAATGTTGGCTTTCACCACGAGTCATTTGAGAATCCATTTTAAATTTTATCGTTGCTCGATCAGGGATACGATTCAACATTATTGTCCCAGTCGAATGCAGATTTAACTTGTTAATTTCTTCAATCAAAGGAACGGTTGTAAAGTATCTATCGTGGTAAACGCAGCTACCCGGGGGGAATACTTTTTGCTAAATGTAAGATTACTGAAGGACCCAGACCGAGATTCGTATCACCAAACATCGTCCTTGCACCCCTGTATATTTCAAAATCTAACATTAATCCTTCACTAGTTGTGAGGACGAAGTTTTTAATCCCCACAGGCCTAGGTTTGTTCTTCACTGCCTGGCGAAGTTGACAGCGGCCTGTAAATGGTATCATTTGCTCATCGATCGAGTAAAATCCCGGCACCCTTTCTAATTTACTACAGGCACCTTTAATTTGGTCGATCATAGGTTGAACCTTCCATAGTGGATTACCAGTTTCGGATGCAGATGGAGAATCTGAGTCAACTACGTGTAGTGAATTGCGAAGGGTAAAGAACCTGTCCCGCGAAATTAAACCGCTGACAATTTCCAACCTAGTACCAGCCCTCCAATACATAGGCAGTCGGGGATAAGGAACACATCCCATGATTATTTGTATTGCAAGGAGCTTTGCGATCTCACTGCTTGTACTTTTCAATTCACGGCCCGTAGTCCGTAAGTAATATAAGTTAGTGCAGTGAGATATCCTTTCTATAAATTCGTTATCTATGTAGTCACGAAAGTAGTCGATAGGACGCCTTACTACTTTTGTAGGCAAGGGAAGATAGTTATGCAGTTTATCTACAAATGGAACCTGCTTCCATATTCTTTTCCTACCACTTGATGTTGATGCCGATATATTCCCTTGAGAACATGGTGTTGACACCGATTTTCTTCCCTGAGTACTGGTGGTTGATCTCGATCGCTCAGAGGATAAATATACTGACCTTTCTCGATAACGACGCGACATGGTGTAGTGTTATGCTTACATACATACTTACATATCATTTTACACTATTTTATTTTTATTTTTCCATTCTGTTTTTGATTTTCTACATTCACCTCAAAACTGGATATTTTGCATCACCTTTATTTCCATAGGATCCTGTAATATTTTTAATTCATAAGAACACAATAACAAATCATTTTCACTTCGTATTTTCACGTTATCAGCACTTTTTAAATCGGTGTCAATGGAGTCTACCTTTTTTCGATCTTTTATTTAGTTCTCCGTAACTCTACAATTTCGGGTTTCGTGCGCGCTCTTGCGCTACCTTTTTTCCTATATAAATAATATCTCATTTTTCACTTAAATCTTGCCGTTTCTGTATTACGAGCTTAAAACCAAAATTTGACATGTTTTGACATCGTTGTTTATCTGGTTGTCGTGGCAATTTTTATTCAAATATTGTTACCGGCCTGATGTTTTTACTTCAAAAATACTCTTTTCTTCTTGGCCATTTACAAAAATTTGCTTTTAATTTAAATAATTTCAAATAATTTCTCGTTCTTATCCCAGATCCGTCAAAAAGTAAAAAAAGCCGAAGAATCGGCCGATAGAGGTCCTCACTTCAGCTTTGATACGAGAAGCACCTCTTAAAGGCTTTATCCGCACTGCCTCGGGATCTTGCAAGCCTTCTCCTGAAGTCGTCGCCTAGCCACGCCTACGCCTCCACCTATTAGTGCCCGCGCTATCTTCGGCCGCTGAGCGTGCTTGTCTCAAGCGCTGCGTGTTCCTACTCCAGACGCTGCGTGTCTACTCCGGACGCTGTGTGTGTCTACTCCGGACGTTGTGTTTGCCTACTTCAAGCGCCACGTGTACCTACTCCAGACGCTGCGTGTCTACTCCGGGTGCTGCGTGTATCTGCTCCGGGCGTTGCGTGTGCCTACTCCAAGCGCTGCGTGTACCTTCTCCAGACGCTGCATGTGCTTTCTCCAGATTCTGCGTGTACCTAGAGCAGGCGCTGTGCACCTATCATAGGCATAGCCTGTGCATACTTCGTTGCAGTATCTTTATTTTTGTTATTTTTTTTTAATAATATTGTAAATCACTATCATCATTACAGCCCATCATCACCTTCATACCTTTTTTTTATAAAAGAAACTGTAAATCTTTTCAAATTTTTAAATAATTTATTTTATTTTTGGTTGTTTTGTTGTAGTTAGGTTAGGTTATTTAGTTTTTAATTGTCGCTTTACGACAATTTGGCGCCCGACGTAAAAGTTCTTCTTTTCTTCACCTTAGCTACGCCTTATCCATTTCCTTTTGATTGAATTGCTTTCTCTTTCATTCTTAACTCTTTATTTACTCATCCTTATCATATCTTCCAAATTCTAAAACAAAACTTCATCTAGTTTTTCAACTTATCTGGATTATATTTAGACCTACATATAACACTTACATTCATCACCTTAATATTTTTATTCTAGAGAACTTAAAGAGGTACTATCTTCCAAATTCTAAAACAAAACTTCATCTAGTTTTTCAACTTATCTGGATTATATTTGGACCTGCATATAACACTTCACTTACATTCATCACTTTTATATTTTTATTCTAGATAACTTAAAGAGGTACAATTTTTAATTACATTTTTATTTCTTAAACTTAACTTTGCACTTAATTATAACAATGAAAAGGGTTATTAAGTACGAATTCCTTAAAATACGAAGTGAAGATTAGATGTGAGGAACCAGCTAATACTGTTTTGCATGACACTACATTTGTATATATGTTTGTATATTTGTATATGTGTTTGTATATTTGTATATGTGTTTGTATATATGTATAATTATTACCTGATTAATTTCTTTATCTTTATCTTCACTCAGGAGCGGATTACAACTCCTTAAATAAGCCTGAATGTACTTTTAGTGATGTTGCTCATCTCTGGCTTTGAGCCCTACCGCTCTGGCCGTTCTTAATCTTTACTTAAGTCATAGCGGCTAAAGCTTGCTTAAGATTAATTTCTTTAACTTTATCTTCACTCAGGAGCGGATGACAACTCCTTAAATAAGCCTGGATGTCCTTTCAAAATGTTTTTTTTTCCACGCAGGAGCGGATGACAACTCCTTAAATAAGCCTGAATGTCCTTTCGAAAACACACTTTTAGAGTGGTAGTCATTGAATGTGAACTCCACCCTTACCTGAATGCAGATGATGAATGTAAGAGATAGTATATCTGATATTGCCTGGTGATGTCTGTTACTGCAAAGCTGTGTTTTTATGGTTTATTTTGGAATGTACATCTCAAAATTTTTGCTGAGTCAAAAATTTTCCAGGGTCGGGGGGAAAATGTAGTGTTATGCTTACATACATACTTACATATCATTTTACACTATTTTATTTTTATTTTTCCATTCTGTTTTTGATTTTCTACATTCACCTCAAAACTGGATATTTTGCATCACCTTTATTTCCATAGGATCCTGTAATATTTTTAATTCATAAGAACACAATAACAAATCATTTTCACTTCGTATTTTCACGTTATCAGCACTTTTTAAATCGGTGTCAATGGAGTCTACCTTTTTTCGATCTTTTATTTAGTTCTCCGTAACTCTACAATTTCGGGTTTCGTGCGCGCTCTTGCGCTACCTTTTTTCCTATATAAATAATATCTCATTTTTCACTTAAATCTTGCCGTTTCTGTATTACGAGCTTAAAACCAAAATTTGACATGTTTTGACATCGTTGTTTATCTGGTTGTCGTGGCAATTTTTATTCAAATATTGTTACCGGCCTGATGTTTTTACTTCAAAAATACTCTTTTCTTCTTGGCCATTTACAAAAATTTGCTTTTAATTTAAATAATTTCAAATAATTTCTCGTTCTTATCCCAGATCCGTCAAAAAGTAAAAAAGCCGAAGAATCGGCCGATAGAGGTCCTCACTTCAGCTTTGATACGAGAAGCACCTCTTAAAGGCTTTATCCGCACTGCCTCGGGATCTTGCAAGCCTTCTCCTGAAGTCGTCGCCTAGCCACGCCTACGCCTCCACCTATTAGTGCCCGCGCTATCTTCGGCCGCTGAGCGTGCTTGTCTCAAGCGCTGCGTGTTCCTACTCCAGACGCTGCGTGTCTACTCCGGACGCTGTGTGTGTCTACTCCGGACGTTGTGTTTGCCTACTTCAAGCGCCACGTGTACCTACTCCAGACGCTGCGTGTCTACTCCGGGTGCTGCGTGTATCTGCTCCGGGCGTTGCGTGTGCCTACTCCAAGCGCTGCGTGTACCTTCTCCAGACGCTGCATGTGCTTTCTCCAGATTCTGCGTGTACCTAGAGCAGGCGCTGTGCACCTATCATAGGCATAGCCTGTGCATACTTCGTTGCAGTATCTTTATTTTTGTTATTTTTTTTAATAATATTGTAAATCACTATCATCATTACAGCCCATCATCACCTTCATACCTTTTTTTATAAAAGAAACTGTAAATCTTTTCAAATTTTTAAATAATTTATTTTATTTTTGGTTGTTTTGTTGTAGTTAGGTTAGGTTATTTAGTTTTTAATTGTCGCTTTACGACAATGGATGATAATGATGGGCAAGACGGTTGCATTGTTGATGGACACTGCGTCCTCGGTGGAGGAGGATGTTGCGCCATTAATGAAGCTGGAGGTTGCAGCATCGATGTAGATGGAGGTTGTACCACCGGAGGACACATCAATACTGATGTTTGGTGACTTGTTTCTTCATCTTCATTAGGATTGTCACCATCGAAGAGATTTTCGCAAGCCAATTGATCAAATAGTGTATTTGGTTCAAATTCCAAGTCGTCATCATCAAAATCTTCAATCTCTGATAGATTTCCATTCATCAATTGGTCTAATATTACCTCATCCGTAATTGGAACCCCTAATAAAGAAGAAAAGGCCATTTAAATACTGTATAGGATCAAAATAACAAAATGTAACAACATCACGTGCTACGACCGATGTTGCATGATCGTGCGTGTTTAATTTTGACAGAAAATAATTACGAAACTAATGCTTCAATTTGCAAAAACTTGATAAGTAAACCTACAGGCACTCGTATCTAATCAAATAGCATTAAATAATATAAAATATTCCAATACAATTACTAGAAATCGATCTACTTACGTGCGGGAGCACCGGGATTAAAAAACGCAGCCATCCCTCATGCGGCTTTCGACGATCTGGCAGGACGAAACGCGAGCACAGGGACTAAAACTATTTTTTGTCTCATTTTTAAGTAGACTCACGATAGATCGACGCCGGTTGCGTACGCTTAAGTTGTTTATATTTTTCCTTAGAATTTTGTAAAGTCGAAACTCACGATCAGTTTAACTCGGGTGGAAAGGGATACGAAATCGTTGACCACAGACACGAATCATAAACAATGCGCTGTCTACAACTTATCAAAACAAACACTGGACGTATATAATAAAAGTATATAATAAAAGTTTTAGAAAAAGGTATTAATTTCGCAATAACACCGCGAAAAATACCGTATGAGGACATTATCTGTAGTGTTGAGGACTGTCTGTATAAAAATAATATTGGTAATGAAGATTTAGAGGCCATACGTCAAGACATCTCGTCTATGTTACGTCGAAGTTCAGCGCCGAAATTAAATCTCCCCAAAAATGAATTTAACGCGTTGAAAAACTTACGCAACAGACCAGAGCTTACGATTCTCCGCGCAGATAAAGGTAATTCTACGGTTATAATGGATACGTCAGATTACAATTTTAAAATACAACAACTTTTGTCGGATGAAACTACTTATCGAAAGGTCAAAACAGACCCTACAACTAATACGCTTAAAACAACTAGCGATCTAATTAAGAAATACTCCGAAAAATTGAATCTGGACGTTAATTCGATAATACCTTCCTGTGCCAAACCACCGAAGTTGTATGGGTTACCAAAGATACACAAACCGAATGCTCCATTACGTCCAATAGTGAGTCAGATTGATTCGCCAACTTACAGATTGGCTCAATACTTAGCTAAAATATTATCACCACTCAGAGGACACACAAGAGCACACACTAAGGATTCATACCATTTTGTCAGTGAGATAAAAGACCTACATCTTACTGACAATTAAACCATGGTCAGTTTTGATGTTCAGTCTCTATTTACATGCCTACCTGTTGAAGACTGCATCTCAATTATAACTAGGAAACTAGAGGAAAATAACATGCCAGCAGAATATGCAGTATTACTAAGACATTGCCTTACATCTGGCTATCTATTGTGGAAGGAAGAGTTTTACAAGCAAGTAGATGGTGTGTCGACGGGCTCACCTGTATCTCCCATTGTCGCCGATATATTCATGGAAGACTTTGAGAAGAAAGCCCTCCTTACTGCACCTGTTACACCAAGGATCTACAAGCGGTACGTAGACGATACTTTCACAATTTTACCATCAGACAAAGTAACTGCATTTTCAGAACATCTTAATTCCATAAACGCTAAAATTCAATTTACTATGGAGTTAGAGGCAAATAATTCCTTACCTTTCCTAGATGTGTTAGTCATCCGAAATCCCAATAACACCATTGGTCACACTGTGTATAGGAAAAAGACCCATACAAACCGATATTTAAACGGTGAATCTCACCACCATCCTTCACAGTTAGCTACCGTGGGCAAATCTTTGTTACAGAGAGCACGAGGGATCTGTGACAGCAAACACCTGGCCGCCGAGCTTCAGCACGTCAAGCAAGTTCTGCACGACAACAAGCTTCGGGTCCCGCGCCTACGTCACAGTGACCGAGTGAAGCCGGCCACAGTCGAACGTGTGCCTGCTGTACTACCATATGTCAGAGGTGTCACAGACAAGATTGGCTATATCTTGAAGCGAGCTTCTATTAGAACATTCTACAAGCCGCCGAAGAAGATTAGTCAGTTCCTACCATCCGTCAAGTGTCATATTCCTCTACAAGATGCAGGAGTGTACAAGCTTGATTGTGAATGTGGTCTCTCTTATATAGGACAAACCAAAAGATCAATTAGGACCCGCGTAAAAGAACATATAGCTGATGTGAAGCATCAATGTTCCGGGAAGTCTGCAGTTTGTGATCATATCCTAGACGGCCCCAACCATTACATCAGATTTGATAGACCACAAATCCTCGCGAAAGAACACCGATTCCTACCAAGGATGATACGTGAGGCTATTGAAATTAAAAAACATCCTAATTTCAATAGAGAAGGAGGCTGGGTACTACCACCTGCTTGGGATCCTATAATCAATAAAATTAAAACTAAACCCAAGCATACCACTGCAAGACCTCAGGACATAGTCAGTTCATTTTGCATAGATCGGACCATAAACAATAATTAAAAAAAGCTGAAGGTACTCCGGGTTTAACAATGACATCGGGACGTCAGTCATCTCAGTCCCCCGTGACCATGGGTGCTGGAAAGCGCCCGAAACGTCGGGAATTAAAAATAAAAAGTAAAAATAAACGCGATAAAATCCGTAAAAGTAGTTTTAACCATAATTGTTGGAAATTAAAAAACTTTAGTTGATAGCCAACTAAAGTTCTGTATCTTCATATTCTTATGTATCTGGCCTCATAGACGGTACATTCGTCGTAATCGCGGTTGCTGATCATGAGTTCCTGGGTCCAAATCCCAGGTCAGGTCAAAATCAGTTTATTGGGTTTTCCTGTCAAATTCTCAGTACCAGCCCGGAGTCAGGAAGTTGGCGGTGTTCCCATGCCTCGGAAAGCACATAAAGCCGTAGGTCCTGCGCCCGATCTCTCTCCGGTCATGTCGTATTACTGTCTCATTGGACTATGCACATACACTTGGGCACTGTAAATATGTATGTTCTAGTCTAGTCTAGTAGTGTAGCTAGTCTCCGTTAAAACTGGTCGCTGTGACCGAAATTCGGACTGGAGGAGGTTTGCTACCACAGTTTTATTTTCAGTTGTTATTACCGTGAGTTTGCACTGACGCGATTTTCACAAAAAACATGTTTTAAACACTGTTTTCTGTCAATGTATCAAAAAGCGTTTGCATAGTCAAAGAATATGTTGTAGTGAAATATGTTTGACAGTATTATTTATTACATATTTTAACTATATTATATCTTTATAACTACAGAAACAAAATGTTTGAAAACAAATTTGTAGAAATATTGTCATGTTGAAAGATAAGTTTGAATATCTGTTAAGATGCTGCTGCCAACCTCGTGTTTTGTTTCTCTCTGTCGCTTGTAAATATCCTTACATCGCCCTACACGGTTCACACAAAAAATTCCAATGACACAATATTCTTATCATCATCAGTCAGTGGCAGTTCCACATACACAGCCCTATCTTCAACTTCAAACAATCAGTTGGTGCCCGCCGCCTAGCTGCTTTATAATACTTTCATATAAAATATAAGACATAGTACCTGGATGACCGAGCTTTGTTCGGTATTTTTTATTTTGGAAATTGTGTGTTTTGGAAATTATATTTAGATACAAATTACATATTGATGAAATATGAATAATATTTTTTGATCTTACCGACATAATAGAAAAAAACTGAACTGGTTATTTGAATAAAAATCATGAGTGCAATTAGTTTAATTTAAATTTTCGTGTTTTTAAAAATTACTAAAAAAAAGGGCTCGAAATAATAGATTCTCTCACAAGTGAAGGGAATTTGAAGAAAAAAAAGGAAAAAAAGACGGATCGAAGACAGGACCCGAACCAGGGTACTATGATTTCAGAACCGCCCGATATTCCATTTGAGCTGTTATAATCATTAACACATTGTCCAAATTTACCTTCTTATTCTAATGATATCGTAGCAGTTTTTCATTGCCTGAAAACAAGGATAAAACGACATTTTCTAAAAATGAATCCTAGCTAGATCGATTTATTGCTCCCGAAACCCCCTGGACACTAAGTTTTATGAAAATCGTTGGAGCCGTTTCCGAGATTCCGATTATATATATATATATATATATATATATATATATATATATATATATATATATGTATATATATATATATATATATATATATATTTATACGGTGGTGGCGTAGTTGTCTCAAATAATATTAAAATGAAAAGGCGAAATAATGTTTGGCTCTTTCTAACGTATACTATATTGAAGCTAATGAAACGTTTAACAGATTTTATACACAAGCACGTATAGTTTCGACGATTGTTAAAACAAACAATCAGCTAAACTTGTCAGTAGGTGATGTCATATCGCTTTGGACACTTAGTTAACTTCGAGCTGTAAATTTATATTGTTGTAATTTGAGTATCACAAGAAGAAAGTTTTTGGTAAATAGCTAAGGTTATTCATAATATATCGTAATATTATTTTCATTATAGTTTTGCTACCACGAACTTGTTTTACAGTATTTAAATTAGACCATCTGCCTAGCCAAACAAAACCGTTGCAAAAATCGTTTTAGATTTTAAGATATAAGAAATATTTCTGCTAAAATGTTTCTCCTAATGGGAGAAATTATCATGAACTATTGTTATACCTTAAAAAAAGATATACACAGTGCTTAAAATAAATCTAAATAACAAAATTATAAGAGGATATCTCGAATAACCGTGATACGGTGACGGGACGCCACGAATTCTGAATTCATAATGGCGCCGAAGTATAAATTTACAAATGAACATAGAAGTCGTGGAGACGCTATATATATATATATATATATATATATATATATATATATATATATATATATATATAATATGTATCGCAATCGAATTTTTATAAAGCTAATTGTTTGTTTATTAATTGGGGA
Source organism: Parnassius apollo (assembly GCA_907164705.1). NCBI lineage: Eukaryota > Metazoa > Arthropoda > Insecta > Lepidoptera > Papilionidae > Parnassius > Parnassius apollo. The sequence continues at coordinate 3,481,461 of CAJQZP010000081.1, forward strand.
TATATATATATATATATATATATATATATATATATATATATATAAATATATACCTACTGTAAGGATGCCTATTTTATTTTATTTTTACCTAACTATAGTAATTAGTGTTTTAAATTGTTTTCAGATTTAAGTATATAGCAGGATAAGACATATAGTGTGACAGTATTTCAATATGTCGTAAGTACTTCACTGTGATATTATAACAAGTTGTACTTGCGTTTATAAAGTAAATATATTTAAAATTAAAATTTTACCATGTTTCTCAGGATTTTAACAATGCAGAAATAAGGGTTTGTAGAAACGGCCCAGGTGGGGAGAAATTGCGCAGGGTTTGCGTTGAATGCCGTAAACGCACCCGCGTTTATTGCCTTGATTGCAACGTGACTTTGTGCCCGTTTACTTGCTTTGCGCAACATCACGCCACTAAATAATAATTTTAAGCTTTTCCGACTTCTTAAAAGTAGGACGTTCTTATAATTTTTTTCTAATTTTTGTTTTATTATTATTTTACAATTTATCCAACTTTGCCACTCTTTCATTTTCGTCAAGTTGACCCATAAAAACCATTTAAAAAAAATTAAAAAAATATTTTTCATCATTAACAAATTAAACTAAAAATAAAAATGTAACTGTGTGTGTATGTGAGCCGTGGTAGCTCAGTGGTTAACGCTTGCTGTAAATATAACAGAACGCGAGTAACCCGGGTTTGATCCCCGCCGGCACCAATGAAATTATTAATTGCAATTTTAAGTGCTCATTTACCAGGTGCTCGGCGGTGAAGGAAAACATCGTGAGGAAACCTGCATGTCTGAGGAATAAGAGAAAAAAATATTTCGAAGACATGTGAAGTTCGTCAACACGCATTTGGGCAGCGCGGCGGACACTTCCTTGCCCTAAACCCTCTCAGAAATGAGGGGAGGCCTGAGCCCAGCAGTGGGACGTATATAGGCTGTAACTTTACTTTTTATAAAAATGTAAAAATAAAACACCGATGAATTTAATATATTAATATATGCCTTTACAAATAAATATAAAATATTCGACGAAAGACGACTTTTTATGTCCTTAATTCTCAGTTTGGTTCGAAATTTCGTCAATGTTTTTAGTTGATTTTTATAACTCTGGCAAATCATTAGAAATATGTGTTTATGTTTATTAATTTCATATTCAGTATAGTTATTGACAAAACAATCCATTTATAAAATTATCAAACAGTTTATTTTTTACAGCCTTATCTTTAGCAGTGGTATTTTTTTGTGGATTTTTTTTGTTTCGTGAGATTATAGAAAATCTGACTACTTAAAACACGCGATGTATTATAAAAGAAACTCATAAACAAGTTGAGCATAATAGGGGACCACAAAAAAATATTTTAATTGGCTAATCAAGGCCAAAAATTGCTTTGAACTCACATCTGTTGCAAGGATATTATTTTGCTTTCGCAACTTCGCTTTCAAATCTATTTCTTTGACTAATTTTGTGAGAAGAGGAGGATTTTACCTATTTATATTAATAAAATAACTAATAAATAACATTATAAAACCTTTTATGACGGTATTAATGATTCATATTGATTTTTAAATGCATTTTTCTACAAATATGTGTATACATTTACACATTTGTGTGATTAGACCGCTTGAAATATTTTCACTTGCTTTCAGAATTAGTTAATTTTATATACATAATAAAGCAAATTTCATGTAGATTCTGAATATATATATATTGATTAGTGTTCATAAATGAATTTACGTCGAAATCAGCATTTAAACGTTGACCGCCAACTTAAATTCATACGCTAAATTTGGCCGGGGCGCTTGTCGACTTTATGACGTTTGACGTTTGGGCGCTCGAGAGGATATATATATATATATATATATAATTATATAAAAACAAGAATTGCTCGTTTAATGGTATTGGATAAACATTGATTCACTAACCAAATTAATCTTCTTTCGTCTCTTTGGCATGGGTTCAAATTTTCTTAGAGGAATGGCTATTGGAACTTCGTCCTTAACTGGAGTAGTTGCAGTTGATTCTTCTGGTGGTTCACTATTTTTATTTTCTTCTTTATCACTGTCAATGTCAATTTCTATGTCACTTTCCGGCTCAGAGTCTTTCTTCTTTTCAATTTTTATCTGAGGAAACATAAAAGCTATTTCAAAATTATGATTTCATGTTTGTAATAATCGTTATTTGAAATAGTTTAAAAAAAAACTAAAAAGTCTTAGTTAGTTTACTGATTATTGACAAACTGCTCCTTTTCTGGCTAGGAGTTCATCTTCTTACCTGTTTACTGCTGCCAAACGGCAGTGAGTGCAATGATATATTTCAGTCTGAAGGGTATATAATTATAGCATGTGGCATCTTAGCCCTCAGAAGTAACAATGCAATTTGTTGTGCTCAGTAATATTAATGGATCTTTATTTAGCAGTATTTGACAAATATAGCATATAACACTTTTTAAACTATATCCCTCAAAGACATCCACCAAAAATATATTGAGCTCAAATAAGAAAAAATATTTTTTTTGGCATGATAAAAATTGTGTTTTAATATGAATATTAAAGAAGATTGTCCTGTACACAAGTTTTATGATTAATTAATGAAATAAATTACTGATTGGGATTTGATTAACCACAAAATTAGTATAAAAATTGATCTATTCTAAAGCAAAGCAGTTGCACTCCAACCCTAGTACTAATAATAAATACACTAATAATGCTACTAATATATAACACTCCTAATAAATAACTCTACTAATAATAAATAGGGTGGATCATATATTAAGTCCTCATGGTCACTTGTCTCTAGTAAAATTGTGTCACAAGTATTCCTGTAATAGAAATAAAATGAGCATTTTATTTCTATTAAGGGAATACTTGTTATCTAGAATATATTATTAGGATAACAAAAAATTTAATTTTCTTCTTACTTACAACTTGTTCTCCTTCTGACACAGGCAGAGCTTGTCCCGACCCTAAAACAATCTGCAATTTAGGACTTTTTCCACTATCCTCAGATAATCCCGAATCAATTCTTTGTCTTCCTTGAGGTGATTTCATTAATTCCTTGTTTTTACTCCTAACATTACTTTTATCATATTTTCTGAGCACTTTTCTTCGGTGGTTACCAATTTTTCTTCCACTCTTAATCCTTCCTTTATGTTGCTTTAGCAAATTTGTTGACACTGCATCAGTTAAATCGGTTTCAGATCCAATGGACTCAGTAGAACCAATAATAAGTTCATCTTCATAGAATATTTCAGATGGGTTCATTGCAATGAGATCTGGATTTTTAATGTTTAAGACATTTGGTTTCAATAAGCTTTTTTTAGATTTAACATTTAAATTTTTGTTTTTAAAAGCTTTTCTTGCAACGGACATTGTAGGATGAGCAGTTGTTACCATATTTATAGTATTCCTTATATTCATTACATCATCCATAACAACTTCTTCCTGAGCAACTGCTGGGATGTTATCATATTCCTCATGTTTAGGAAGGCCGAGTACTGGTGTTTCTAAGTTAACTCCATACTCAGCCTCAATCAAGGCCTGAATTTCTGCTTCTGCTTTTGTTTTTAGGGTTTCGGAAATTTTTTGAATATTTCGACCATATTTTTTCTGGAAAGACAAAAAAAATTTAGTAAGAATATTAAAATCAGTGCACTTTAAAAATACACATGACATTATTAAAAAACCGAAATATCATTAGTTAATGTACGTGGTAGAGCCATGCTGCAGTTATATTAGTAGTATAGTTGTAGCACGAATGGGTCGGCTCGACCGGGGAAGGACCACGCTCTCACAGAATACCAGCGTGAAATAGTAGCTTAATGCTGCTGTATTTCGTTTGGTGAGTGTAGAGAACCGGAGACCCTTTTTACTGGAAACGAGGCATTCCATCTTAGTCCTCACGGGTGACAACGCATCTGCATTTTGATTCGTAATCGAGGATAGATGTAGATGTCTATGGGCCACAGCAACCACTTACCATCAGGTGGACTGTGTGCTCGTTTGTCACCCTATCCTATAAAAAAAAAAAAAAAAAAAAAAAAAAAAAAAAAAAAAAAAAAAAATAGTTCTTTTTAATCATACATAAATTTTGACAGGCTATCGAAAGACCACTGCTGAACTTTGGCCTCCCTCATGTTGATACTTCAATTCCAACAATTCGTACAATATTACCTCAGGATATTTGCAATTGTTGTCACAATTGGCAGACAAATTGGCTACATCAGTTTTTTTATTATTATAAAAGTAAAGTTACAGCCTATATACGTCCCACTGCTGGGCACAGGCCTCCCCTCATTTCTGAGAAGGTTTTAGGGCAAGGAAGCGTCCGCCGCGCTGCCCTAATGCGTGTTGGCGAACTTCACATGCCTTCGAAATATTTTTTCTTATTCCTCAGACATGCAGGTTTCCTCACAATGTTTTCCTTCATCGCTTCAACAAGTGGTAAATCAGCACTTAAAAATTGCAATTAACAATTTCATTGGTGCAGGCGGGGATCAAACCCGGGTTACTGGCGTTCTGTTATATTTACAGCGAGTGTTAACCATCCGAGCTGCCACGGCTATTTTTTTTTCTTTTTTTTATTATTATGTTATAAGGAAAATACTGCTGGCCATTGCCTTTTTCATTTCCCTTTGTTGCCTCTTAAGACACCCACGGGGTTGTGGATACTCTTCAGCTACAGTGCAATTCAGTATCTTTAGAACTTATCCTTAGAGACTGGATTTACAGATGCCTTTAATTTTATGTTTTAAAAATGATATAATTAAACAGGCCTCCAATAGTTGGAACGATACAAAATGATTTTACCATTTCTTTTTTAAGTAGAGCCCGCTCTGCTTGACTCCATGTTGTGTGGATTTCTGCAATCTGCTGCTTTGAAGCATTATTTCCTGACAACTTTCTGGATGGACCATCTTTTGATCTAAAAGTGAAAAGATTATCATGATGTTTTCAAGAAAATATGTAAGAAATTACATTAATTGTGAGATATTAAGATAATTATTATATTGAATAAATTAAGATATAATATTCAATTATTTATTTCTTAAATTACACTTTCTTTTAAGAAATGCTATAGTACAGAGTTAACTTTAAATCTGTTGTACATATTTGATGGAAATTATAAAAGTAAAGTAGTTATAGCCTATATATGTCCCACAACTGGGCACAGGGCTACTCTCACTTCGGAGACGGTTTTAGGGCAAAGAAGTGGCTGCCGCACTGTCTTTTTTTTATTTATTTCTCAGACATACACGTTTCCGCGATGTTTTCCTTTTCGGCTGAGCACGTGGTAAATTAGCACTTAAAATTGCAATAAACATTTTCATTGGTGCCGGCGGGGATCAAACCCAGGTTGCTCATGTACTGTAAAATTTACAGCGGGCCGTAAGCTACCAAAACGATGAAAATTATATTCAGATTATTTTACTTGATTTATATCACTTACAAAAGACACTTGATCAATCTAAGTAATGGTTGGCATGACTCCACTAGACGTTAATTTGCAGTTTAATTTTTGATAACAAAAATCTTATAGCTCTATAATTAGTTAAGAGGCTTAACAGGAATAAAATATCTTCGTAATAGGTTTTATTTACATATTGCAGTGGTATTATGGCTGTAATATAAATTTATCGGCTCCACAGGGAACGACCACACCAGGGGGGGTACACTTCCATACTTTAGGTTGGGGTTCAATAATTTGCAAAGAGTGCAATCTAATCTAGTGCCATCTTTTACGATATCCGCAAAAACTTTCGAACATTAAATTCTAAAAGGTGCGCTAGATGGCGACTACACCAATTCTGGTTATTCTCGAACTGGCAAGTAGCAACTTTAAATTTATATAAGACATAAAGGCTACCGGCGTCTGAGCAAGTTATTGTTTTATTACAGTTTACAAGTGATTTTCGGTTGTTGCTACAATAAGTTTGGTTGATTTGGGATTAGCCCTCTGTTTCTTGTTGTCTGTTTAGATTTTCATGCTGGAACCACATTGTATGTTTGTGTAGTGTTAAGCGAAATAGACGCTTTCATTTATCATTCCGGTAACCCGGTGGACATATTTCATTTGGTTTGGTGTTGTATTTTGCGGAATAGACGCTTTTACATCGCGTATGTTAAATATATATAACAAAAATAAATGTTAACATTACTGAAATCTATAATACGTCTTTAATTGAACCCTAATCCCTTAAAATATAAATATAACAGCCTATAGTATCATCATCATCATTACAGCCCCTTCACAAGTCCACTGTTGAACATAGGCCTCCCCCAAGCAATGCCACAAAGCACGGTCTTGAGCCACCTGCATCCATCGACTTCCTGCATATCTTACCAGGTCGTCACTCCATCTAGTGGGGGGTCGCCCTACACTACGCCTACCGGTACGAGGCTGCCACTCGAGAACCTTTCTTCCCCATCGGTTATCGGTTCTTCGAGCAATATGGCCGGCCCATTGCCACTTCAGCTTACTAATCCGTTGGGCTATGTCGGTCACTCTGGTTTTACTGCGGATATTCTCATTTCTGAGTCTATCACGCAGAGAAACTCCGAGCATAGCCCTCTACATAGCTCGCTGAGCGACCTTGAGCGTCCTCATACGGCCAGCAGTGAAGGACCACGTCTCTGATCCGTAAGTCATCACTGGCAACACACTGGTTGTACACTTTAGTTTTCAGAGATTGAGGTATACCTGACGAGAAGATGTGTCGTAATTTCCCGAACGCTGCCCAGCCGAGTTGAATCCGTCGATTGACCTCTCGGTCGAAGTTGGACTTACCTATTCGGACTATTTGTCCCAGGTAAACGTACTCGTCAACAACTTCGAGCATAGTGCTCCCAACAACTACCGGCATAGGTGTGACATGGACATTGAACATGATCTTTGTTTTGTCCATGTTCATCTTAAGACCTATCCGTTGGGAGACACCATTGAGGTCATTGAGCACAGTGCTAAGGTCCTCCAGCGATTCTGCCATAAGGACTATATCGTCGGCAAATCGAAGGTGAGTGATGTACTCGCCATTGATGTTAATACCGTATCCTTTCCAGTCTAGTAGCTTGAAAACGTCTTCCAACGCAGCGGTGAAGAGTTTCGGGGATATAACGTCACCCTGTCTTACACCTCTCTGCAGTTGGATAGGTTTCGAACTCTGGTTCTGTACTCGGATAGCCATCGTAGCCCTGCTGTACAAACACTTCAGCACTTCGATATACCGACAGTCAACTTGGCACCGCTGAAGGGACTGTAGCACCGCCCAAATTTCGACGGAATCAAAGGCTTTCTCATAGTCCACATACGCCAGGCAAAGTGGCAGATTGTACTCTTCGGTCTTCTGTACAATATGCCGCAGGGTATGTATGTGGTCTATGGTACTGAAACCTTTTCGGAAACCGGCTTGTTCGGGAGGCTGGAAGTCGTCGAGTCTGCGTGCGAGACGATTCGTAATGACTCTCGAAAACAGCACGTAGACGCGGCTCAGAAGGGAAATCGGTCTGTAGTTCTTCAAGAGAGCGTTGTCGCCTTTCTTAAAGAACAAGACCACCGCACTTCTGCTACACGCCTCCGGAGTAGTGTCACCATAGAGGACGGAATTGAAGAGCTTCTGAAGGACTTCAAGTACCGGTGTTCCACCCGCTTTCAGAAGCTCCGCTGTAATTCCATCCTCGCCTGGGGCCCTGCCGTTTTTAAGGTGCTGGAGAGCCATTCTAATCTCGCTCAGACTGACGTCGAATCGATCATCGGAATAGTGTCGGGTAAGACTTGCTCTTTGATCGTTACTCACACTTGCGTGTGGCTCCAACGATGATGTGTACAGCTGCCCATAGAACCTCTCAATCTCACTCAATATCTCAGGTGTCTCGGAAACGATGCTGCCACACTCAGTCTTCAGCTATGACAGTTGGCTCTTTCTGGCAGACAGATCTCTGGCAAAGACTTTGGAGCCCTGGTTCCGCTCGATCGCTTCTTTAATACGAGCAGTATTAAAGTTGCGTAAGTCTCGCCGCATGCATTTGGAGATCTTTCTGTTCAGTTGCCTGTATGCTGTCAAATCTGTTGACGATTGCAGCCTCATCTCCCGTCTAACAGCCATGAGATTAAGAGTGTGATCGGAGTTTTTGTGTTCTTCTGCGGCGGGTCTTGCAGAACTTAGCTCCGACCGCATGGACAGTTTCCACGAGCTTGTCATTCATATCGTCCACTGCATTGCAATCTTCTAGGCACTGAAAGCGGTTACGTAACTCGAGCTGAAAAGTCTCGGGATTCTGGACTAGAGCACGAGGGGGACGGAGCTTTGACTTCATTAGACGAGACCTCTCCGACTTAATTTTTAGGTTCAGTGTGCCTCTAACCATTCGGTGATCGCTGCCGGTTTTCACCCTTGCGATCACTTAGACATCACTGAACAGTTGGCGTCTGGTCGTCATAATGAAGTCAATCTCATTTTTTGTCGATCCGTTGGGGCTCGACCAGGTCCACTTCCTGTGGGGCCGCTTCTGGAAGAAAGAGTTCATCATAAAGAGTCCCTCTTTCTCCATAAAGTCAGCCAGCTGCTGGCCCCTACGGTTCCGTTGCCCTACTTCAAATTTCCTTAACTTCAGCTCACCGCCTTCTCTTGTGCCTAGTTTTGCGTTGAAGTCTCCCATCAACACCGTGTAGTGGGTTTTGGAGGGAATGCATGGCTCTAGAAATATCCTCATACATTTCCTCCACCTCCTCATCGGACTGTGCCGAGGTTGGTGCGTAGACCTGTATGACTTTCAGCGAATACCGTTTGGTGATTCTGAGTATCAGGTACGCGACCCTCGTCGACACACTCTCAATCTTTACAACGTTGTTGACGAGAGACTTGTGGACGATAAATCCGACACCTCCTTGGGACAGATGGTCGCCCTCCCGGTTATAGAACAAGTTGCCGGACTCGAGGATTACCGTGTCCTCCCCCTCTCTTCGGACCTCAGATAATCCAATAATATGCCAGCGCAACTTGTCTAACTCTTCTTCCAGCTCCAGTATCTCCTCATCAGTCCTCAGGGCGCGTGTGTTATATGTTGCCAGGTCGAGTCGTCGTAGGTGGCAACCGAACCTCCACCGGAGATTCTTAGCACCCCCTGCCCCCGCCGTTACCATGGTCGCCACCGTAGCCAGGAATAGCGCGGCCGCCGGGGAATGGGGGCCGTTTATTTGCGTCATTGCTCATGGGGGGATATTTGCCAGTTGCCACGCTTGGCGAGCGGGTTGGCAACCACTGTTTTTTATCATGTTATTGTAGTTATTAGGAAGATGCTGCTGCCCATCTCTTTTCTGTGTCCCTCTGTCGCCTCTTACGACACCCACGGGAAGATATGGGGTAGTGGATATTCTCAACCGCTACTACACGGCCTATAGTATGGATAGCTGTATATACATAATTAAAAACAGCTATCTATAGTCAACATGATATTGAGATTAGTTCAAAGGATATGATACCAGACGGCGACACTATTCATATTGGGTGACAAAAAATCCTAGGAGATGGCTCTCTATTTCTGTATATATTACTCTACTCTACGGACCACACTCTCTCCATATATTGGAATGAAATAGCAGCATGAAGCTTCTGTTTTTGGATTGTAATTAATGAGCATCATTATTAATCACTTTATACAGAAAAAAAGGTATCCTCAGGCATGACAATGCATGATCAATTTGATTCATAATGGAGGATGGATGTGTCAGTGTGTCACATGTGTGGTGGATCATGTAATTGTTTACACTTGATCTCTTTTGAAAACATGTTACTCTCAAAATAAAACTTTCAGAAATATATTTTATATATTTATATAAAATATAACTGTTTAATTTTCCATATGACAGCTTAATATTATTACATTAGAATATCTGCTTACTTTAACTACAGTATAAATATATGTTATTCTTTTCCTTACTTCATAATACAGGATTATTTTGCAATTACCAGCCAAATTTGCAGAGAAGGCTTAGAATATGTAATGTAGGCAATGGTGAAAAAAATTAATTTAAAAAAATCCCAAACTTTCTGTCATTTTTATCTTTTAAATTCAAAATGTGTGGTAATCCGTTATTTTAACTGATTTTACCCTGCACACACATTCGTAAACCCTTACGCTCAGTAAAGTACCTTCTTGCACGTCTTTCGCGCCCTTCTACCGTTACATTGTCGTTAGTACTTATAACTTCTCGTCCGACTGACAGTTGACAGCGTTGACCGTAACCTCATTACATATGCTTCATTGCCAATGACGTAACAAAAATATTCGAACAATGTGAATACTACATTTTAAGCAATAAAAACTTTCGTAGTACATACAAATATACTAAAGTGAGTCTTTACCGCGGTGAGAAATTAGAGGTTTAAAGTTATGACGACCGCTACAGTAAAATTATTGGTGCGTTCACGGAAGTTAAAAGTGCTCAAGGATAGGTAATAAGTGTAAAAAGTATTTTAACAAAACGCGCTTGTCAATGCGTAAAGAATGTAACCTGTGACTGTTTGACAATTTTCGAAAGTCCCTAGTGCGGAAGCCCCAGTTTGATTTTTGTCATCAAGCCAGTCGATACTATTCTGATTCAATTTTGGGGTACCAATATTAGATATTGGGACTACTTGTGTAAATTAATATTAAATAGTTTAAACCAGTTTTTTAAATACGCTATAATAAGGACAGTTGTTGGTTACATCATTGATAAGCAAAAATATATTTTATAATTTTATTTATTATGACGATCCTATATCCTTTAAAAGTGTAAAAAAAAAACTGGAAAAAAATATATCAAGATCATAATTTGCAACATGTAGTTATTATCTTAAGCATAAATAGTAAGTGTGTCACTAAGAAAGTTAACAGTAGATAAAAACTTGAGAAACAAAAATGTAAACTGAATCACACACACACAGGAGCGTGCCTAAGAGTAGTTGTTGCCCATAAATCACATTCAATTTGGGATAATTTCAAACAAAAGTAAATGCCTTATTTAATAAAAATAATATTAGTATATAATAATATTTATTTGAAGTTCAATGTAAAATTTGGCTACTCTTTGAAAAATAACCCTGCATATATGCATAATGCATGGCCACAGATAGCTTACCTATTACTACCTTTACTCTGGGTATCATACCAGTTAGTAGCTGTGGAATCAAGCAACCACTGTGGATGTACAGTGTCTTCCCTATCAGAGCATGAAGGGCTGAAACAAAATTTAAACTTTCCAATATTTTATGTTAAAATGGGTTGTGGGAGGTGCAATTTGATCCACCCTCACTCTACTCCACTTATTAGATAATTTTTTTAAATAACTACAAAAGCAAATTAAATGTTTGCATTATGCACTTATCCAACAAAAATGCTTGGAAATGATATCATGATTTTTTAACAGGTTCTTGAGATATAAAAACATTTATTTACAAACTAACATAAACACACAGAAATCCTTTTATAACTATCAGACTCTTAGACTCGGATGGAGGAGATATATTATATCTTTAAAGTCGTACTCATTATGATAACTTTGTAATGTGTATAATAATAGTTAATTTACGATCATCATCATCAACACTAGCTTACCAATGAACCTCTGCCGAATATAGGACTTCCACATATATTGCCTCATAGTTTAATTGATAACGAAAATATTAATAATAAGGGCCGATCCTCATTATAATGCCATTATAATGTCCGGTTTCGGTATGCTAAAATATTATCAAGAAAAAAATATGTGTGAGCATTCATACTAACCAGTAACAGACAAGTTTCGATCGAATCCCATTCCATATTAAATAAATCAGACCGACATCGGACCGAGAATGATACCTAATGATACTCTCCTCGTCGATTTACGACCACAACAAAATGTCGAAAATACCTTTGGAACTAAACTGCACATAAAACGTTAGATTGCCACAAATGCAATGTAAACAAATGCACATCTCCTAAACGAATCCTGCATTTTATAGTTTTTAAGTAAGTAAATGTTACATTTTAAAAGAACGTACACGAAATGCTCTACAATACCAATTGATACCAATAAAAATAAAGACGTTGAAAATATAAATTTGAGATTCTATACTATCACAAAAAAAGATGAGTAAACTCTGGATAAAATTTTAATTATGCTACTTACATTCCTTGATTATTTTGTGCAAAGCAAGAATTAAATGAAAAATCCCCAAGAACATCAATTTCATCTTCATCAGCCATGTTTTCATGTTTATTTGCGTTTTTGCGTTTGTAAATAAAGTTGTTCAAAACGACTATAAATCGCACTACAAGCACGCCTATAAGCACGACTATATGCACGCTACAGACTATAAACTAGAAATTTCTAGCGCGCTATTAAATACGCTATGTTATAGCGCGCTATTTATAAAAAAAAGTGTGTAGGAGGCCGGCAAGCGCGTTGTTTTGCAGCACGCTATATCTCGGAGCACGCTACATGTTGTTCAGTGGATAGACCGCGTGCTATATAAGAACATTGTTTCGTAATAAGTCGTATTTTAGATTAAAATAAAATAAAGTGGTAAAGAAAAATCAATGAACGCTCTTTCATACTTTTCAGGCTTACGACTTTCTAACTTTCTATAATCCTAAAAATATTTTTAAGGCGTGTACTTTTTAAAACAAAATAAAATTAATCATTTTTTTATTATAATTGATGTAAACGTTATTTTAACCGTAATATAAATTATAAATTAATTAAAGGTGTATTTAAAAGTTTATTGATTGTATTTAATTTAGAAAAATCAACTATTTACGAACACTATTATATACACTATATATATATATATATATATATATATATATATATATATATATATATATATATATATATATATATATATATAATAGTGTTATGTAAATAAAATATAGATATATATGTATCTATATTTTATTTACATTTAAAAATATTAGGCTTCTTTTGTAGCAGACAACTGTGTCCTTCGATCACTTATAAATATACAGTATACACTAACTAAATAACGTCTAACACAAAATTAGTTCGCGCGCGATGAATAGCGTGCTGCTAGATTAAATTTGCGTCACACGTCTACTCCCAACAGCGCTGCTGCTAGAACTAATTGCCGCTTTATATGAATAGCGCCAAAGCGTCATAGCGCCATGGCGACTACTTACATAGCACGCGCTATGCGATATGAAGAGATAGCGCGCTATAATATGGCGCTATGCGCTATATTAACCACCATTATTTGTAAAGTTTGTATCCGTTTCTATCAATATCCTTAGATAAATGATTTGATTACTAAGATTTTGGCTTGGATGCTAGTCTTATAAACCATGTCTTTCTTTATTTTATGCGCGAACTAATGCGCCTAAGGATCAATATAACTTGATGTTTAATATCAACAACGAAGCAGTTGTTTCGAAGTTTTTATTTTTTTATTTTAACGATAAAACAGAAGCATAATCCGTCGACGGTCAAGTTCCCGCCAAATCCCCAGAGCAGATAGAGGAAAGTCGGTAGTTAGTAGAATTTTGAATTCTAAAATGTATGGAAATAGGCTCCCTTGCAACTTTGCGGGAAAAAAGGTTGCTTGCGACACGCCAAAGTTATTCAAAATGGCTACTAAACAATAGCACGCCTATAAACTATAAATTTCTAGCGCGCTATTAAATACGCTTTGTTATAACGGGCTATTTACGAAAAAGCACGTGGCAGGCCAGCGAGCACGTTAAGTTTTGCAGCCCGCTTAATCTCGTAGCACGTTTCATTACATGTCGATCGCTAGATAGACAGCGCACTATAAAAGAACATTTTTTTCATAATAAGTCGCATTTTTTGATTAAAATAAAATAAAGCAGTAAAGAAAGCCAATGAACAGTCTTTAAAACTTTTTAGGCTTAGGACTGTCTAAATCGATATAAACTTTATTTTAACCTTAATGTAAATTATAAAGCAATTAAAAGCGTATTTAAAAGTTTATTGATTGTATATACAAAACCAACTATTCCCTTACAATATTATATACACTTTTGTATCTATACTTTATTAAAAACAAGTTAACATTGCTTAGGCTAATTTTGTAGCAGATAACCATGTCCTTCGATCATTTATAAATATACAGTACAGTATACACTAACTAAACAACGTCTAATACTAAATTAAGTCGTGCGCGAATAACAGTGTTAATGCTAGAACAAGTTGCCGCTGGATATTAATAACGCATAAGTGCCATAGTGTCATGGCAGCTGCTTACATAGCACGCGCTATGGAGAGATAGCCCGCAATAATATGGCACTATGCACTATATTAACCACCATTACGCCACGCCAATCATACGTATTCTGATTTAGTGTAGTGTTTCCACAACACATATTAGAAAAAAGAAAGGAATTACTAGAACAAATGAAAATAGAAAGAGAGAAAGGAAACTATGCCACCATCAGGTATGATAAATTAAAATACGCCGCAATAACGCAGATGCATCAGGCAATAAGAAAAGAACCCTACCAACATCACCGAGCGTAAACGATCCTACAGGAACAATACAAGGTACACAAGTAAACAAAAAGAACAAAACTCAGACTACAGAGATCGTCAAGTTTATCAGAAGGAGTTCTTAAACCAGGAATACTTAGTTGTTTAACCAACAAAAACCCTGGATACCCACGAAATGAACAAATAGATAAAAACTAAAATCAATAGCAATCACCGCCCCCCTCTCACATGAAAAACACGACAAGTACACAAATAAAGAATAAAAAACATCTTCCAAGCCGGCCGGTCACCGTGGAAGCTCACGACCTAAACCCTCCAAAGAAAATAAAAATTAACAGTACAAAAAACAGTCATCACAATGCCCTTTACATAAAAACATACAATGTTAAAACTTTGTCGACATACTCACGATTATTGGAGTTAACTGAGTGTTTGAAAAATATCAACTTTGATATTATTGGTTTATCAGAAATTAGAAAACTTGGAAACGGGATTGAAGAACACGACGAATTTATTTTATACTACGTTGGAGAAACGCCTGGACCGTATGGAGTAGGATTTATTGTCAAAAAACATCTAAAACGATACATCATAAGCTTCACAGGACTATCAGAAAGAGTAGCGTTGTTAAGGATGAATATCGATAACTTAAAATTAAGTATTATTCAAGTTTCAACGGAGGCGTCGAGCGACGAGGAGTTGGAATTTTTCTACAGTACTGTCGACAAAGCTATACAACTCTCAGATAAAAATATCCTAGTCATGGGAGATTTTAACGCTAAAATAGGACAAACCAATCCTAATGAAGCCGCTACTGGCAACCACGGCTACGGAGATAGAAACTGTAGAGGCGATAGGCTCATTGATTTTGCGCACGAGAATAACCTGTCTATCATGAACACCTTCTTCAAAAAAAAAATAGTAAACAAAGATGGACTTGGAGATCTCCTAATAGCAAAATAAAAAACGAAATAGACTATATCTTGACAACTTTACATAAAAACATATGCAATATACAGTCTTTACACATCACTTACCCCTCGAATCACAGACCTGTGAGAGCGACACTTAACATTCTTCCCATAACAAAAAGTTGGTGTATGTTCGGCCAAAGCTTCAGACCCCATTAAAAAACGAAGAAGAAATACAAGCCTACAAACAAGCGCTGAATAGCTGCACAACAAACTTACTTAAGAACTGGAGAGACGAGGACACCGTTCAAAATCGCTACGATAATATTATAAACGCAATAGACACCAGCCTAAAAAAGCTTACGAGGTTTCACCCAGTACAAATCCAGGGAAAAACCAGGCACTATCAGCACGCACAAAGGCGTTAATTTACAGAAGACAAGAATTACAAAAGACAAAACCAAAATCAAGAGCCATGAAAAATGAACTAAAAGCACTCTACAAACTCATTAGTAAATGTATCTACTTAGACTACAAGGCGTACCGCACAAGAACCTTCAAAAAGCACCTTAATACTACAAACAGTGTCTAGAAGGCATACAAGGAACTGAGAAAACATAAACTATGGATTGAAGAGTTGAAAGACAAAACAAAAAATACCCAAAATAGAACAGAAATACTGAAAATAGCAACAAAATTCTATAAGAAATTCTACAGCACACCGAGTCAATAAACATATGAATTACCAGATACAAATAGAGGAGAGACGAGAGCAAGCATAGAAGAATCTGAAGTGATTAAAGGGATTAAAATACTAAAAACGGAGAAAAGTCCAGGCCCCGACGGTATCGCCAATGAAATCATAACAACTGGATATGAGTTCCTAGCAAAACCATTAACTCTACTGTTTAATCAGATATTGAACGGATTATATACACCCCGTCAATGGTCAGAGTCAAACATTATATTGCTTTACAAAAAAGGAGACCCCAATAACATAAATAATTACAGACCGATAAGCCTACTACCTTCACTATATAAATTGTTCTCCTCAATAATCGAGAAAAAAATAAAAGAAAGCTCAGAAAAATACCAACCTATAGAACAGGCCGGCTTTAGAAGAAATTTTTCAACAGTGGATCACATACACTCGCTAGAGATGCTGATAGAAAAATACCAAGAGTTCAAGAGACCACGCTATATTGCCTTTATCGACTACCAAAAAGCATTTGACTCTCTGTTCCACTCATCTATTTGGGATACGCTACTCTCACAAGGAGTATCACTAGACTACATAAAAGCCATAAAAAATATCTATAACAGTACTAGTAGAGTGAAGCTAGAGACTACAGGAACACCCATACAAATAAGTAGAGGTGTACGGCAGGGAGACCCACTCTAGCCAACTATCTTCATAGCGGTGCTACAGGCCATCATTGGCAAACTAAATTGGGAAAAAGTTGGCATAAATATAAAAGGACGTTTCTCGAGTCTTAGACATAGTCCTGCTCTCAGTAAATACAAACCAACTACAAGGAATGATAAACGCTCTATACGAAGAATGTCGCAAAGTGGGCTTGGAAATCAACCTAACAAAAACTAATGTCATGAATCATATTGAAAGACCAATATACCTGGAAAACTCACCCCTAACATATGTAAACGCCTACATTTACCTGGGAAAGCAAATTTCATTTAACCAAGGAAATAACGAACAAGAAGTAGAGAGAAGAGTCAACATTACATGGAAAAAGTTTTGGAGCTTCAAAGAAATACTCAAAAGTAAAATGAATATACGTATGAAAACGAAAGTCATGAATATCTGCCTACTCATCATCATTAACATACGCCTGCCAAACTTGGAAATTTACCAGAAAAGTAAAAAATAAAATTATATCCAGCCAAAGGAGTATGGGAAGGAGCATTCTGAAAATAAGAAAATTCCAAAAGATCCGCCACACTCATATAAGACAGAAAACTCAAGCCATTGACGCTCTCAATTACTCACAAAAGCTTAAATGGCGATGGGCTGGACACGTAGCAAGGCTAAGCGATAATAGATGGACAAGAGAGACAACACAATGGACAGGCCCACTAGGTCAGAGAAAGAGAGGAAGACCAAATACACGCTGGGCAGACGATATCATAAAAATAGCAGGTACTTATTGGTTACGAGCGGCAGAGAATAGAGAGCACTGGGTTTCTCTGGAGGAGGCCTTTACCTCTCATGGAGAGGGTTCTTGTTAATAAAACATAAAATTAAATATTGTTACTATGTTATGTCAATTACAACATTAACTTCAAATTAAATCAACAACTAACTAATTTTACTTATATATTTTTTAAATGAAACTACAAAAATGAAATAGATTCGAATATATTATTATTACAATCCAATTATTTGTTAATCATAACCACACTAATTTAAATTTATTTCTAATCTATTTTGCATGCACACTGTTAATGAAATTGTACTATGGAATGCAAGAAATAAAAGGCTATTTTTTTATTTTTTTATTTTTATTTTATTTATTTTAAGTGCCATAGTGTCATGGCAGCTGCTTACATAGCACGCGCTATGGAGAGATAGCCCGCAATAATATGGCACTATGCGCTATATTAACCACCATTACGCCACGCCAATCATGCGTATTCTGATTCAGTGTAGTGTAATATGGGTAGAGTTATGCAAAAACACCTTTGGTGGAAAATGAGTCAGTTTTTAGACAAAAAGAAACGGTTTTAAGAAATTGTTTTTTTTTTAAACGCATTCGAATTCATATGCTGAGTGTATAAAACGAACTTCCATTCGTAATTAATCCGGGCTTAGGACTGAGAGAAAAATATTTTGTTATTAATATTTTGTTGAAAGTGTTTTTTAAATTAGCTGTAGTGGATCTATAACTAAACGATTCATAACATATTTTTAAAAAGGGCTATACCCTCTTAACAATTATCAAAATATGTAATCCCATATTTCACTCCAGTGTTTTCTGTGTGACATTGTGTGGTTACACCAACGAACACCCTCACATTTTGTATTAGTTAGTTAAGTTAGCTGGCAGTAACATCCCTTCACATCTGTTCCATCCCGCACGGGCCTGATTGATGAGGGGGGGGGGGATAGACATTGGTGGCCTTATTTTGTTTCTCCAATGAGAGGCGCACTCCGCCAAAGTGAAAGGAGGCAGCACGGCGCCGGCTCACATAGGCAGTGGCAGTCAACCAGTGCAATCTTTCGTCGTGGCGTTCAAACAGTCGACCCCAGTACATTTTTCGTCGCGCACCGCCCCTCTTACAACACAGTTTTCGTCGCCTCACAAGGCCGTAGGGAGAGCCCGCTAGCAGCTTCCCCAGGCTGTTTTTATTTTGTTGTTCCCTTTTCCACAGAAGCTCACGTTTTTCATCGTGCCGGCAAACGTATTAAATTACATTTATAGCAAGTATATTTGTCCAAACACCGCTCGTGCCCCGTCCGCCATTTTGTTTTGATTCACAACGAACCACGCTGACGCAGTCCACTTAATCGTTCAACCCCCAATACCTTTCGTTTTCGCGCAACAATTTTTGTGGTCATTCGATCCAGAATCAAACCAGAAACCTGTGGCCCAACTATTGTGAAACTATTACACAATTACAACACTTGTCAAATCCAAAGAAGTCTAATTTTACACTATACAATATATAACGAAACCCCTGTGGTTTCCGTTAAGTATGTAGTCAGAATCAGTATTCAAACTGTTAGGAGGCCGATCCCGTTTGAGTTTTTAAAAAAAACACCAAATAAACCTAAAGGTTTATTGCAAAAAGTTCACACACCAAATTAATATAGTCCTTGACTTCCGAACTCTAATAAGTCTCGGAATCTATGTCCGATCTACCCGGGGCTCTGAGTCTAACTAATCATTAAAAATGGAATTAAAACGAACATGGAAAGAAACAATATAACAATATAATTGCTGACTATAGCTAAATTAAGGAAAAGTACCGTGTGATTAAATAAATGCTTACTAATATTTTGTTGCCTTGTAAAAAGGGATATAACAGCTCCCCCCTTTTGACTGAGCTTTTTCTAAATTAAGATAAAGCGAAGATTCGAAATAGAAAAGCGATTAGAGGTCGGAAGACATTACAAATTATGAAAATAGGAAATTAAAAATTGTAGTAAAATATTGCTAATCAATCTCATAACAATATAAAAACTTTCGAACTAAATTTTACATAAAGATACAATAGTATTATTCGTTATCTAGGTTATACAAAAGAGACAGAGTAAAATTCAAAAATAATCAATTTAAAATTAAAGAATAAAATTATACAAAAATGAATTATTTAAATCTAAAATTAAAAGTATTTTGAATGAAATCGTAAAATTAGAAATTAACATAGATTGCATTTAAAATAGAAAAATATAGCAATTACAAAATATAAAATGACAGAGTAGAAATTAAAATTATATAATAATAAAATCGATTATTTGTATTAACACAAAAATCTTAAAACTAAAATTGAATAAAATTAGAAATTAAGATTTCTTCGAGAGGATGAATGAACCTTGTGTACAGTTTTATAAGGTTTATAATTAGTACAATTTGCTAAAGATTTTAGCGAGATATTATCTTCTTCAGATGTCGATTTATCGGTCATCTCAATTGAATTTGAAATTTTAGAATTATGTTTCGATGACTTTTTGTTATTACATTGATTAAATATTTGTATACAATATCCACTGTTATCGTGACGATTTCTGCAGCATTTAAATAATTTATAAGCAAGGTATAAAAATAGTAGTACAATTAAAACATAAGTAAATGTTGAATAGTATGAGCCATATTTAATAAAATGTGATTCTTTTTGAAGATTATTTAATTCAAATTCTAAACTATCCAGTTGATGATTTGCATATTTTAAAGAATCCAAGTTAACTTTGCTTAATGAGATTGGCGTTAAATGTGGTAAACTTTTATTAAATATGTCCTTTTTGCAACAATCATCTTTCGTTATATCAAAACTTATATCTATGGTTGATTTGATCGAAAATTGGTAAGTATTAGTTGGCAATAATTGAATAGTTTTGGAATAACCGATACAATTTTCGGTTAATTTGACAATACCTGTACCAATAATAGAATGATCAGTAATGTCGTCATCACATTTGATAGTTAATTTATTTACATTAGATTGTACATAAATCCATCTATTATTTTTTAATTTATGCCAAATATTGATTTGGCCAAATAATAACTTAGCGTTACAATCAGAAGGTAAGGTAAGAGTTACTTCTGTTAGTAGTTTCGATTCGCAATTTGGATTACTTACACTAGACGTTATAGTTGATAGTTCACAAATAGAGTAGTTATTATTAATGAAATTACAATCATCTAAGTTATTAAACATAGTATAATGTATTCTATCGTCACTTAAAGCAATATAAGAATTAGAAGGTTGAATAAGTGCAAAAGTTTGCATATTATGTGACTCGTCGTGAGGAGTCGGTAATGGGATATTTTTATAAACAGTGAATTTATCAGGTGTTATCAGTGGAATTTGCAAACTGAAAACAATCTTATTGTTATAATAATATGAACTAAGTTTCGAGACGTCAATCAAAGAATGAATATTATGTATGTTCAATTGCATTGGAAAATCTAAACGTTTGTTTAATTGATTAATGTGCTTAGTTAATTCATTGTAAAGACTTAAAGGGCTAATCACACTAGGATGCAAAACATTTACCTTGGAAAATAAAATAGCATTTATAGTTGTGTCTAGTAAATTAGAAATAGCAAGTAAGGAGCCTTCAATTACGTTTAGTAAATTATTTATCCTAGAAATGTGAAGGAGTAAGTTATCGGTTTTTGTAATTTGTGACAAAATTTCATTCATTTTATTAATTTGGGAGTTCAATTTTAATTCGTTTTGATTTAATTTATAAATAGTGGAATTAAAATTATTTATAGTGGATTTAATTATATGAATATTATCTCTGAATAAATTAAATAATTCCGTTTCACTTTTCCGACAGGATTCTATCGCGGCATCATATTTTCGCGCATCATCTGCGTCTAGAGTACCAAAGAAAAATTTAAGAATTTCGCCTCCAAATTCCAAAGATCTTTTGACTTTGTTTGGCGATGAGTTATTATTGATTAAATGTGCTAGAGATTGCAATTTGACGTAATTATATTTTATTAAAGTCTCTATAGGAGTAGAAAAATCTTTACACGGGGAAAATTCGTCAGTATTTATTTTGGAACAAAGATTTAAAGTATCATATAATAAATTTTCTATTTTATTGAGATAAGGATCTAAGGATATAAGGTCTATATGTGTTATGACTTTCCAATAATCGTTATAAAAATTAATATGCGTAATAGGTTCAAAATAAATTCCAGGGCTATGTGATATAGGTATGATCCTCGATTCAGCATGGCTTTGGTTTCCATAGCATAAAGCTCTGAAAAAAATATACAAAGTTAATTAAATTTAGGGAGTTTGAATAGCAGGCTTAATTTCGTTTGTATGGTACTTAACATGTTTACGACCTATTTGTAACGTTACGTTATGCTTATTATTTATTTTTATAATTTTATATGGGCCCTTCCATATAGGTGATAGAGCCTTACGGAGCCGGTGATGATGTTTTATATACACTAAGTCGCCAATTTTATAAGAAGTTTCACGTGAACTAGCATCATAATATTGTTTCGATTTTTCTTTGCTATTAATTATATTTTGAATGGCCTTTTCTCTACTAAAACGCATTCGATATTGTAAAGCTCGAATATATTCATTATAGGTTGTATTATTATTTGTTTCATATAGGGAATTTGGAATGTTAGGTTTATAACCATATAATAATTCATGAGGGGTGAAATTAGTGGTGCAATGTGGAGTGGTATTATAAGCTAATATTGCGGTAAATAGATAACAATGCCAATCGTTCTGGTTTTCGTTTACGAAGGATTTTAGGTATTCTTTTAAAGTAGCATGTGAGCGTTCTAGGGCTCCATTTGTTTGTGGGTGATAAGGAGTGGTAAATAAGGCTTTAACCTTTAGAATTTGAGTCAGTTGTTTAAATAAATCGGACGTGAAACACGTACCCAAATCTGTTAAGATCGTTTTAGGAAAACCGAAAAGAGACATAAAATGTACGAGATTTCTGGCTATTTCTTCACTGGTAGCTGTGACCAGGGGATAAGCGCTTGAAAATTTAGTTAAATCGTCTTGCAATGTAAGGATAAATTTGAATTTTTGGAAACCTGCGTCGGGCAAAGGACCAACGATGTCGAGAGCTAATCGTTCAAAAGGTCTAGTAGAAGTGGAAGTTATCTCCATTGGAGCCTTATTGGACATTCTCAGCGGCTTATTAATTTGGCATAATTGGCATTTCTTAACGTAATCTACAATATCAGAGCGCATACCCTTCCAGTAGTAGGCGGCTTTAATTCTTTTATACATACGATTTGATCCTGGGTGACCCGCAATAGGTGAATCATGATTCTCTTTTAAAATTTTTGGGATTTCGATGGGAGTAGGGTAAATTAACTGATTTTTATAAATATGGATTTTAATATTAGTATTATGGAAAATATAGGCAATCATATTATATACCTTAATATAAGCTAACTTAGAGAATGGGTCTGAAAAGTCTGACAAGGCGAGATCTGTGATATCGGGATTTTCGGCTAAAATTTTATCTCTAAGTTTTATCATTAAATTGTAGATGTCTTTAAATTTGGTTTCTTCATAATGGTGAACTTTAGTATATAAAAAATAGAAGTATTTATTCTTATCTTTAACACATTGAATTGTAAAAGGTTCGCGTTCGGAATTTAGCAATTCCTCCGGCTTATCCAACTGCGATAATATTTCTTCACAGTGAGGTATAGATGAGTCGAAATCTAAAGAGACCGGACACGCAATATATTTTAACTTAGACAAATGTAATCCTTCAGTGCATTCTATAATTACTGTATTTGAAATAGAAGTTTTATTAGTGAATTGATCCTTAAAATATTTTTCATAACTAGAGTTATTTAAAGTATTAATGTCTATAACATTAACGGGACAGCGAGATAACGCATCAGCATTGGAGTTTAAACGGCCTTGTTTATAAATGATTTCGTAGTCATATTCTTCGAGTTTTAGGCGCCAACGAATGAGTCTACTGCCTGGGTCTTTGACATTAAATAACCATACTAATGGTCTGTGGTCGGTGACAATTTTAAATTTATTACCGTAGAGGTAAGGGCGAAATGTTTTGACTGCGAATAAAATGGCTAGGAGTTCTTTTTCGGTAGTTGAATAATTACCTTCGGCACGATTTAAAGTGCGCGATGCGTAAGCTATTGGCTTGTCCTTGCCGACAGGACCTTGGGATAGAACTGCACCTACGGCGTAATTACTTGCGTCTGTGGTTACTATGAACGGCTGAGAGAAGTCTGGGTATTGGAGCAGCGGAGCAGTGATTAATTTTTCTTTTAGAATATCGAAAGTGGTTTGTTGCTCTAGAGACCAGTGGAAATTAGCGTCCTTTTTTAATAAAGAAGTAAGAGGTTTCGTTAATTTGGAAAAATTATCAATAAATCGGCGATAATAGCCTATTAAGCCTAGGAAGGATTTAATTTCTTTAGGATTCTTAGGAATTGGGAATTGCGATACTGCTTTTACCTTGTCTGGATTTGGAGAGACACCTTTGTCGGTGATAATGTGACCAAGATAAGTTACTTCACGTCTTAAGAATTCGCACTTGTCTGGTTGCAATTTTAAATTGTATTCGCGGAACTTATCAAACACTAATTTTAACTTTTCCATATGTTGATTCAAATTTTGACTATAAATTATACAATCATCTAGATATACATAGCAGTGTAGACCTTGTAGTCCTGATAAGACAGTATTCATGAGTCGCTGGAAGGTTGAGGGTCCATTTTTCAAACCAAAGGGCATTCTAGTGAATTCATAGTGTCCGGACATGCTAGAGTTAGTACTAATAGTAAATCCCGTCTTTGGAGCATCTTTAGCATCCATCTTTATCTGGTGGAAACCGCTAGCAAGATCGAGAGTTGTAAAATATTTCGAATGGCCTAATTGGTCTAGGATATCAGTGATAAGAGGCAGCGGATAACTTTCTGAAACCGTGATATCATTAAGGCGACGATAATCAATGACTATTCTCCACTTTTTCTTGCCAGAAGCGTCTAATTTTTTCGGAACTACCCATACCGGGGCGCTCCAAGGCGAAACAGAGGGACGAATTATATTTTGATTTAGCATTTTGCGAATTTGTGTATCAACTTCTTCCTTGTGGCACTCGGGGAAGCGATACGATTTTACGTGAACTGGGGGTGCGTTACCCGTATCTATGGAGTGTTGGATGCCATTCGTAAAAGAGAGGGGCTCACCTTCGAGGTGAAAGATATCCGTATAATCGGAACAGCAGTTGAGAAGTGCTTTCTTTTCTTCATCGTTGAGATGAGAGCAGCGTAAAAGATTCAATACTCGATTTATTCGATCAGATTTGGAAGTCGAAACGGAATACATAGATTTGCTAGGTATTGAATTTTCGCAGGAAATAGAATTATCGTAATCTATAGGTGTTAATTCTACGGAATAATCTTTAATTTCTATGTCTGTATCAGTCGTATTTAAAACAGTGATGTTAACCATTTTATTTGGTTTTACCGATACTATACAATTCGCGACGTAAATACCCTTGCTTAATGTGTGATCTAGAACTAAGGCTTCATTATTCCGATAAGTCTCGAGCGAGTAGTTTGATATAGCGCATTCAATGACTGCTTCTGAGCGTGCTGGAACGGTGTAAGTTGGCTGATGAAATATAATAGGAACTTGGTGACCGCAAAGAGTCATTATCTTAGAACTATACTCTATATTAGCATTAAAATATTTAAGAAAATCTGTACCAATAATACCGTCGTAACTAAGATTTATGCTATCGTTAATGACATAAAATTTGTGCTCGTAAGTTTCATCACTTAATAAAAATTGTAAGTAGATTGAGCCTATTGTTTCGCTGTATGTGTCCGTATCATTTATACCTTTGATTCTTACTTTGTCCTTAAGAAGTTCATGTTTCGTTTTCAAACATGATTGCTTTATGACACATACGCTTGCACCGGTGTCGATAAGAAGTTTGAGACACTTAGGAGAATATTTTGTTAATAAATTCGTGTATGGTAACGTAACCTTGCATGTATTTATGCTCGTTTCAAAAATAGGAATAGAACTAGAATAAGACTCATTAAAACTCGGCTTAACCTCTTTGGGCTGCTGAGATGTAGATATAGTAAACGACTTAGTAAGACTCGGTTGTACCTTTTCGGTCAACTGAGGTGCATGAGAACTAGTAAGACTCAGCTTCACCTCCTTGGGTTGCTGAGATGTAAATGAATTAGAATGACTCGGTTGCTTGTTAATGCATCGCCGAGATGAATTAGAATTAGAATAAGATTTAGCATGATTTTTGTAAAAGTTAGTAGAAATAGTATTATTAATTGTTTTCGTGTCATTACCACAGTACGATTTCGGCAGACACGTATCCGAAATCTTATTTAGTTTAAAGAGTTAGAATTATCGATAGTGTCGTCGTTATTACATGTCATGTGCATAGGCACAGAGTTAGAACTAGAATTAGGGTTAGGGTTACGGCTTACAAAATTAGAATTATTATTTGAGCTACGATTTATATAGTTAGAACTAGTATTAGGGTTACGATTAAAATTTTTACTAAAATTTTGACGATGTTGCATATTATATTGTCGCTTTCTACATTGATCAATAGTGTGCCCTATGTTTTTGCAATAGTTGCAAATTAATTTATCAGAGTTAGAGCTAGATAAATGAGAAATTTGTTTATTGTGTTTAAAATTAGAATGGTTTCTATTTTTAAAACATTGAGTAGCGACATGACCTACTTTATTACATATATTACACTGCTTCATTGAATTTTTTGAACACATTTGAAGATTCTGTAATTTTTCTTCATCTATAGCTAATTGAACAGCTTCGTTTAAGGTTTGAGGGTTTCTACACCTAACAATAGTGGAAATAGCAGGGTTCAACCCTAATAAAAATGTGTTTAATGCTAGGTCCTCCATGGCGGCTATTCTACCTGGAAGTTCGTCAGGAATTTTGCAGCTATAGTGTATATCTGACTGAATTTTTGTTAAAATTTGTTCTAATCTTAAAGAAAATTTAGTAACGTCATCGGAAGACTGTTTGCAGTTTTGCAAATCTGATAATAAATGTGTTGAGTGTTTTTTCTCCCCAAAAGTAGAACGAAGAAATGACTTTATTTGGTTCCACGTTTCAAAACTTTTTAAACTACATGCGACCTGAGCTTTTTCCCTCTAGCTGTGAGATAATAAATTTGCACAAAATAGGCTGTTGTTCTGCCGTAGCTAACGACATTGCATTATCACAGTTGGTAAGAAAAACGGGGAGGGATTCCTTCTCCCCATTATAAGATTTTATAAATTTCGTCAAAAACGAAAGTGTGATTTTTTCTGACATATTGTCTTTACTTTTTTCTGCTTTAAGCGACATAGAAATAAAATTAAAATTTGAAGTTATATAAGATAATCACAATAAAATGAAGTAAAAAGGTTATAGTACAAAACAGTGTAAAATAAAGTAATTTTATAAATTTAAATTAGAAAACAAAACGACTTACAGGAAAATAATAACTTCTATACGTTGCATTTACTCGTAACAATAGCTCGGTGACACGTTACACTCGTGGCGGCTGGCAGGCGGAATCGCTGACACGGTGACTTCGTCGCGTCGTGGGAAATGGTAGGAATGGAAGATGTAGAATATTCTTCAAAAATGTTTTTCTTATGTTGGTGAGTTAGACCCAGCTGGTGCGGGCTCCTGGTGGAGGCTGATCGTCGGCCAGACGGGTTTTTACAGGACCAGGTGTGAGCGGAGCGGGCTCACGCTTCAGAGCGGAGGCTGATCGTCGTCCAAAATTGTAATAGGCGCAGGCTTAGGCACGGCTAAGGCTTAATGTCGACCTTGGTGATTTCGGGGACCTCGGATTCGGATGCCAAAGTCTTTTATGACCTTCTGTTTGGCATCCCACTTCTGACACCAATTTGTTAAGAGGCCGATCCCGTTTACCTTTTAAAAAAAACACCAAATAAATCTAAAGGCTTATTCCAAAAGTTCACACACCAAATTAATATAGTCCTTGACTTCCGAACTCTAATAAGTCTCGGAATCTATGTCCGATCTACCCGGGGCTCTGAGTCTAACTGATCATTAAAAATGGAATTAAAACGAACATGGAAAGAAACAATATAACAATATAATTGCTGACTATAGCTAAATTAAGGAAAAGTACCGTGTGATTAAATAAATGCTTACTAATATTTTGTTGCCTTGTAAAAAGGGATATAACAGAACGTATAGAAATAACTTTACTTCAGAAAACTTGAAATACAAAATAATCAAATTAAATTTTAATTAAATAATGTATAATTTAAATTGAATAATATTTGGATTGATTACCTCTGCTGGAATTATCGAGAGCGGCGACCGGCGGTGGCGTACATCAAAAACGGGGCCCGCACGCGCGCACGCATCACACCTTCACTAACTGCACTACGGTCGTGACCTCGTCGCTATCAGCTGTTATCACTTTAGTAGTCGATTATCATAACTTTTAAAATTTTATTTAGATCGATTGTAGTAATTATACACAAACACTAATACATCGCTAAGTCTACTAGACGACCACGAAGTTGTTCAATATGTCCGCATTGTACCTACCTACCAAGCGCGTGCTCCGCGTCGGATCTTCCCCAAACGTAAGTCCTTCGTCGGCTAACGGTTTTTATTTTGTTTTGTTCATTAGATTCTTGTAATAAACAATAATAAGAATTTAAAAATCAATTCCTGTTACATATTTTTATCGAATAAAATTACATAATATGTAAAAAACATACTAAATTTCTCCTACAAATAATTGCAAATTTGTAATAATCACGATATTTTATGCTTGAAATTACCTTTTTTTTTAAATATTTTTTTCCAGATCTATTTAGTAATAAAGTGGAAATTCCCATGGCGCAAGAAAACCATTGTTTGAAATCTATCTCCTCCGTAACCCATAGGCTAGTTTACATAATTTTTTCGGCAATATTTGGAGCTAAAGCAAACAAGGTTTGTAAACAATAAAAATCTGAATTTGTCTAAAATATATTAAAAAATAACCAAAAACTAAATTGTCTATGGGAAAAATGTATAAAGCAAAAGCGTGCGTTACTCCGCTCCGTTTATGATGCTAGTAAAAGGTTTAAACTTATACATCTGCATCGGCCCTAGTAACATAAGTACCCAAATACAATGTGTATTGCGATTTAAAGACTATCCGCCTACCCAAATCGTTCCGGTGTGGCACCATCCTCACAGCATCTTCTACAACAACAACAACTATATGACCAAAGTAGTCATAGGTCCAAAGTAAAAAAAACTGCATTTGCCAACCGGCCCGTCAAAATTTATTATCTGTGAGGAAGGCAGTGTGTTCAGTACCTATATAGCTGACTTTGATAGATTGTTATGAACGAAATTTCAGAAACTGTTAGATCTCGTCAAAACACCTTCATCTACTTCGTGGGTCTAAGTATTATTCTCATTAAGTGTTATTTAGATTAATTATTTGATTTTCAATAATGCAGTCTAAATTAACGTCTCTTTCAAAGTAATTCATAATCAATTGTTTTGTTTTTTCTACCACTTTTGCCAAACCATCCTTTGTGAAATGGGCACGTGATTCAACGAATATAGAAGAAACTGTCCAAAAAGTTAAAAGCCGAGTTGCAAAATAAGAAGACAAACACGAAATCACAAAATTTTGCACAGTAATCTCCCGAAATAGCGGGAAATTGAAATTATGTAATGGTTTTTTCAGCGTGGCCTTGTATATGAGTTTTTTTGCCTACAAAACGTTGACAAAGTAAAAAAAACTTGTTTTATTCATGGTTCATGTAATTTAAGGAATTTTAAAAATAAAAATTTAATTAAACGAATAATACCTTAAAAATGATTCAATTATTTGAATATTTTTACAGATTATTTGAATACTTTTGTCGATTATTCGCTTATCAATGAATTTTAATCATCTAAACACTACGGTAACCTACATAGCGACATATCATTGAAACGCCGTCGAGTAAAAAAGTTAATACTGGTTACTTTTTTAATATTTTGCTTTGTTGAAAAGATTCGAATTTAAATTAGTGATAAAAATTATACACGTTGTAATGAAATATAGACAACTTCATAATTCTTCGGATTTACGTGAAAGGTTATTTAAAATCGTGTGAGTACGCTTGTGCAAAATTATTGCGGA
This sequence comes from Parnassius apollo, assembly GCA_907164705.1. Classification (NCBI taxonomy): domain Eukaryota; kingdom Metazoa; phylum Arthropoda; class Insecta; order Lepidoptera; family Papilionidae; genus Parnassius; species Parnassius apollo. The sequence goes on from CAJQZP010000081.1 coordinate 3,511,251, forward strand.
AAGAATAATGTGAAACGTCAAAAGGTATTTCTTAGATTTGTTTGACTATAATTAGTTACATTTCTCCACGACACCACAATATTTTTAACTTCCCGTCAAGAAAAATGGTTAAAATTTAGATATAAGCGATTTGGTTGTAATATGTTTTATTTTTTTTTATGTATACTGTAAGCTTATATTTTATCAATAAATGGATATGAATATTAGAATAATACAACCCGCGCAAAGTGGATCGTCTTATTATTATTTTTAAGCTATTGCATAGCTTCTATCGCGGGCCTTGAGCGCGGGGACCGAATCCAGAAATTCCGTAACGAAAAAACCTCACGCTCCCCACTCCGACGGGCACGGAGGTGTGGCGTTGAAAGCCGTGCATCGTCTAACGTCGTTTCAGTTCGGCAGACTTCGGCACTCGGCAGAGTTCGGCACGGTGTTTGTGTGCGTGCGACTAGACGTATGCGTGTACACTAGCTGCTAACTCAATGATAAAAATTCCTGAATAACCTATATGTATTGTAAGATATTAAAAATATTTTAAACAATATTAACTTCTCATTTATTCAATAAGAGAAAAAAAAATTGTTTTCTTATCGGTCACCACGCTCATAAAGTGTAACTTGATTAATAACAATTATAATTGCATAAGTTGATAAAAAATGCTATGCAATAGCTTTACCGCGGCAGTCACCGAGTGCCACACGTATTTTTTAATTTATTTAGGAAAACCAACAAGACGTACACGAACACAATGTAAATACTACAAATTACAGGAAGGCTTATATTTAAGTGTCGTCTTAATTAAAGGTTGCCACGGCATGCAATGTGGACAACGAATATGTTTTTTATAACTTACAACTATAAACTTAAAACTAGGTCTAAATGTTAGTTAAAAGTAAAGGACTGCATAATTTTTCGTTTGAATTTTTGGGGCTCATCAGCAAAAATATTAACGTCACATGTCTTGCAGAGCTGGTTATATTGCCTTTGTAACCTGTTTATGGTGGCGTGGTGACCCAAATTAGTTTTACTGCCTTCAACTGAAAAGCGGACGTATTGGCTGACACGCACTAGCTTAAAAGGTACCTTGAAATTTATGGCATTTAGTAGGTATAGGACAGTCTACGGTTCCATTGACGATTTTGTGTAGCAACATGAAATCCAGAAAAAGCCTCCGCTGTTGCAGGCTACTTAACTTAAAATACGTCAGTCGGTCTTCGTATGGGTATATTTGGTACGAAAGATACCACAAAAAACGCTTCTGGATACGCTCTGTGCGTTTCACGTAAATGTCATAAAATGGAGACCAGACCTGACTACAGTATTCGAAGCTGGAGCGGACTAAAGACTTGTACAAGGATATTTTTGTAGAGGTCCTCTTAAATTCTTTAGAGTTACGCAACACGAACCCCAACATTCGAAGACCCCTTGTAACAATTCCATCAACGTGTTTATGAAACCGCAACTTTTTGTCCAGAACCACACCCAGATCTCGAACAGAGTCCACTTCTACCAAAGGATGACCATCAATATTATACAAGTACATAGGTGTCGGAACATTAACATTAACACATCTAGAGAATCTTATAATTTTACATTTATCGAGGTTCAAAAATAGTCTTCTTAACGCACCACAAAGACATCCGGTCCAAATCCTCTTGCAATAGGAGTGAGTCACTGTTGTCTTTTATTTTCAAGAACAATTTCATGTCATCTGCGTACATATAGCAGGTCGCGTGTTTGAAACGCTAGATCATTTATAAAAATATTGAAAAGGATAACTATAAAAATTATTTTTTGATAACACTTCTAGCAGTATGTGATAGTTTCTTTCTCTGTTTTTTTTAAACGTTACCCCTACACTAGGATTTTCTCCTGTATCGTGGGGGCAGTTTACAAACATAAATTTCACAAGGACAAACATCCAGACCCGGAACAATTATTTATAGGCCATACAAATACTTGTTCTTGCTGCACTGCGCCACGGAGTCGTCATAGTAATTATAAGTTCACTTATAGTGGATATGGGCTCATATGAAAGGCACGCTGACTCGACTATTTTAGAAGAGAGTTGAGAGATCTATCGAATCTATCTATCTACCGATTGAAAATTGCTAACTGAATTTGAAAACTAATTGCGAACTGAAAGAGACACAAATTGCTGTACTATGGAACAACTGAAGAAAATATGGTAACATACATAAAGACTTACACCTATTTGTCATCTTTAGGCGAAAAAAGTGGTCGAATATATAGCGGGCTTCGCTGTTTTTACTACATATAATAAAAAAAGTGTAGCACATGCATCAAAGCCCTTCTGAGTGCACCGGACAAAAGTAGTTTAATTAATCAGACAAGTAGAGGTAGCTTATTGTTTGCATCTAATGAGGTAATTATTTTGTGTCGCCTTTGTGAAATAGACATTAGAAAAAACTTAACTCCTGACGGAAAATTTAAGCAGTCGATATTTATTAGAAATAAAATATTTAAACTTTTTGTTGGAAGGCCGAAATTTTTAAGTATACAGGAATATTATTTCGATAATAATTACGTTCAACATAACATTGAACTGGCAAACTTGGTAATGGAAAAATATTCAAGCACTCGAATTTGTTACCTCGCAAAAAAGAGTGAGCCCAAAAAAATTCATCAGTTTCATATATACGAAACTTATTCACTTCAAAAACCAATAAAACCATAAAAAACCAAAAAAGTACTTTTGACTTTTAAAATAATACTTTTTCACTTTGTTTTATTTTTGGTAATTTTGGTATCACTATATTGTGTTTCGTACCTAATGTAGTTTTTTTTATTTACATTGAATGTAATATTGCACATTAAACTACATGGCGTGTAAGCTAGTAAGTTTGGCAGACAAACCCGCATGGTTATTAACTTATCGATAGCTTAAGGTGACTCTAGTCGACATTATTTCCATAGAAATTTCGGAGGGGTTTTACTCCGCTGTTTGACAGTGTACATCCAAAGTTAAACATGATATCGTTTTGTCGCATTATTAATTTTGTCTGTACCAAAACAGAATAGTAAAATAAAAAGTCAGTAAAAAGATACGAGCTACCAAAGATTCGTTTTTATTGCCAATTTTAACACAACTTTGGGCGTAAATTAGTAATAAAAGCAGTGTAAAATTTCCAAAACAAAGTCGGTACCGACACAGCTCAATTATCGAAGAATTCAATAAATTTTATTGGTAATTGATTCATGCAGTGGTTTTTTCATAAAACCCCTCCTTCCAAAGGCCTTTTCGTATTTTTTTTTACGCGCGAGTGTTTATATGAATTATCGTGCATCTCACTGAATAATTTTTCCCCCGGTGCGGTGCGGGAGGACGACACTTACACACACATGCATGCGCGGTGACGCGCGCTTATTCTAGTTTTATTCGACTCAGTCAGCTGCGGCCTGTGACGTTCGTATGATTATAGCTATACCTGCGCTCTAAATTACTTGACCCCTGCTTGAACTTTGGATTAAATCAAATTGATATAAGCACAGACAAAAATAGAGGAATATATAAATAAAATTTTGAAAAAAAAAAACGATCTCAAAATTTTATTAATGTTCCGCTAATTTTATCTGTACTTACCTATGTCAATTTGATTTACATTCGATTATAATTATATTCACAGACGTGCAGGTTTCCTCAATATGTTTTCCTTCACCGCCGAGCACGTGGTAAATCAGCACAATTGCAATTAACAATTTCATTGATACCGGCGGGGATCGAACTCGGGTCTGCATGTCTGAGAAATTAAAAAATATATATTTCGAAGAAATGTGAAGTTCGTCAACACGCATTGAGGCAGCGTGGCGGACATTTCCTTGCCTTAAAACCCTCTCAGAAATTAGAGGAGGCCTGTGCCCAGCAGTGGGACGTATATAGGCTGTAACTTTACTTTTTTTTACTTTTATAAATATGTTATTTTACCGATGAAAATTTTAAAGAAAAATAAAAAATAAGCAACCGACAACCTCCTAGGTCCCTAGGTGACTTGCGAGATGTCAGTGTAACAAAACAAAACGGCCCAGAAAAACAGACTTTCCAACTGATAGCTAAATCAGCACGCAACAATTTCATTGGTGCCAGTGGGGATCGAACCCGGGTTGCTCCCGTACTGTGATACCTATAACGAGCGCTAACCATGTGAGCTACCACGGCTCTCAACGACATCGTTCCGTTCGTGTACAGCGCTGAAGATAGCAGAGTAGAAAATGAGAGATTGGGGTGTTTGAAATTTGTCATCTGTGAGAGTGAATTTTATCTGTGTACTCTGTAACAAATAACTATATAGAAAAAAATGTGAAAATGACATTTCGCCATTTTTGTTTGTGTACTGGTTAGGAACTCGATCAAAAATTTGATAATTTTTCTGTTTTTATACGTTATTTCTAATGTTATTTTACATCAAATTAATTGTGAAGATATTTTCTTTAGGAAATATGTTTCATTACGACGATTCAAAAACGTTTACATATAATAATTTACCTCGAAATTCACTATACGCGATTATCGTTTATTGATTATGTTGTTTAAAAAGTATTTCTATCAGCTTTGTGTTAAATGGATGCTAAATATAAAAGAATGCTTCAGTATTGATAGCAATTTATAAACGAAATATCTGTTGAGATGTGTCTAGAAATTATTAATACTTATTTTTATTTATTTATTAAAATAAATAAAACGTGGACACTAAAATCTAAACTGCCTACCTACCTGCCTAAGTACGTCGGTACTAAGGAAACAGTCTTGACGGGTCACTTGTCTTGATAAAAACATGTGTTTACATCTAGTGATATTGTGTGTATATAAAACAAAGTAAGAAGACAGGTAACTATTTTTGAAAACAATTTATAGGTAGGCAGAACTAATTACAATTATTATCTAAATATTATAAATGCGAAAGTTTGGATGGATAGATGTATGTTACTCAATCACGCCAGAATAGCTGAAGGGATCTGGATGATATTTAGCTCAGAGATAGGTTATACCTGGTGTGGAATAACACATTTTTTGATACCGTTTATTCAGGTATTTCGTTCCTGTGGGATAATTTTCGAGTTCACGCGTTTGAAGCCGCTGGCAACAGCTAGTACGGATATAAACTGCGATGACTGTTCCAATTCATGCTTCGGCGTCGTGAACTCTTGAGTGATCGCTGCATGACCACCCGGGGAAAACAAAACATAATAAAATAAGCAATCTATATTAGGTATCTATAGAGCCATAGAGGTATAGTATAAAGCGATAACGCAGCGCAGTGCCTAATAATTTAGTACGAGTTTGTAGGTAGGTACTGCTGATTTCTCAGCAAGCGTCGAACGGCACAGAATAGGGTGGTATGTATGTGTGCATTTTGTTCGTGTAACTTCGTTTTTGTTCTAACGGTTCGGAACGCCGTACGAACAAGACGTGCATTCTAACTGCTCTTCGCTGGTACTATCTCTGTCGGGCACGATGCCAGGTGAGACAACGTGCTTTTTGGCCGCGCCCACCAATGAGTTTGAGCCCGCGACTTGTGCCACCTTAAGTTGTGGCGTACATCGCTATAGTGCAATACTTTCGGTTACATTAATACCAGTTTATTTTTATAAAAATTGCACATTTTTGCTGAGAGGTAGCAAGTTTCGAATTGACTTATTTGGCGTTTATTTTGTACAATATTTTGATAGATACTAGTTATCGATTATATTAAAATATATAATATTCAGAATCGTGTTGAAATTGAGCTGAATATATAAATCATCTAACAAAATCCACTACACATCTATATGTAATGATTATTATTCATCACAAACTGATTTAGGTATTAGGAAATACATTTTCGTTAATATATTTAACTTATGTAGTAAATTATATTTATTTAAAAATAGATTATTATTCATAAATTTTTTCATTTGGGGAATGAGTCGCTCGCGTCCGTAGGCTTCGACCACCCAACCCTAGGCCCACCCTACGTGTCCCCCGGGTGATACGTACATCCGAGAGCGACAAAGCCGAAAAAATAGACTCGACTCCTAGCCGTATGGTAGCGGCGTAAAATCTACCACCACGCCTAGTTTGCACCATGAGTCATGAAATAAAAGTAATGGCCCCGAGTTACCGGCACTCCTTTAATGCAGGGCAGGGTGCGAAGAATCTCCGGGAGTAAAACCGGCGAAGAGGTTCGCCACTCGTCACGTTCTGTCTCCCGAAAGGGCGAAAAGTGGATTACGGTAGCCCGTCTGGCTACGCTGAATATATGTGAAGCAATGAATGATAAGATGGATGAAGTATGCGCAATGATGAATGACAGAGAGTGTAAATGAGACGAAACGAAAGGGAAAGGATGCCACTATACATGGCACGTATACCGCGTATTAGTCTGGTGTAGACGAGACCGAACGGGCATGCCAGGGAGTCGGTTTCATCCTTTCAGAAAGAATGGGTCAATGTCTGAAAGAGTATGAATGTGAAAGCCCGAGGCTGCTATGGATATGAATGAAAGTGGGCTTAAAGAAGCTGTTTCTGCTAGGGGTGTATGCCCCAGACATGTCTAAACCCACTTGCATCCGAAAGCAGTTTTGGGACATGGTAAGGATGGTGTTGACGAAATGTAAGGAAAATGTAAATGTTATTATGTTAGGAGACTTTAATGGAATGGTTGGGGTGAAAAAGGTCTGGTTACGAAAGGATATTGGGAACATTTGGTGATGAAAGTATAAATGAGAATGGTGAAGACCTCCTCACCGTATGTGTGGAAAAGAATCTTCTTGTGATGAATACATCTTTCCGTCATAAGAGTATTCACATATACACATGGGAAAGAAGTGATGATAGAAGCATGATAGATTTCATAATTGTGGATGAAAGAATGAGGAGCGCAGTCGTAGATACAAGGGTTTACCGGGGGTCCAACGTAGGGACGGATCATTACTTGGTCTTATGTCGAATTAATGGTCTTTTCAAGCGTTGGCGGCATCGGACATCTGTGTCTACCACTGCGTTACAGCGTATAAGAATAGAGAAGTTACAAGATGAAGATGTGAAAGAGAAGTAGAAATGTAGACTAAGGGAGAATATTAGGTGTTTAAATGAGTTGTACGAATGATTTAGACTTGAATACTCTGTGGGATAATATTAAGAAAGGTGTGGTGGATGCAGCCACCGAAGTATGTAGTATAAGTAAGAGAACAAATGAAAGGAAAAGTAATACGTTGTGGTGGGATGATGAGGTACGGGTGGAAGTTGAAATAAAGAAGTAAGCATGGTTAGATTTGCTAGCAAACAAAGCTGGTAATTCTGGTGGTATGAATGATGAGATTGAAAGAAAAAAGGCAGAATTTTAGACGTCTAAATAAGAGAGTAAAAGTAGTAGTTGAAAGGAAAATCCAAGAAAGAACGGATAAGAATGATAGAAGGATATCGAATAACTTCCAGTCTAATATAAAAATGTTCTGAAAACTCGTAAGAACTGCCAGGGGAAATACAAAACAGCCTATAATTAATGCTATAAGAGACAAGAACGGATGTATTCTGAATGACGAAGTTTCGAATTTAAACAGATGGAAGGAATAATTTGAAAGCGTTTTTATGAGTGAAGAGTCGTCTGAATTGAATGAACTAGAAATTCCGAAAGAAGTGGAAAGGGGATGATATGGAGATAAGTGTAGATGAAATAATGAAAGCAATGAGAAGCATGAAAGCAGGTAAGAGCTGGAGAGGGAGTGGTGGCAGGCCTGCTGTACACCTTGTTTAATTTATGTTGGGAATTAAAACGGGTACCGGAAGACTGGTGTAAAGTAGTTATAGTACCAATATATAAAGGAAAAGGGTCACAGCAGGACTGCAAAAACTACCGTGGTAGGGTAAACTGTACGCTAAGGTGTTAATTGAAAAAGTTATGACAGAAATTGATGGAAAATTTTGGAATGTGCAAGCGGGTTTTAGAAAGGGAATGAGGTTACAGATCAAGTCTTTTCCATGCTCATGATTGTGGAGAAGTTTTTAACCAAAAACCAGAAAGTATTTTGTGCGGTCATGGACTTGGAAAGGGCTTATGACAGAGTGGACAGGACTGCGTTATGGCAAACACTGAACTCATATGGGTTGAGCGCTGGTTTGATACAGGCATTAGGATCTCTTTATAAGGGACTCTAGTGCTTGTTTCAGGATCAACGGGGTCTACTCTGACTGGTTTAGCATCCAAAAATGTGTCAGACAGAGTTGTGTGGCTTCCCATTGGCTGTTAAACCTACATATAGACAGGTGTTTGCAAACTTTGAAAGATGAAGAATGTGGATTAAGAATGGGCGAGTTAACCGTCAAATGCCTTTTGTACGCCAATGATCAAGTCATATTTGCGTCGTCGGTGACTGAGTTGTAAGTGATGGTTATATTAATGAACTGGGCATTAAAAGAAAAGGGAATGAAAGTGAACGCAAGTAAGATGAAAGTCATGGTTTTTGGAAGAGAAGGAAGCAAAACGGTCTGTGAAATAAGAATAGTTAATTGAGCAAGTGGATGAGTTCGTGTATTTGGGATGTGTATTTAACAGAGATTGTAGATATGATAAGGATATAGAACGACGAGTAAATGCAGGGAATAGAGTGAATGGAGCAATACACTCTATTATGAAGAATCAGAATGTGTCAAAAAGGGCACGTATGGTAATTAATACTGTGTTAGTCCCTACTTTAATGTATGGTAGTAAAAGTTGAGTGTGGCAGAAGAAGCACGAAAGTAGAATAAATGCTGTAGAAATGCGGTCTTCAAGGAGTATGCTAGGACTGAATGGGAATGACAGGGTGAGAAATTGCGTGATAAGAGATAAACGTGTTATGCAAGATGACGTTTTGACCAGGATTAAGAAAGGAATACTTCGGTGGTTTGTAGTGCCAAATGGAAGTCCGTAGTCTCTGCCTACCCCTCTGGATGACAGGCATGAGTGTTTATGTTATGTATGTTATATTATATTATTTTTCACTTTATGAACTATGATGGCAACACTTCGTATTTAAAGAAAATATTCAGAAAGTACGAGTTTTAATGATAATATTACTTTAATATTATGTTAAAAATATTCACATGTAAAAAGTCACGTTGTCTTTTCGTAGATTTGACGTTTTTGATTGTCTTTTGCAAGTAAATACCATGAAGGTTAGAGAACAGGAAAACGATCGCCCTAGAAAACAGTGTCCCAGAAATATGGACATGAGGTGCTGCAATCACTAAGTTCGGACAATAAAAGTCATTATCAGTCTATTTTTCCGATCAGTTACTAAACCACTTACTCATCCACGAACTATAAAATATTTCTCCATTTTTTAATGTCTCTTTTTGACAAAAATTAAAAAAATTACGGAGCATGAAAATTTTCTCACCGATGCCGCGAAAAAAATGTCTTTATTATTCAACTAACTTCATCTACTTGTACTCATAAACAGCAAGAAATTCTACAAAATTTCGGGGACAGGCGGGCTACGCTTTAGTACGTAGCGATCATTCTCCTGTTCTCTAACCACCATGGTATGGAGTGTAAAAGTAAGGAGTACCAATCCCATAATAGAATAGTTGAAAAAGTGGTCATCTGTAAGCAGTAAATAACAGTTCAAAAACTCTTCATAACAGCGCTGGAGTAGCTACTGGGATGAAATGAACTTAGCAGTTGTCGACGGTTTAAGTCGCGTCAGTCGTGTTTCTACTGCCGGTCAGTGCAGTCGCTTCATAATTATGTGGCGGCTCTAATGCCGAACCTACAATATTTTCGTAGCGTAAGCATACCAACTGCGCGAAAATAATTCGAAATGGCGTGTCAACCTAAACGATCCGATACCGTCGTAGTTAACGAGTTCCTGGCCTTTGTTCAACAGAAATTGGACGTCATGGACCAGGTGTCCCTGGACCAGATACTGATGACCAGCTTCACCGAGGACGAGATCATCCACGCAAAGAAGGTGTTAGCAGATTCAGCCGTGACCCAAATCCGTCTTATCACAAGTCATAGAGATGGACGCGGTAAGAAAGACCTGCAAGACATCTTCAGACTGCTCAATGAGACCGATCCTGATGACATCCCAACTTTCGTCGCGCGTGATCTTAACAAGCTGCCTCCCGTGACATTCGATCACGTAGACGTGACCAGATTGTTGAAAGACATCACCACGTTGAAAGCCGAAGTCACCGACCTCCGTTTCAAATTTGAAGAATCGGAACGAGCCGCAACAGAGCTGAAGAACGAAGTCACTATGTTGCGCAACACAATAGCAAAATCTGTGAATTCACCGTCGTCACAGAATGTAAATTCACCGATGATTCCGTCACGCGATACCGTCTGTCAGCGGGTTGATGACCGTGAAACTAGGGTGACCTCGGTTGTCATTGAATCACCACCTCAGCCCTTGACTGAACTCCTACTGTACTCCTCCGCCGAAGCCAACCTGTTAACAAGGAAAGACGTTTGCGGATGTTGCTCGAAAATCTTAACAACCGTTACCCTCATGGGGTCGAAAACAAAAGAATGTTGATGTAAAATCAGTTCCTGTGGTGACCCGAACCAAGAGAGAGAATGACAGGTTTACTCTTGTTGAGAAAAGACGTTGGTCGAGACTCGTCTTAACCAGCGTGGGACCGCCAAAATAAACGCAAGTACAACTCTGCGTATTGTGGAGCCCACCATACAGTTCTACATCTCCCGTTTGGACAAAAGTACGTCGGGAGAAGGCGTCCTGCGTTTCATGGAAGAACGAAGCCGATGCCGCATAGAGGATCCGATCTCTTTACATTTGCAGCGTCTGGAGTCTAAGAGGTCCACGAACTTCAAATCCTACGTACTCCAGGTTCCTGCAAAATACAAAGAGACATTCCATTTTTAAGTCCTTGATACCTGAAATAAAGTTATTGTATTGTATTGTAAGTATGCTGCTAAACTGCTCAGTAGCTCTAAAATCTAAAATAATTTTATGTAGTAAATATAACCTCGAAAAAGTCGTCTATCCCACTAATATTTTTCGGTGCGTTCTTTAAAATTTACCCCGCAGCTATAGTGGTGCCACCCTTATTTATCGGTTTTCTATGGACACTTTTTAATACACAGTCTGTACTCCACAAACTAATAAGAGTACTAACGTACAGACGACAATCTTCCATATTAAAAAATTGGTCTATAGCAGCCTCAAAAATTGAAAGTGACATTTACGTTTTTAAATTTATCTAAGGCAAAGGTATTTATTTGTTTCAGCCTAGTGGCCAGTGGCTGTACAAAATCCTCGTAGAACTTTGAAAATTTATTTTTATTGGTTTAAACTTATGTACGTGTTCACAACGTGACCACGTACATAAATTTAAACCGTTATTAACGTTTATTTAGATATAAAGAAATAAAATACAGAAATATTTATTAAGTCTTTTATTTTTTACATTTCAGTGTAAATTTACAAGTGTAAGCAAATTCTTTCCTTCTAGGCGCAAAACATCAATTTCTTTTAAATATTGCCACAGCCATTGAAACCTTTATAATTACAATCTAATTTTTTATCGAAGGAACTGGTGGTTCTTTGCACATAGGTCACATATTCAATTCAAATGATGTAACAACTTTTCTCAAATTTTTCTCCTTGTAATATTTATTGTTTGTGCTTGTTGCTCCCTTTTTTTACCAAATATGCAGCAATATCTATTTAATAGCCGAGTACTCCTAGGCAGTTTTTAACCTGCAACAAAAATAAAATTAAAAAAAAAGTGAAATAATACTAGTTTTTACGGAATTTATAGCGTATATTTAACTTTTTAATTACCCGACGTTTCGAGAGCTTTACAGCACCCATGGTCACGGGAAGGACTGAGATGTTCAACGTCCAGCTGTCATAGTTAACCGCGGTTACCATAGATTAAAATTTAACTTTTGTTCCGATCTACACAGTATGAACTTATGGTATCATGGAGTCTTGCAGTTGTATGCTTGGGTTGGGATTTAATTTTATTTATTATAGGATCTCAAGCAGATGGTAGCACCCAGCCATCTTCTCTATTGAAATTAGGATGTTTTTTGATTTCAATAGCCTCGCGAATCATCCTTGGAAGGAATCGGTGTTCTTTAGCGAGGATTTGTGGTCTATCAAATCTGATGTAGTGACGGGGGCGATCCTGTACATGTCACAGAGTGCAGACTTCCCGGAGCGTCGATTCTTCACATCAGCTATATGTTCTTTGACGCGGGTTTTAATGGATCTTTTAGTTTGTCCTATGTAGGAGAGACCACATTCACAATCAAGCTTGTACACTCCTGCATCTTGCAGAGGGACGTTACACTTGACTGATGGTAAAAACTGACCAATCTTCTTCGGCGGCTTGAAGTATGTTTTGATGGAAGCGCGCTTCAAGATGTAGCCAATCTTGTCAGTGACTCCTCTAACATATGGCAGTACAGCAGGTACACGCTCGACTGTGGCCGGCTTCACTCGTTCTCTGTGACGTAGGCGCGGGACCCGAAGCTTGTTGTCATGCAAAACTTGCTTGACATGTTGGAGCTCGGCAGCCAGGTGTTTACTGTCACAAATCCCTCGTGCTCTCTGAAACAAAGATTTACCCACGGTAGCTAACTGTGAAGGATGTTGGTGAGAATCACCATTTAAATATCTATCTGTATGGGTCTTTTTTCTATACAAATCTCGTATTGTATAGAAAAATTTTTTCTATACAATACGAATCCTGATAACACATTGAGCCATACTGTGTTTGTTTCAGTTTATACAAAGGTACTCTGTGTGGCCGCGGCGCATGCCGCGACACATGGTGGGGTGTGGACAGAAACGTCAAAACAAACGTCAATCTAAATCCGTAGCTACATATTTATACATTTGTAGTCAATAGCTGTCAACATCGATTTTTGAGGGCCATAGACATAAGGCTAGGAATATTTGTATAGAGATTACCACCCGTGCTGTACTCCCACTTAAACCGGTGACAACTGCTAAGTTCATTTCATCCCAGTAGCTACTCCAGCGCTGTTGTGGAGAGTTTTGAGCTGTTATTTACTGCTTACAGATGACCACTTTTTCAACTATTCTACTATGGGAGTTGGTACTCCTTACTTCTACACTCTACACCATAGATAATAAATATGTAGCAATACAACTATTATAGACGATAAAAGATAGCTTGATCTCTGCGAAATATGTCAAACTGACATTTCTAGGGTTTTCAGGATGTAAAAAATTGTCGATAGAAATTATCGATGTTTCTTACTATTATCGATGCTAATGTAACATATAATAATTGGGTTTAATTTATTTACAAACGTTACTAAATTAAACGAATATTTTTAATATAAAATGCATTTATTATCTTAAAGGAGTACACCCCAAATCCATATCTGAATCAGTTTCTGAATCGCTAAACAATCTAAATTACAAACTCTTGTTCGCAAATATTATCAAATCGGACATCCCGCTCCCAATCTTCTTCCATTAGTTTTCTGCATTTGATTACCACCTTCTTCCAGTCTTCTGCAGATACATTGTCGTCCGCACTTTTTAATAACTGCAACATTTTATTTGCCGTGAAAGACGGTGTTGTGTTGTATCTGGCAGCGTAACCTTTAAAGAAAACATATTTTAATAAGATTAATTAAACAGTAGTTAATAATTAAAGTACCTATCTAACTGATATTCAAGCAAACAAACCTTTGACTTGGGCGCAGATAAGCTCGATCGGATTATACTGGCAGTGGTACGGGGGTAGTCTTATGACGGTATGACCCTTTTCGTGGGCTATATCATCTAAGACATGCGTTGGAATACAAGGTTTGTGTAGACCAACGAGTCTTAATAATTCATTTTTAAGCATAGTTTCATTGACCTCTATTCCTTTTTCTTGAAGCCATGCAATGATTTCTAATTTTCTGTTTGCCGAAGTTGGTGGTTTGTGCTTTTTGACCGAGTGATATGGGGCGTTATCCATAATAACGCAATGTGGCTCCTTTAAATTATCTAATAATTTTAAAAACCACTCCTTAAATTTTTCAAAATACATTTCCTCGTGGTATTCAGTAGTTTTAGTTGATTTGAATGCCAATAGACAATTAGGCGCAAAACCAGATGACGTCCCAGCACGAGTGATGATTAATCTTTGACCTTTGCCTTCGAGTACTTTGGTGGTTGATTGTGCAGTATCATCGGCCCAAGCTTTGGATAAGGTATGATTGGCGTTTAGCCATGTCTCGTCTAGAAACACTACTTTGTCCCAATTTGTGATTTTTTTTGACTTTTCGGGGAAAATTCACTCGGGCAAGAGCAATGTCGGTTCTTTCCATAATAATTTCTCTTTTGTCACTTTTTTATGGGAAAAACCAATATTTTTCAATCTGTTCGTTAGAGATGACAAGCTTCCTTTGAACAAGTCTGCGTCTTTGAGGGACGCAGCAAGTTTTTTCAATGTAGGCAATTCGCCCCGTGTATAGTAACCATATAAATGGTTGCGAATCGCAGCAGCGTCAAAGTTGTCAATATTTGTGACAGGAGCAGCCTTTTTCCTTTTTTTATTTGGTGTTGCAAGTTTTTTGTCCTCGTCTTCAGTCAATGCTGCGGTTGAAGATTCGCCATACTTTTCTTTGCTGATGCGAATTACTGTCGCATGTCCAATGCCAAGAGCATCTGCAACTCTATCACATACGTTCTCCATGCGTAATAGCGGCCCGTCATTTTGGTTCTCTCGCTCAAAATATTCGCATAAGCGAATCACAAACTCACAACTTTGACTGTTCAAAACGGTTTTCTTCGTTCTCTTTGGCATTGCACCTCCCGGGCAATGCCAACAAGAAACTAACAATAATAACAAAGGATAACAAAACTCAACAAATTAATAAACAATAACAGCAATAGTAATGTTGCGCGAATAAGTCGACGTCATGTATCGCAGCCGTCAGGACGAGAGCGAGGGAGTTTTCCAGAAAATGACATCACTAATCTTTCAACCGACAGCGCCATCTAGCCTCGGAACGAAGAACTAAGCTTCCAGAAGTCGACACTCGAACTCTCGGCCCCTTGCGCGTGTTTATGTTTCGGTGCTAATTTGTATTTATACGCGCTGCAAGATTCGATCGGGGAAGTATTGAATTAGGCGAGACAAGCGAAGCTTCGGAGCGAAATAAAGTGAATCAGTGTGATTAATTATTAGTGTTTTAAGTTTTAATTGGTGTAAAGAAAATTAAAGTGTTAATTTAGGTAATTCTATCGGCAATTTTTATTGTCACGAACCTCAAGTTCGTAACAGTAACAAAAACAAAGTAATGAGAACGGAAAACACGTAGCGTATACAAGGCGTCGGCACTCGTACTGAAGACTTGAAGAGAATGGAGGTTCATATCAAACAAGATAGCGGCACTAATTAGGTCGGCATGCCCATAAAGTATGACATTGACAGGTACTGTCTGTACGTAGACAGAGAAACCTATAGACAAATTGACGCCTTCTTTTGCATTCGCACACGAAAAAGATAGATTTATGCATACGTCTTGCATAGAAATGAGACAGAGCGGTGTGATTGTTTGTCCCTTTCTCCGTGCCGGTTTTCTTGTTTAGCAAAATACACTTTGCTAAGCAACTTTGACCGTCCGTAGCCATCTAATGAGTTTACAAGTTGGCTTAAGTGAGAAAAAAGTGTTTTGTGAGCTTAAGATTGGTGAATCTTGTTCAGTTCAATTCTTAGAACAATTAAAATTTCTATCTAAATATCTTTAAAAGTCTTGAAGATTATTATATAACCTAAAACTACGTTATCGTCCTTTCTCACTCGAGGCCAGGCTAGTCATTAGTCTATAGGTTTCTCTGTCTACGTGTCTGTACTACTAAGAAATTCTTGACTTCATAGGCGTGATTTTACTGAGAGCTCTCGCAGAGATCAAGCTATCTTTTATGAACTATAGTTTGTGGCCACAGAGTACTTTTTTACATAGGGATCGCAGAGCGCAGCGCAGCCCAAACTAATAAGAGTACTAACCGTAGACAGAGAATGAAATGAGAAAATGAGAAAGCCCACGCTTAATATTCTATTCTATTCTTCTGCAAATATAATATGCGTGGAATATTATCATGTAGTGAGAACATTATTATTAATATACAAAATTACTTAAATAAAAATCATCATCGTCATTAAAGCCCTTCGCAAGTTCACCACTAAACATCTTCTTCAGTCTTCCCCACGAAACGCCCCAAAAGACGGTGCTAAGTTACCTGCCATCTTCTTTCTTCATGTTACCAAGTTATCACACTATATAGAAGAACTAAAAATAACACCAACTAAAAATACTCACGAAGAATTTTTGTTTTGTGTCGCCGACAAAGACAAACTTCTACATGTACTCGAAGATACGCTTACCCTTATCTTGCTAATTTTTGACAGGATATTATTCATCTTTAATTGAAATTAATTAAAAAATTAGGACCTTTTTTTAAATCTAACCGAGTTAATTAACTATTGCGCAAGTAACAGTGAAATGAAACCGTATCGTTATCGATTCTCACGAAACGTATTTGCACCGCATTATACACTTTTTATCTTTGTATATGTATAAAGCGCCTAATGAAATAATAAATGTTCGATTCTTCAATACTCCAACAACGACATTATCAACATAATTATAATAACAATAATAAATCTACGTAGACAGAGAATGTACTAAATTCCAGGTGTATATGTACTCTGTGGTACTAACGTAGTGGAGTGGAGTGGCAGCGCAGCATAGAGTAGAGTAATATATACAGAAAAGCGCAGTAATAGCTGACAGGTGACAGCTGCTGACAGAAGGCTGACAGCCACAGACTAACTATAGGGTATGTTCCGAAATACAACGCAGTGTACTGTCCAATGCAAATGACGTCATGAATCGACGCTATACTGGTGATTCGTTCCAAAACATTGGACAGTATATGACGTCATACTTTTGCGCCATTTGGAATAGTGTTGGCGATTATTTTGTCATTTTGTGCTCCAAAAATCATTATATACTCCTAATGGATATACCATCAATAATTCTATAATTTTTTGTATTTGAATAATTAGAAACAAATTCTGGCATGCTTCATTCGGCAAACACACAATTAAAAATTGTTTTATTATGGCCGGATATCCGACACAATATGGCGGTGGCACGCTAGTACAATAAAGTGTCAAATGATACGTCATTTGCATTGGACAGTACACTGCGTTGTATTTCGGAACATACCCTATATCTCCGTAGGTAATAGTGTTCTGCCCTATACAACATTCATACCTAAGTAGCGGATGACTTTGACAGCTCGACTTCTCTTATTAGTAAATCTAGATTTATTATTGTTATTATAATTATGTTGATAATGTCGTTGTTGGGGTATTGAAGAATCGAAAATTTATTATTTCATTAGGTGCTTTATACATATACAAAGATAAAAAAGTGTATAATGCAGTGCAAATACGTTTAGTGAGAGTCGATAGCGATACGGTTTCATTTCACTGTTACTTGCGCAACAGTTAATTAACTCGGTTAGATTTAAAAAAAAGGTCCTAATTTTTTAATTAATTTCAATTAAAGATGAATAATATCCTGTCGAAAATTAGCAAGATAAGGGTAAGCGTATCTTCGAGTACATGTAGAAGTTTGTCTTTGTCGGCGACACAAAACAAAAATTATTCGTGAGTATTTTTAGTTGGTGTTATTTTTATTTCTTCTATATAGTGTGATAACTTGGTAACATGAAGAAAGTCGATGGCAGGTAATTTAGGATCGTCTTTTGGGGCGTTTCGTGGGGAAGACTGAAGAAGATGTTTAGCAGTGAACTTGCGAAGGGCTTTAATGACGATGATGATTTTTAATGAAGTAATTTTGTATATTAATAATATTGTTCTCACGACATGATAATATTCCACTCATATTATATAGAAGAATAAGCAGAATAGAATATTAAACGTGGGCTTCATTTTTTAAAAAATTTGTTCACACACAAAGTGTCGCACATGTTGCAATTCGGACTACAAACTGGAAATTTCATAATCAGTCAGTAGCCAAAACCTTGTTTTTCAATCAGTGGGGTGCACTATCTGCATGTCACAATACCTCATAGATAGTTATTTAATAAAACAAAAATTATTCATTCATTCACTTCAGCTTACCAAAGGTCTATTGCTGAACATGATTCAGGATAGTGGATTCTCTTACGGCTTATTCTCTCTTAAAAGTATTGAGTAGTGCCGATACCTGGTGTAAGTTTTTTCAAAAATGCTATCTGTTCACACTGTGCACTCCTTATCGCCGTATTGTGCGATAGAGAGAGTTGCAAGTCTTAAAAGCAATTGCCTATGTTTCCTTTTTGAAATATTGTTTTTGTGCAATAACATTTTCACACACCTAAACCTTTAGGAAATGAGATATTTTGGTCTCATTAGATTCAGTACACCTTAATCTAAATCTGTGCGTTTTTCTTTTTTAGTAATTAAGTGTAGTTTAATTAAAAGTACCTGGATGACTGAGCATTGCTTGGTATTTGTTTTTGGAAATTATATTTAGATAAAAATTACATACTAATAAAATATGAAGAATATTTTTTGATCTTACTGAAATAATAGAAAAAACTGAACTGGTTATAACAATAAAAAATCATGAGTGCAATAAAATTTTCGTATTTTTAAAAAAGATTTTCTCACAAAAGAATACAACGGAAAAAAAAGAAAAAAAGTCGGACCGAAGACAGGACGCGATTCAAGGCACTACGATTTTGTGACGGGCCGATATCCACTTGAGCTATTATGATCATTAATACAGTGTCAAAATTTACCTTCTTATATTGTAGCAGTTTTTCATTACCTGAAAACATGGACAAAGCGACATTTTCTAAAAATAAATTCTAGCTAGATCGATCGATTACCCGAAACCCTCTGGACACTAAATTTTATGAAAATCGTTGGAGCCGTTTCCGAGATTCCGATTATATATATATATACAAGAATTGCTCATTTAAAGATATAGGATAAAAAATAATCAAGGAACTTTTTAAGGCACAAATATAGATATTTAGATGATAATTAGTTATATACTACACAATATATCTTTAAAATAAAATGTACGGACCTAGCTTTTTATTACATCAACATTTTCAAAAATTATGAAAATTAGACTATGTTTACAGGGGGAAAAACATTATCGCTTTTTGTACAACAATTTACCGCTTCACAATCCTCTTTATCAAAACTTGCTTATTATCTTCTTATCCCATATCTATCCATATACTTTGAACATAATTTAACTTAATTGATTTGTTGAAACTATGTGGTAGAGCCATGCTGAAATTATATTAGTAGCATAGTTGTAGCACAAATGGGTCGGCTCGACCTGAGAAGCACCATGCTCTCACAGAATACCAGCGTAAAATTGTAGCTTAATGCTGCTGTGTTTCATATGGTGAGTGTAGAGAACCGGAGACCCTTTTTACTGGAAATGAGGCACTCCATCTTAGTCCATGTCTTTTTTTCATTCATAGGACACCAGCAGTGCACACATTATTACATTTTATTGAAAAAAGGGGCTTAATCTAGGGGCTGATGTGTGCACCGTTAAAGGTAACACATCATTACAAAATAAAAAATTAAGACAGCAGTGTTACCATAATTTACATGTTAAAAAAATAATATCTTAAGATAATGTACATATACCTGATGATGATACATATATATGTATAACTGATACAGTAAAAATAGTGCATAAAACCAAGCTGTAAGGAACATGGATATTAGATTATAATTAAATCATTCACAATGTCTTCCATAGTAAATGTCTATGGGCCACAGCAACCACTTACCATCAGGTGGACTGTGTGCTTGTTTGTCACCCTATCCTATAAAAATATAAAAAATAAAATGTTATTCATAAGCTGAAACAGTAGAATTTTCAGAAAGCTATTATTTCAGTATTTATAGATTTTTTTTATTTATTCAAATCATATGCATTAATTATGAAATAAATTTAAAATGCGGCTAGAGTTCCAGTACATTGAGTGGAAAATGGTTCTTCAGTAGTAAAATTTGATTGAGATTTGCTGCCCTATTTAGATTTGTCAAATGAAATCTGGTTATGACAGAGTTACAGGTCTAAATAAACTTTGAATACCTACCAATGCAAGGATTTAATGATGTCATATTAAAATAAAACAAACCGAGCAGAATTACGAAAATTATATTTTTTAATGAACTTCAAATAAAGAAAGCTATATAGGTGACAACCTCCGAGGAATATTTATGTTAATTATTTTTTCATTCTATATTTTTACAGCTGGGTGACACCTTTTTAGTTATATCCATCCATCATAGGCTCCTCGGACCATTGTCTTGTCCGGAGTGTGGCGCCACTCATGCTGAAATCGCAGTTGCATTCTGCAGGCTGCCGCCGTGTTTGGCACTATAGGTCAGCCGATTGGGATGAGATGCGGTCTTTCTTTGCATCCTACCCTTGGGGGCGGGTTTGCTTCTCGCCGGACGATCCCAACGTTGTTGCGGATTCTGTCACTGATGTGGTACTTCAGGGTATGGAACTTTTTATTCCTTCCTCTGTGGTGCCCATTGGAGGCAAATCTCAGCCATGGATTGGTCGCTCCTGTAAAATAGCATCATGCTATAAGCAGGAGTGCTACCAAGCCTGGGTTGACGCATCAGTGTCCCGGAATGTAAACACCAGCGCTCTAAAAAAAGAAGTATAATTCCGCCTCTAGGTTCTTCAAAAGAGTCATTGCCAAGGCAAAGTCCGAGCACATAGGCAGAATTGGCGAGAAACTAGTTCGCCTTCCTTCTGGAACCCATGCATTCTGGTCTCTCGCCAAGGCTGTCCAGGGGAATTTCTGTCAGCCATCTCTTCCATCTCTGCACAGGAGGACGACTCACTGGCCCATACCGCAAAGGAGAAAGCCGATCTGCTAGGCTCTTTCTTTACGTCCAACTCGACTCTCGATGACGGGGGGAGTACGCCGCCGACCGTCCCGCGGTGTGAGTGCTCCATGCTGGAAGTGCAGTTCACACAGCGCTCGGTTCGCAAAGCACTCCTCTCCCTGGACATCCACAAGTCGAGTGGGCCTGACGGAATCCCCCCCAATTGTGCTGAGGACGTGTGCTCCGGAGTTGGCACCGGTTTTAACGCGTCTTTTCCGGTACTCCTACTCTCTAGGCGTAATCCCAAAATCATGGAGAACGGCTTTTGTCCACCCGATCCCTAAAAAAGGCGACCGCTCAGACCCGTCCAACTACCGGCCTATCGCCATCACCTCCTTGTTCTGCAAAACAATGGAGTCTATTGTTAACTGCCAGCTCCATGAGGTACCTTGAGGATCACCCAAGTGATCGCCAATACGGTTTTCGCCGTGGTCGGTCAGCTGGTGATCTTCTGGTCTACATAACTCACAGATGGGCGGAGGCAGTAGAATCGAAAGGGGAGGCATTGGCCGTTAGTTTGGACATTACGAAGGCCTTCGATCGGGTTTGGCACAAAGCGCTTCTTTCAAAGCTCCCTTCCTATTTCTATGGGCTTCCCAAGAAGTTGTGCGATTGGATCACCAGCTCTCTTGCAGATCGAAGCATCAAGGTCGTTGTAGACAGTGCAAGCTCCGGTTACAAGCCTATTAATGCTGGTGTTCCATAAGTCTGCTTGCTATCGCCAATGCTGTTTCTTCTGCGTATCAATGATATGACAGCACTGGTGATGCTCTTTACATCGGCCGTGCCAATACTTCTCGGGAAAACGTCTCCGAGTACCGGGACAAACTTGTGTCTGAAGTCGAGTCTTTGCTGAACAGAGTCTCGGATTGGGGGCGACTAAATCTTATCCAGTTTAAACCCCCAGAAGACACAAGTTTGCGCGTTAACCGCTAAAAAGAACCCCTTTGTCGTATCTCCTCAGTTTCAAGGCACTCCCCTTGTTGACTCATCCAGTATCGGAATCCTCGGCGTCGACATATCGAGTTATCGAGTGACGTGCAGTTTCGTGTTCACTTGGAAGAGAAGTCCAAATTGGCCTCTAAAAAGCTTGGCGTGGTCAGCAGAGCGGGACAGTATTTCATGCCAGCACACCGCCTGCAATTTTACAAGGCGCAGGTTCGGCCGCACATGGAATACTGTTCCCATCTCTAGGCTGGGGCTCCCCAGTACCAGCTCCTTCCACTTGACCGCATCCAGCGCAGAGCGGTTCGAATCGTCGACGACCGAGTGCTTTCCGATCGGCTCGATTCACTGGCGCTGCGAAGAGATGTTGCATCTCTTTGCATTTTCTTTCGCATATACCATGGGGAGTGCTCTGAGAAATTGTTCGGATTAATCCCAGTCGCCAAATTTCATGAACGCACTACGCGGTAAACATCCCGATACCATCCACACCATCTGGATGCTTGGCGGTCCACCACTGTACGTTTCAAAAGGAGTTTTCTTCCGCGTACAACCTCTCTGTGGAATAGTTTACCACCGGCGATTTTTTCGGACCGATACGACCTGGGGCTCTTCAAGAAAAGAGCTTATTCCTTTCTAAAGGGCTGGCAAAGCACCTGCAATTCCCCTGGTGTTGCGGTTGATCATGGGCGGCGGTAGTCACTTAACATCAGGTGAGACGCATGCATGTGTGTCTCCTCTTCTATAAAAAAAAAATATCCTGAATTTACCAAGAAAGCCTACTTACACTCCTTAAACTCTTATTTTAAATTTAAAACATATTATAACATCTTATAATAATAATAATAATAAAAGGAAGGAAAAGAAAAAAAAAAGAAAAAAAAGCCACGCCCACCATGCGAAAGCATGGTGGGCGTGGCTTCCTGAGCGCGCTCACCATGCATAATCGCGAAGTGTGCAGCCTCCGTGTCCATCCTGGCGAGATCGGATGATCCATTCTATAATGACGTCATTTCTAGTGATAAAGGACTTACCCCTCTATCCTTAGCCAACGAGCAATGGCAAGACCCGGCATTACAGAGCATTTCCGACCGGGAGACCGTATGGAAAGAGAAGGAGCTCCATGGGAGGTACTACAGGGCTCTACATGAGCCTCACGTAGATACAGCCGCCTCCCTCAACTGGCTTCGTTTCGGTGACCTCTTCGGGGGAAACCGAGGGTTTTGTCTGTGCAATACAGGATCAGGTTATTAAGACCAACAACTATCGGAGATACATCCTAAAGGATGGCACTGTCGACGTCTGTCGAGCATATCGCCATCCCGGGGAGTCACTTAGGCATGTCATCTCCGGTTGTTCGGCGCTTTCTAACTCTGAGTACTTGCACAGGCACAACCTATTAGCCGGAATTCTACACCAGGAGCTCGCTCTGAAATGCGGTCTCGTGGACCGGAAATTGCCGTATTACAAGTACTTGCCGGAAGCCGTGCTCGAAAATGACCGCGCCAGGCTCTACTGGGACCGGGCCATCATCACAGACAGGACTATTCTTGCGAATAAGCCTGATATTGTGCTGATGGACCGGGCACAGTCAAGGATATTTTTGATCGACATTACCATTCCGTATGACGAGAACCTCGTGAAAGCCGAAACAGATAAACAAACAAAATATTTGGACCTGGCTCACGAGGTGACCGACGTGTGGGGTGGTGTGGCGACCGAAATGATTCCGGTAGTCGTCTCTGCGAATGGGCTAATCCCAGTCAGCCTCTCGGGTCATCTGAGGCGACTGGGACTCCGTGACGGACCGCTCCAGGCTCAAATGCAGAAGGCGGTGCTCCTCGATACCGCCCGCATCGTCCGCCGGTTTCTTTCCCTTTCCTCCTAACCCTCGGCCGTTTGGTCTCCCCTGCCGAGGGCTCCCATCTGGTTGGATCTTATTTATTTATGTAGTTTTTGTATTTATTTTATTTTATTGATATTTATGTACATTTATCTTTTCATTTTAATTTATAATTATAGAACCCAACCAGGTGAGAAAATTATATAGATACCCCAATAATAATAAAAGCTTTTTATTCAGACATTTTCATACTTTCTTACATACTTTTTTTTAGACTAATTTTGCTTCAACATCCCTATCTGTGTGCCTCTTTTGACAAAGGCCTTCTCCAACTGTGACCATTTTACTCTATCCTCAGCCACTCTTGTCCATGTGCCACCTGCAACAGCCTTCATTTCATCGATCCATCTTATGGATGGTCTGCCTCGTTTCCTTCTCCTGTTTCTTGTGAACCAGAATATTATTGTTTTTGACCATTTTTCTTTGGCCCTAATTGTATGCCCTATCCATTTCCATTTCAGTTTTCTTATGGTTACTGTAATGTCCCTAGTTCCGGTGTGTTTCTTTATGTATGTTGTAGTTCTTGTTTTATCTTTCAGTTTTTCCCCATCATACTCCTTTCCATAGCATTTTGGCACACTGCAAGTTTTCTGTTGTGAGATTTAGTAAGTGCCCAGGTTTGGCAACCATATAATATAACATCTTAATATATATAAATTATGTGTCATGTTGTTTGTCCGTGATGGACTCCTAAACTACTTAACAGACTTTAATCAAATTTGCACACCGTGTGCAGTTTGCGTGTCCAACTTGAGAGATAGGATAGTTTTTTTTTGCCCATGAGTGACCCCATAATTTTTTTGCGAATTTAAGGATTTTTAATGGGACATGACAGGGTCGTCGAAAAGGGCATTACAATGTCTGCCTGGCAAGCTAGATTTATATATAGTGATTTTTATTTATGTTGCTGTATATTAAATGTTTACAAAATTTAAAACATTTACAGCCAAATTAATTACATACATCTAAAATGTTTTCCTAAATATGATTGTTTCTTCTAGATGCAAATTACTTGTGGTTGGGGGTGGATCAGGTGGCTGCACTGTTGCTGCTAAATTTACAAAGAGGCTTAAAAAGGATTCTGTGATTGTTCTTGAGCCTAGTTCGGTAAGTGTTATTTTAGAAATCTTTAAATAGATGGTGACGGACTTGACGGAGTGACCTGAAGGTATACTTCGGTGAATGCAACTGGAACTCCTCGAAAAGTAGTCGTCGTTTTATTAGTTATGATGAGACCTTACCTCAGTGACAGTGACGGATTATCCTTAGGCAAACTAGGCACGTGCCAAGGGGCGCAAGCTTAAAAGGGGGCATGTGCAGAAGTTTTTAAACCAAAATAATATCTTATCGAACTACGAAGATTATTAGTGAAATGTGTATTTAAAATACTTTAAAAAATTGACGTATTACATCAGCGCTTAAGGCGTGCACATTTGGATTTACCAAAAGTTTTTTAAGCAGTTTACCATATTGCACGTATAGTTTTTGAGATAATAGCAAAACTTTTTTCCATTGTTGAACTACTTGTCCAAAGACCACCGTGAAATATCTACAGTTATTTTGTTTTAGTTCTAAGCGAGCGAATTCGTTGGTAAAGCTAGTTCATATATTATATAGATAAATTAGGTTTGACAACTCTTGGGAGGCCGCAAGGGAATGCGTCGGGGCGAGTCCGACATAACCCATCCTTGCCCTCGCGAGCCGGGTTTTGGTAGACATTTTCCCATGTAAAATAAAAGATGGGCAAACTCATAACGCAACCAGACTTGGAAAGCAAAGCATTTTGCTTTAGCGCTCCACTTGAACCCACAACCCGCAGTTTAGCAACTAGTTACTATGATCACGAGCTACGAGGCCACACGATCGTCATGAACATATACTGTAATTGTAATTTTTAGACGCACTACTACCAGCCGCTGTTTACGCTGGTTGGTGCCGGTGTTAAGCCGGTGTCGGCAACATGCCGGTCGGAAAAAAGTGTGCTGCCTTTGGCCGCTACGTGGATCCAGGATGCGGCTGAGAGCATCGATGCACGGAAGTGCTATGTGAAGACCGTGAAGGGTGACGTCATAAATTACGAGTACATCGTAATCGCTGTTGGCTTAAACAATGACTATTGTAAGGTATGTGTAAAGTGTTATAAGAAACTATTATAAAGTTAAAAATCTAGAAATATACGGCAGTGTGTCACATAAGTTCGTAAAAGAAGGGCAATGTTCCATTTTAAGCCCCATTCGAACCCCTATTACTCAGAAACTATTAGACCTACACACTTGTTATTTTGCATACCCAGGACCTCTTGAATACATATGTGGCGGCGTTGTCGTCACGCCACAAGCGAAACACATCGAAGCCTAAATCGCGCTATCAAAGTTCCTAATCAAAAACAGTATATATAGAATAGCATCGAGCTATCAAACTGAGTGTTGGCCGCTCCCCGGGCAGAACACCTTGCCCGGCGGGAGGTCTTCCCTTTTCCGTCCACCGCTAAACATAGAACCCAAAGAAAATTTCATGAATAAACCTCATACAGTTTTTGAGTTATTAAGGTCTGAAAAGTGCCATTACTTTACCCCACTGGTTTATTCATCGAAAACCTTCCAAGTTACTTAGAAATTTGAATCGAACGTGGCTGCTACCGGATTTCGCCCCCTTTTCACATTTATGTTTTTGGTGGGATATGGATTAATAAAATAGTTTAAATAATTTCTAAGTTGTAGGGCTTTATCTTAGTGTCCACCTGAGTTGGTAATACCCTCTAAAACATTTCTGCTGGCGGACTGCTTGACAACATCTACATAATAAATTTGCCTTCTTCCTAAGGTTCCGGGGCTAAGCGAGGCTCTGAAGGACGAGAATAGCGGCGTCTCCACGATATTCGACCCGGCATATTGCGAGAAGACCTGGAGGGATATGCGGAGGTTCCAGGGCGGCGACGCCGTCTTTACGTATCCCAATTCACCGATTAAGTGCCCTGGGGCACCGCAGAAAATCGCCTACCTTGCCGATTCGTATTTTACTAAGGTAATTATATTATTATTTCAGCCCTTTGGTAACGATATAAGTGATTACGTCACCGACAGAAAGTGTTATGTTGTTAGTGGCGACATATCCCATTCCTTAATATGACTTAAATGAATGTCTTTTCTTTCTTGTTAATCGGTTCGTAAGAATCTGCTACTGAATATAGATATTCCAATTGTAAATCCTCCCCGATTTACTATAATCGCCATATTCAGCAGGTTGTTCGCCGATCGTAGTTATGAATGTCTTGCACGATTAACACTGCTCCACCATCTCCGGTCAAGTTATTTTACTGTATATGAGATAGATATTGCTACCTATAGAAAGCATTAGCAATTTTTCGTTTTTTACCATAGTACGTTAAACTTGCCCCCATAATCTATTTTTCAGTAATAATAAGTTTTGTTACAACATGCTATCAACCTAATTTTATATATGGTAGGGTAGAGCCATGCTGCAGTTATATTAGATGTAGCACGAATGGGCTGCCTCGACCGGGGTAGGTCCACGCTCTCACAGATTGCCAGCGTAAAATAGTAGCTTAATGCTGCTGTGTTTCGTATAGTGAGTGCACTGGACTTCGTATAGTGAGACCCTTTTACTGGAAACGAGGCATTCTATCTTAGTCCTCAGGGGTGACAATGCATCGACATTTTGATTCCTAATTGAGGACAAATGTTGGTGTCTATGGGCCACAGCATCCACTTACCATCAGGTGCCTGTGTCATCGGGAAGACGCTGCTGAGCAATTCTTGTTCCAGTTCCCGTCCCCCGACACCCATGCGATATAATTGTTGTGTGGTACTTTATCTGACGCCGCCACTATATGGCGATAGTGCCTACATATAGATTTTTGTTTTTGAATTTTTGTAAGTACTTGCAGCAATATTTTATTTTCTATTCCTGACATTTGTAAACATTTTTATTAATCTTCTATTGTTTTTGTTTCAAATTACAAAACATAAAGCTAGAGATATATGGACACAGAATATTTATTTTGTCATGATTGTTCATTGTTCTCGCGCATGCATCATAATACGCTATAGTAATGAGATCAGCTTTATATGCAGCTGATAACACGTGTTTTATAAACAAAAAATCATGTTTTAACAACCCACAGGTTAAATTAACATGGATATGTAAACTAAGTCGTGATGGTTCAAGGTATTATTTGATGTAAATATTACAGTCAGCGACCGAAGTGAAGTCGATCTTCGCCGGTCGAAGGAAAATATCATTTATTTATATAATTTGCATTCCACAACCACAAGAAATACATCATACATCAAGTGACGCCCGTAGCAATTTATAAGAGGGTAGTTTTTATTTTAAATACTAAATATTACCTACTACTTACTATATATTATACCAAATAATGTAATGTTTCTTAACATTACTAGTCTAACATATTATTTTCTATAATTATTACACAAAGATTTAATATTTACACTTAAATTATAATATCAGTTTTTTAACTGTGAAAAATGACTATTTTTTTTAACAAAATAGTGTAGTCTATATTGTTGAGGTTATTAGTAGTATAGTTGTAGCATGAATGGGTCGGTTCAACCGGGAAGGACCACGCTCTCACAGAATACCAGCGTAAATGCTGATGTGTATCGTATGGTGAGTGTAGAGAACCGTAAACCCTTTTTACTAGTAACGGGGCATTCCATCTTAGTCCTCACGGGTGATTCATTTCACGCATCTGAATTTTAATTCGTAATCGAGGATAGATGTAGATGTCTATGGGCCGCAGCAACCACTTACCATCAGGTGGACTGTGTGCTCGTTAGTCACCATATCCTATAAAAAATATTATTGTATATTTTAATTAACATCGTTGTATCGGACCTGTTGTAAATAATTTTAAATTTTTGGATTATTTAATCCACACATCCACACACACACACACATACAAGGTTCAAATAAACTCTGTCAAAAGAAATAATCGAATAAAAGAAAAAATAGAACATTTATTCTTAATATAAATAGATAAATAGAATATTTAATCTTTAAAGAAAATAAATAGAATAAATATAGAATATTTATTCTATTTCTTTTGAGTTCGATTATTTCTTTTGACAGAGTTTATTTGAACCTTGTATGTCTGAGAAATAAAATACTTCTAGGTCGTGAGAAGTTAACACACGCACTGGAACCGTTAATTTAAAAGCCTATCAAAAGTTCTCTGCTGAACATAGGCCACCTCAATATAGATGGCTTCATTCGTAGGGATATTTGCCATAGGTACCATAGTTGCCACGCTTGGCAACCGCAGTTTTTAATTTTTTAGTTGTTAGGAACACGGTGCTCAATATCCGATTTGTTTTTCTCTGTCACCTTTTACGACATCCATTGGGCAATATGCGATAGTGGATATTCTTACACTTCCTCTACATGATTAACTGAAATAGAACGTTGGAATAATTGGTGCTGACGGGCTGAGCCAGAATAACGAATAAATGAGTATATACAATTGATTAATGGCGAAAAATCCGTCCAAATACTAAGTTTATTAAATTAAAATGGCATCTACTTGATGATTAGTGGCTATTCCAGTCCATAGTATAATACACTAGAGCCACGCTACAGTTATATTATGCTTGTAGCATGAATGGGTCGGCTCGACCGGGGAAGGATCCCGCTCTCGCAGAATACCAACGTAAAATAGCAGCCTCAAGGTTGTGTTTCGTATGGTGAGTGTAGAGATCCGGAGACCCTTTTTACTTGAAATGAGGCGTTCCATCTTAGTCCCTAGGGGTGACTACGCATCTGCGTTTTGATTCTTAATCGAGGATAAATGTAGATGTCTATGGGCCCCAGTATTCACTTACCACCAGGTGTGCTCGTTAGTCACCCTTATTCTATAAAGAAAATGTGTCTGGCATGGGAGATTACAGAAGCGTTTCCACCTTTGAGGACTAAGATGTAATGCCTTGCAGACCTTAATTTTACTGGCTTTCTGTATCCTTCATACTGAGTGACGTCACTGCAGAAAAATGTAAGAGGGCAGCACCTACTCAATC
The DNA here is from genome assembly GCA_907164705.1 of Parnassius apollo. Taxonomy (NCBI): domain Eukaryota; kingdom Metazoa; phylum Arthropoda; class Insecta; order Lepidoptera; family Papilionidae; genus Parnassius; species Parnassius apollo. Next base: position 3,541,093 of record CAJQZP010000081.1, read on the forward strand.
GGATATCTAGGCAGAAGAGAAGTCTTACAGGAGTTTTCTCCGTTTCTCGTCACCAACTATACGAAATAACAAAATTATGCTGCTATTTTGCATTGGAATTCTGCGAGCGTGACCTTTCTCCGGTTGAGCCGTCTTTATATGTTGTACTGGATGAAAAAATTAGGATGTAACATGTGAACGGAGTAGAAGCCTATGGCAGTGATATTTTACAAAAAATAAAAATAATTTTTTTAATTAAATAAATTAATTAAAATTTATTGAAATTCAAATCATATCCACCCTACTTTACGAACGGCAATAAAACGATAAATTTAGTAGGCATCTTTGACCTTGTCACTTTGCAGGGTCACAGGCTCAAGGGCAAAGGGCAAAGTAATTATTCAAAAAAAATTTTTTTAAAGGTTTAATTCATAATTTTTGTTTTAATTTTTGTAAAATATCAGTACCATAGGCTTCTATTCGGTGCTATAGAGCCGTGGTAGCTCAGATGGTTAGCGCTCGCTGTAAATTTCACAGTACGCTAGCAAACCGGGTTCGATCCCCCCGGCACCAATGAAATTGTTAATTGCAATTTTAAGTGCTGATTTACCACGTGCTTGGCGGTGAAGGAAAACATCATGAGGAAAACTGCATGTCTGAGAAATAAGAAAAAAATATATATTTCGAAGACATGTGAAGTTCGCCAACACGCATTGGGGCAGCGCGGCGAACACTACCTTGTCCTAAAACCCTCTCAGAAATGAGGGGAAGCCTGTGCCCAGTAGTGGAACGTATATAAGCTGTAACTTTTTATTTTAACATAGGCTTATTCCGTTCACATGTTATACCATATTTTTTTTTCAGACGGTAAAGAAGGTCATCCGGTACACTTACATAATAAAGCGGCAGCGTGGTTCATAAACATAAACAATTAAAAAATCTATTAATAAAAGCAGGTCTTACTTTAGATTAGCGGTCCGCCCCGGCTTCGCACGGGTGTTTTTTTGTATTTTTGTTTACAATGATGCATATTGCACGTTATATATACATATTATACTGCCTCGTTGGTCTAGTGTTTGTAGTAGTGCGACTGCTGATCATGAGGTCCTGGGTTCGAATCCCGGGTCGGACCAAAACATCAATTTTTGAGTTTTCCGTCAAGTAGTTCTCAATAGCTGCCTGGAGTCAGGAAGTTGGCGGTGTCTCACCCCCGTGCCTCGGAAAGCACATAAAGCTTGGTCCTGCGCCTGATCTCTCTTCGGTCGTTTCGGTTTACCGTCCCATCGGATTATGACAGTGAGGGAATAGAGAGTGCACCTGTGCTTGCGCACACACTTGGGCACTATAATCCTGTCCTGCGCCGATGGCTAGCCTCCGTTGAGGCAGGCCGCCGTGGTCGAAATTCGGCCTGGAGGACATTATTATTATTATTATTATTATACATATTATGTATGCATTATACATATTATAAACCTTCACCTTGAATCATTCTGTCTATTGATGAAAACCGCATCAAAAACCGTTGCGTAGATAAAAAAATCTAAGTGTACATACATAAGGGCAGAAAGCGACTGTTATATAATATGTAGAGATGTTAAAAATTAATTCGATAAGATCCCAGTAATAAAGTAAATGATGTGTCGTTCCTAGCGAGCATTATCCCCGTCACCGCTAATCCCAGCGCCACCACTCCCAATACCACTATACTAGGAAAGACACTGTGCTCTTCAAACTTGGCAAATCGGTGATCTTAGCAAAGTGATTTACAAGATCTTTAATAAAAAGTGTATTATTTGTCTTTGGATGGATCCCATTGAAAAAAAGTTAATTTCAGGCGAACGTGCGTTCCAAAGCTAACATCGTGTACAACACGTGTCTCCCTGTAATATTCGGCGTAAAGAAGTACGCGGATGCCCTGCTCAAGGTGGTGGAGCGGAAGAACATCAAGGTCAACTACCAGACCGTGCTTAAAGAAGTGCGCCCTGCCGAAAAGGAGGCCGTTTTCTACAATACTGCGGATCCCAATAAGGTCAGCTGCTTCAAATTTAATCTAAACTTAAGGAACAAAAGTGAAGTAACTTATTTTCCCATTGCTTAGCGCAGGCCTTCTGCCATTTCTAATACGGTTTTGGAACGGTAAAAGAAACTGTCGTGCTCTCCGAAGGCAAATTCGGAATGGTCAATTTTTTAAGTTTTTATACATTTTTACATAAGGCTACACCAATTGTAATTTTTATTTCTCAGTAGTTGCCTAACTTCTAATAATTGTTCAATTTTTCTTATGACGATGGCATAAAGAAGGCTGAAGAGTTCGCTAATTTTGCAAGGCATAACTAAAACTAATATAAAGGCTCATAAATTGACATTTTAGTTTACATCAACGGCATGTTTGCTTGAATTAACCAATGTTTTTCGTGTATTTTTAATTGACTTTCAAAAGGGGGAGGAACTCAATTCGATGTAATGTTTATTTTTTTATGTGTGTTACCTCAGAACTTTTTTTAGGTGAATCGACTTTGATGACTCTTTCTTTATTTAAAAGCTGGTGCTTCTCGTGTGGTTATACATATTTGATCATGATCTGACCAGTTGTTTTTGAGTTATTTTTGATAGTGCGTATTTGATTGACTTCGAATACATTGATGATGTTCTCATTTTATTTGTATTGAAGTCGGTTGTACAAAATTTTTAATTTTACCACTTGTGTTATGACTTGATCGTGTATTCGATCAATGAATATGAAATTATTTTATTATTTTTAGTTCATTAAAGTTGGATTTAACTTATTGTTAAAAGTTATTTTTTATCCTTTTGAGTGTACTAAGGAATATGACAATCTCAATGTCGCCATAACGGTTACATTATAAACTTCATACCCTATTTTGTTACCTTTAGGGGTGGGACGTTTTCTTCAAATTTGTATCTAATCATCCCTGAAGTATAACCTATTTAATAAAAAAATAATCTTCAAAGTGAGGTCATCCACGATTTTTTCAGACAGATTTCATATCGGGCAAGTTAATATGTTCGAAAATTGTAATGCTTAATGTTTCGTTCTGAATGACATTAACCATTAAATTTTTCGAACATTTATTTTATATTAATTAGATTTAAAAAAATCAAACCATAGATATTCATTAAAATAGAGAAATAAAAAAAAGAAAAAGAAAAAAACATTTGCGCAAAAAATTAAAGAACAAACCAGAGGTATTATTTTGTATATTAATATAATAACTCTAGTAACTTATAAACTTAAATAAATCTAATTTCTCAATTAAATGACATTGTGTAACAAAAACTTCACCTCAGTATCAACTAGCGACATCTGTTGAACAGATGATTATTATTGGCCCTCATTGGCAAAGATATCGCGTAATATTCGTACTAAAATAATATACAGTCTAACTGGACTGTACATTCATTGATAAACATATCCTTGTCCCATTCTGTGGGACTTTTATAAAATTATCTATTGTAAATGTAGGTACTTACTATAAATTGTACTAAAGGTATGTAAAATGTATTAAAGGAGTAGTTAACAGGAATATCAAAAAGGAACGGGAATAAAAATGAACGATTACGTAGAATGTAATGAAGACCTTGTAAGAGATGCAGGAAGTCTACGTATACAGGATCCACGAGACCATGCTTTGTGGCATTCATTATTAGAGTTGTATTCAGCTATGGACTTGTGATGAGTTGTAATGATGATGATGACAAATTAACTTACAGTCCACCTGATCGTAAGTGGTTGCTGAAAACGCTTTGTTGAAATTGTTTGCAAGTATCTGCAATCGCTTATCCGCGGTATACATCGGAATAAGGAACCGGCTGAAATATTTGGCACCTAATTCCGCGGTATTTTCAAGACTTATTTTCACCTTGGTGTATTCAGAAAAACATATCAAAGTTTAGTGTTTTAGATTAAGAACGTAATCCATGAAAATTGTGTAACTCAAAGAATTACACACACAGTACAAAAATAGTCCAAAATCACTAACGCTTTGTTGAAATTGGTTGATTAATATGGAAAGCCTCACAGCCTGTAATTATGCTGGCTCTCTGCACACTTCAAACTGAAACTCTGTAGTGCTAGCGTTAGAAATGGGCAACAGAATGATATCTTATATTATTATCTTATATTAGTAGTATAGTTGTAGCACGAATGGGTCGGCTCGACCGGGGAAGGACCACGCTCTCACAGAATACCAGCGTAAAATAGTAGCTTCATGCTGCTGTGTTTCGTATGGTGAGTGTAGAGAACCGGAGGTCCTTTTTACTGGAAACGAGGCATTCCATCGTAGTCCTCACGGGTGACAACGCGTCTGCATTTTGATTTGTAATCGAGGATAGATATAGATGTCTATGGGTCACAGCAACCACTTACCATCAGATGGAGTGTGTGCTCATTTGTCACCCTATCCTATAAAATAATCTACCACGACTGACTCCCAGGCATTCAAGGAGTCCTATTACGTAGTAAATAATAAATATACATTTACAAGTACAGTTTATCGTAAGACCATCCAAGAATTCAAACTGTCATAGTAAATTAATGTTTAGTGTTGTAAGGCATTCGTTACAATGTGTTTTAATTTTTTTTAAGTTTACTTACGTTACTAAAATGAATCTAAGACCAACCTAACCTCTATATAAAAAACCTCATTATATAATAATTTCTTATATTTTGCGCGAACAATACACATTAATTACATCTACTTTTACGGATTTTGTCGCGATTAATTTACTTGACTTTTAATTCCTGACGTTCCGGGTGCTTTCTAGCATCCGTGACTTACGGGTGCTGGAAAGCACAAAAAACGACGGGAATTAAAAGTCAGGTAAATTAAACGCGACAAAATCTGTAAAAGTGGTTTTAATCAACCTCATTGTAACAAATTACTTGGTATAACGAATTTTTTCTTATCTTCTGATTTGTTATATCGGGGTTTGACTGTAATAGTATTAAGAAATAAGTATTCCTTTCAATGTTATATAACCAAAATTTTAAAGTAAACGTAAAAAGCGACAATTAAAATAATGAAGGTCGAATGAAAACGTCGACGGTAATTATGCAAGTGCTCCGTTCGTTAGTTTTTCATCAGTTGTTTCGGTGCTCGGGGCTGCATCCCCGTCCTTTGTCCCAAGTTTCGTCGTGTTAAGAGGCCGGCACATGTAGGTAACACCACGTATATCTTGGCTCGGTAAGACGGTGGTCCTATAAGACAAGGAGTCCCACCTGGTAAACACTATACAGACACCTAGTAAAAAAAAAATTAGTAATTTTCGACCGGTAAATTGTCACCGTGCTTAATTGCAAAATTCTATAATCATCCGCTTAAAGTCTGTGAAATAAAAATATATTTCGAAGACAAAATGTGAAGTCCGCCAACACGCATTGGAGTAGCGCGCGACCACTTCCTTGTTCTAAAACCCTCTCAGAAGTGAGAGGAGGCCTTTGCCCAACAGTGGGACGTATATAAGCTGTAACCTGAACTTTAGCTTTAAAAAAACTCATCTGTATATTAATTCTACAGGAGTTCACGATGTCGTACAGTATGCTCCACGCGACGCCGCCCATGTGTACGCCTGAATTCCTCCGGAACAGTCCCAACATGACTGATGCTGCTGGATACCTGACCGTGGACAAGTATACCCTGCAGCACACCAAGTATCCCAACGTGTATGGTCTGGGCGATTGTACCACCACGCCCAATAGCAAGACCGCTGCTGCTGTGGGTAAGTTAGACAGATAGTATAGTGCAGGGGTTCAAAACTTTTTAAGTTCCCGGCGCGACTAACAGTTTTAGTATTCTATTTCGACGTCCTAGCTAGTTGAATTAGCTTAGACTCTAGTACACACGTTTTCTGTCAAGCACTTGCCAAAAATAAAAGCTCTCATCATCATCATTACATCCCATCAAAAGTCCACTGCTGAACTCAAGTGTCCCCTCCATTTATTTATTTATTTCAGAGACACGGTACAATAAGTTGTTGCATTATAACTTTTAGGATCATTTACATGTCTTGCCAGTATCGGCGTAGAAACAGCACGATTATCAATTATCAATTCTTAGATTTTTATAATGTCAGCGATAAGATATTAATTTATATCCTCATTGATTAGAGATGTTTGGCAAAGTTGCCATACTTTGCAGGCGGTGTGGCAACTGCATTTTTTATTATTATCATTATTAAGTTGTTATCAAGGAAATGTTGCTGCCTGTCAATTTCACGTTTCATTCTGCTCTTACGACACCCTTATTATCCCCTATATCATCGTAGCTTACGTGGTACAGCCATGCTGTAGCTATATTGTGGTTGCGGCACGAAAGGATCAACTCGAACGGACCACGCTCTCACAGAATACCAGCGTAAAACAGCAGCGTAATGCTGCTGTGTTTCGTATGGTGAGTGTAGAGGACCGGAGACCCTTTTTACTGCAAACGAGGCATTCCATCTCAGTCCTCAGGGCTGGCAACGCATTTGCATTTTGATTCTTAATTGAAGATCAATGTAGATGTTTATAGGCCACAGCGTCCACTTCCCATCAGGTAGACTATGTGCTCGTTTGTCACCCTTATTGTATAAAAAGTCACCCTATATAAATAAATCATTCCGTAATGATCTCGAGTAACTTATTCCTTTACGCTTACGCCGCCATTACACGGTTAATGAATGCTAACACTTAAGGACTTTATAATTACAAAATAAATTAAATATCTTGCCGTGTGTTAGTGGCGCAAGAGAACCCAACACACCGTTTAGTTCTCATGGGTAGTCGTAACATGTAATTTTGGGAAAAGCCAGACCGGCTTCGTGGTATTCAATAGGTGAGTTATAGCATCTCGTGTATGACAGATGTAAATTAAGACGTGGAGCAGCGTCAAAGTTCGCTATCGCCAATACACCTGTCAAAAATGGCGATTACGACAAGTCCTTCCTATATTGAGAGAGGCTATTGTCCAGCTGTGGGCTGTTCCAGGCTGATGATGAAAGAATGAAATATCATCTTTGATAAAATTAGATTACGTCGGTTATGTTCTCTATTAAAGGCATGTCTACAGGATTTTGTTGCGTGTTACTATGGGCACGTGGGTGCTATACGTGATTTTAGAAAAGGTTTTGTGATTAAGATCTAGCTGAAATTAATACTTGTTTAAAATACCAATTCGTGCCTTTTGTTTGCTTTTGAGTGCTAGATATAAGTGTCTCTTTACTATATGATTTTGAAGTGGAAGAAATTTAATTTCATATGTTTAAAAATAAACAATTTTTTTTATTTCATGTCAAAGTCCAGGATATTAGACCATTCCGTGGTGCAGTGCGGGTTCGAATCCTGCACGGAACGGTCTGGATGTTTGTCTTTGTGAAATTTATGTATGTAAACTATACAGGAAAAAATACTAGTGTGGATGTAACGTTTTAAAAAAAATAAGGATAGGTTCCTCTAATCAATTGTTATCGCTTTATATTCGTATAGGAGAAGGTGAGGACAAGTTACTGTTTGTATGCAAAATTAACATATTCTTCACATATTATATGGTTATAGGCGCCTTGGCTATCGTAATTCTTTCTTCGTTTAAGAAATCTGACCACAAAACTAAAACCTGGGAAATGTTCGGCTAAATCCGGGCGTATGGTAACCCCACGCACAGCTAAAATTGTTTTTTTTTTTCAGCGAAACAAAGCTATGTTCTTGAGCAAAATCTCCTGAATACGATGAAGAAGGACGAGCCGAAGGAACAGTACAACGGGTACGGGGCGTGTCCGCTCGTCACGTCCTACAACACTTGCATTATTGCGGAGTTCCTATACGACGGTGTGCCCAGGGAAACCCTGCCCATTAACCAGGTGTGAATTGGTATTGTTTATTAAAATTTTATTATAAAATCCTAACGTGTGTTCTATCCTAAAATCTGTTCATTTTTACTCCATTTATAGTTTACCTAACCTAACATAATTTACTTCCACTTTATTTTTATTACATGTGCTGTTGAAAACTCTGTTGAAATCGTTTATTTAACCCACAGGACAGGCTTAATGTCGGGTTTATAATATTGTACATGTTTAGAGATTGTTTTCAAATAAATAAATTCGTATTTTTGTTATGTTCGAGCCTTGCGTCAAATTTCAAGAATAGAGCGCTAGATTTGGGGGGAGGGGGGATTAATATTTAATTAAAATGGCACTTTTTTCTCCGTTAGACATGATTTTGTTGAAACTTGTTTTATTATATAAAAGAATAGATCGTAAACCCTTATTGTTGAATACATAACTCGTTTTTAACCCGAATGTAGGTTGGTCCCCTTTGGGGCTACGTCCAGTTTAAGTGGCAATCGAACTCAGTTAACCTTGCCTAGGAATGGCAAACGGTTAGGCAAAGCTCCATGGCCACAATTCCATTATTTAATGATATATTATTATTGGGTAACAACAGAGTAATTTTAAGATCGCATTATAAATTATCTTTGGAATTATCCTTCTGCAAAATAGTTATAGTAGCACCTTTTCATAAATAATAATTCTTTATAGCATCCTTTACAAACATATTGTCCATTCAAAAATATTCTTTATTGACAGGCACGAGAAAGCAGATTAGCGTACTACATGAAGAGGGACTTATTTCCGTTTTTGTATTGGAATTTCATGTTAAAGGGCAACTACAACGGTCCGGAGTTTGTCAGGAAAATCATAAACCCTTTCGGAAAGTAATGATATATACTTGTATAGTGTTGATATATATTGTATAAATTATGTATCCTAAAAACATGTATAAACCTGTTATTATTAAACATTATTTTACAAAAATATTTGCATAGGACAAAAACCTATCTACATTTACGTACGTGTACGTTCACAGAAACGCACAGTAAACATCGTGCAGAATCCTTTAATTGTATCTATCTTATTCTTCCAGTAAAAAAGTACCATATCCTAGTCACAGTGTTTACCTACAACTGTTTAGTAGCAACGCAATGTGCTAAATGATTGTAAGTTTTGTAGGTAACGTATGGTGCAGTATATTTTCATGCAGTTCTTAGTATATTTAATTATATTTTGTATGTCATTTTTTTTTCAAGTTCTGCGTGCGTTACTATCCGTGCGGATAAAGAATGGGACTAGGAATGGCGACTCAATCGAGACTGTACTGTCAGCATATAAACAATACGAAAACAGCACACATAACATGTTACAAATAACTATGTGATATTAATGAAAACGTTATCTGTAAATTTATTAGAAAACTTTTAGATATTGGAAAACCTGATTAGTGTCATGAAATTAATTTAATTAGGTTATTAAATTATGAACTGGATATTGTAATAGGAAGGTAAGTCTATTTAATAATAATATTTATTTTTTGTTATTTAATCGTTGAGACTAAATAAAACAACTATATATTTAAAATAAAAGTGTTTAATACGTCATGTTCTGTACTGCAAGTAGTGGTTACCGATGGGTGTGGCTATAGACAGAAAGTATGCAAGCGAGAGGTGAATAGAGACGATGCCATAAATCCAAATCTTTCCTATTAGCGCGTTTAGTACGTTTGAAATGTGTTCTGCATATTCTTCGTAATAATCATTATTTAGTTGATATTTAAAAATAATAAAATAAATATACGTATTTTTATACTTTTTAATACAGTTTAACGTAATATTTGTCATGGTAAAACTAATGAATGTATAAAAGTTAGTCATAATATGATTATTGACTGAGTACACATATTCTAATGTACATGCATTTTGTGAAATATGAATAAATAATAAAAAGCGATATTTTCTTTCTTAGGTTTAATTATGATATTATGTACATGCATTTTGTGAAATATGAATAAATAATAAAAAGCGATATTTTCTTTCTTAGGTTTAATTATGATATTTATGTCGATCGGAAAGTAGACTGCAAAAAGGTTAAATTACTCATGTGAAGAAATTTAAAAACGATTTTTACAATAAAGTTGAAGTGAAGGTGAAGTGAAACAAAAAACTAGAGATAAACTGAGCGCTGCAGATATTACAAGTGATGCACAGTTACACATATGCATCTAAAATCATTTGCCACAAATAACATACGACTGGTAAAAAAGTAAGAAGAAAGATGTGACCGTGTGTTTGGAACCGTCCCTGGAAATGCAGCGCTCAGCCTGTCTGGCTCAATTTACATTGCGGCGGAATGGAATGGAACCGAAGCATCAAATTCGCCGCGATGCTCGAGCATTCCCGCGACTTCGCCTTCGGGCTGTACGACGTTAGCCTTGGGGCCGTAGAAAAGTTAGTCCGGATTCCACGCCCTTCGCGTCACTTCCCGCGAATTCCGCAGACTTCGCCGACAGTTGATACGGGAATCCTCGAGAATTTACCGGAAGACGCGCGAGCTTCTTTTTTGGCTCATATCTAGTTTGCGCGTTACACAATTAACATAAGACTCATTTCACTATGTACAACTTCGTTACAAAAATTCGCGTCTATTCCGTTCCACAGTAGTGTAAATTGAGCCTTTTTTGTTGGTCTGAGGTCGGAAGATTTATAATTTGTCATTGTGTTATATCATATTTGCAAAGTAATTATCGGAATTTTAATAATACTAGCTTAGCTTTACATCTACTGTACTTTAAGCATACTAATAAGATGTAAACTATTTTTAATCAATTTATAATCTGTTGACATTTTATTGATATTTTATTATAAAATTGAAAGTGATATGTACCTTATTTTTTGTTTTTATATAAGTGATTGTAAATTGGGACCCTTAATGAAATATACTCATGTTGTTATACCTAACTGTGTGTCATTTATCTCGTTCCTTTCGTAACTTTCTGTTGGTGTTACTAATTTGTTCGGATTAAATATTACCTAGTTCATAAAAGATAGCTTGATCTCTGCGACAGCTGTCAGTAAAATCACGCCTATGAAGTCCTGAATTTCTTAGTAGTACAGACAGTACCTGTCAATGACATACTTTATGGGCATGCCGACCTAATTAGTGCCGCCATCAAAAGTTGATTCCCCAAAATATATGTCGATTACTAATGCACTATTTCAGTTTGACTCGTGAGTTCGTGACGTACTGCGTGCGTACTATGTGACATGCGATTTAAATTGAAATAAATTTAAACGGTTTATTTTTATATTTGAACCGCAACATTCTATCTAAATAAAATTAATTAATTAATAATTGGCTATAAGTAAAGTTGTAATCGGGAACTTAAAAATGAATGCTAAAGTAATTTATAAGGAATACGACAGTAATAAATTTATCTTCTTAAGATCGGAAGATGGCATTTCTGTTAAGTGTAAACGTTTTCCTTCTATCATCAAAATAAGCGCTCGATCCACTAAGGGCCTGCAAGTACACTTGCGTACGAAGTATAAGAAACAGCGTTAGTGATACTAAAACCGCAGTGCAAGCTGTTCTCAGCAGCATTCACAACAAAATACTTTAACGCCGGCTAAAGAGGTAAAAGTCAGGTCAAAGGTAAAATACTGCAAATCTTGCGGATCCGCGGGACTGATGGTCTCAATCTTGCGGATTTATGCAAGATTATCTTTTGGGTGCTGGATTGCATTCCCTCCTTTAAGAGAATAAATACATTTTATATTAAACATATTCGTTTAATTTAGTAACGTTTGTAATTAAATTAAACCCAATTATTACATGTTAAATTGGCATAGATAATAGTAAGAAACATCGATAACTTCTATAGACAATTTTTTATATCCTGACAACCCTAGGAATGTCCGTTTGACATATGTCGCAGAGATCAAGCTGTCTTTTATCGTCTATTGTATAAAATGATCGAAAAGTAAGACGGAGGCCACTGTGCGACTGAGACTGAGACACGGTGCGACTGAGGGGAACAGAGGTGACCTGCGGGGGTTAAAAATGGTTAAAAGGTGTGAGAACGCTGCGCTTGGCGCAGTACCAGAAGTATACCACGTTGAAGTGGCCACGTGACACGTAGTTTTTTATTATGTCGGGGAATTCTTTGTATTTTATATACAAATTCAAGAATTATAATAAGTATATGTGCCATTTTGTTCGATAACTTGTAGCCATCTTGTAGGTAGTGACATAATCCCGTTGCTGTGAAAATCTTGGAATTTTTGATTACAAAAAATGCAACAAGTAGTTTTGACAGTCCTGTCTTGATTTGATGTTTACCTAACACTACCCAAACAATTCTAAAGAGACCGAAACAGGTGAAAAACCGAGGGTGCAAGGTCAGGACTATTATGACGGATGCAGTAACATTTTCCAACCTAGCTCTCAATTTTTGCTGAGTTGCCAAAGGTGTGTGTGGTCTGGCTTTATCATGATGAAAGACCACTCCTTTTCTGTTGTTTAATTCCGGCTGTTTTTTCTCAATTTCCTGCTTGAGTCTTATTAGTTGTTGGCAGTACAGATCCAAATCTATGGTTTTGCCCGGCTGTAAAAGCTCATAAACAACAATACCTTTCCAATCCCACCATATACATCATCTTATTGCGTGTTAATCCGGATTTCGCTACAGTCTGTGGAGTTTGACTACCTTTTGACCATGATCTTTGTCGCAAGTTCTTGTAGGTGATCCACAGGTGAGCTTTTTTGTATAGCCGGACTTTTTCAAATGGGTCAAAACTGCTTTGTGGTCAATCCTCAATGTCTCGGCTATGTTGTAACTACTAATATTATGCTGATCTTGCTCCACTTTTTAACCGACTTTAAAAAGGAGGTTCTCAATTCGAGAGTATGTTGTTTTTTTTTGTATGTAACGCGATATCTTCCCAGATTGTGAACCGATTTTAATTATTCTTTTTTTAATTAAATTAAATTAATTAAAAAATTAAATTTTTCCCATTAAATTTTGAAAAAACACGTTGATCTAGTAATAGGAACTAAAGGCAGTCGAGGGGAACTGCATGATAAAGTTTTGTAGCGTGTTCCGGCTCTTATGATTTGTCTTGAGGAGGACTTAATACGTCTTTGAGTTGCAACTAAAAGTCTGATAAAAGATCTATTTATTTTTTAATATTTAATTAAACTTTACTCTAATATGTATTCATGTAAATATATAATTTTCTTTCATATACATATAAAGCCCAACCAAATGAGAATACTATAATATTGTTCCGCGCCATAGTTGATGCTCGGTATATGGCGGGTGATTATTAGTGTCATCTAGTATCAAGTAGCAGAAATAGGAGCGTCAAGATCTTTCTTGAACTCCCACTAGCGCCATCTAGTATCGAATAGAAGAACTAAGCTTTCTAGAAAACTCCACACGAATTTTCTACACCTAGTGAGTCAGAACCAGTATTTGCTGGAACATTCTAGATGTTTCGGTGGAAAAGGCCTATATAAAGCCGTTCAGGGCCGCGACCGGGGCAGATTGAATTGGCGACACAAGCGAAGACTTCGGAGCGAAATAAAGTGAGCTAAAAGTGCTAAGTGTGATTAATTATTAGTGTGCTTTAAGTTTTAATTTTTGTTTGGTAATTAAAGTGTCAATTTTGGTAATTCAATCGGCAGTTTTTATTGTCACGAACCCTAAGCTCGTAACATAACATATATAAATAACACATAAAATAAAATTTTGAATACTTCCTCGTAAACGACTCCAACGATTTGGATAAAAATTTGCAGTATGTAAATTGAACCGCGTGAAAGGAAGGACCGCCTGAAATTTTTTAGCTTTAAATAAATTAGGAAAAAACCCCGTTCGAATCAGTGCAATAGTTGATGCGTTATAACAGTTTTAAGATTTTCATCCACCAGAGACTACGTCCAGCAGTCAACTTTGGGGTAGGGGGTTGAAATTCAGTCCAAATGTTCCGGTGAGGGTCGAAGAATATCCGTCTACTGGATAATGTTGTGTAGAGGGTTAGGGGGGACCCCGTAAAAATTATCAGAATTGTGCTAGGAGGCTCCGTTTTCCTGTATACTGAAACACAGTTAAAACGTAGTTTTCATGACCTTCTAGCTCTTAAAATTAAATTAACATGTTAAAACCTATTGGTCAAAAATTCTGAAAAAATTGTGTTATGTTAAGGATTAAAATTTCTTTTGAGTCATATATAGAATTTATGTCATGAAAGTTTATTGAGTTTTTAAATTTTTAAAATCAATTATCAAAACCAAAAACCGCAAATAGCCTTATAACTCAAGAAATATTATCAGAAAAATTTTGAATTTTTTTTATATACTTACAATATGTTTGGTAATGGTCTGAAATGTTTTCAGATTTTTCAGGAGTTTTTACAGGCTAACACGTGTTTACATATAAAATAAAAATTTATTTAAAATAATAATTGAGTAGTCCACTTGCAAACCACTCTAAGTTAAAAAATGGTATTTTTTTTGCAAAGGCGGCCATTGTATTTGAAATTTAAAAACTGTTACTCTAAATTTATCATACTATTTCAAAACTCGCTACATTACGAATAATTTGAGGCTAAATATGGTATACCCTTGCAAAATTCGCTATGATATTTGACAGTTCACGTTCAAAACTGTCTAAGTTACTATTCACTTGCAAATGGCGCTAAGACGCCAACGTACTCGTGCAGATGCCGCCATCTTGTCTACCAGTACGCTTGATACTGTTAACGTGCACGCACGTATCTACTATCTACGAAATAAAAGTTCTTTATCAACTTTGTGTTCTAAAATGGAATTTCAAGAAAAAGAAGTTATTCTAGCACCTAACAGAAGAGGATGTAAGAAAATATCCGATAAATCTACTTGGAAGAGAGAAGTTGAAAAATCAAAACGGTAAGTTACAGTTTTATATTTCGGTTATCTTTTAATAAATAAATAAATTTATCATAGAAAATTTATTTATTTATTTTATTCAAGGTGTACTTAGATTTAAATTTCTGTAAATAACTAACACTAGGGTAAGTCTCTATGTATTACTAACACGCTATGGATGTATAGTCCGAAATAAATGTATTTGAATTTGAATATTATGAAAACAATTATTGGCGAACTCTTAAATTTGTCTGATTTTATTGAACAAGTAGTTTATTTTTTACTGTTTTGTTGCAGATATGTGGCTAAAGGACCTCCAAAAATACCACAATGCGTACATAGAAATTTAAAACAGGGTTATAAATGTAACGAGTTGACGACTCAAGACTATAGTAAGTTTTACAGACATTTTTATGCATCTTCAAACAAAATTACTCAAGATACATTTTTATTAAAGTATTGCACAGCTCAAACTCCAAAATAAAATAGAATGCAAGAAAAAAACTCAAACAATATGTTATTTTATTCCAAAGTACGAATCAACTGTTGGCGGTAAACGCTCCATCAAATTAAAAAAAAGTATGCCAAAAAGCAATGACCACACTTTTAGGAATATCTAAAGACAGAATACAAGAAATTGATTTAACTACTATATAACTGCCGAAAGAAAGAAGAGGTGGTGATAGAAGAGCTTCACAGTATTCAGGTCGTACAGAATCTGTTAAGTCATTTATAAAGGGTCTTAAATCCATAGAATCACACTATACGAGAGGAAGGTCTACTGTACAATACCTGAGCAGTGACCTTAATATAAAAAAAATACACAAACTTTATAACAATGAAGCACAAAATGTGCCGGTGAAATACGAATTTTTTCGGAGAATATTTAAAAAAAAATTAATTTATGTTTTAAGACACCGGCTACTGACGCTTGCTCTAAGTGCTTTCAATTAAAAGAGAATATCAAAAGTGAAAATGATCTAGCGAAAAAATAGATGTTGATAGCGTAGCTTAGGATTCACAGGTTAAAAGCCAAAACTTTTTACTACTAGCCTTAAGACGCAAAATGACAATGAAATTACCTTATACTTTGATTGTCAAAAGAATTAGGTTCTACCAAAAGTGCCGGATCAAAGTGCCTACTTTAGCCGACAACTGTATGCATACAAACTAACAATCTGCCAAGGGCCATCTTGTAGTCCTCAAAATGATTCAAATACGTTTATATACACGTGGCTCGGAACCGAGGCTTTAAAAGGATCCAATCAGATGGCATCAGCATTATTTCACAGGCTGTTAAATACCACTTTTGATAGCAGTATTGAACATATAAAATTATTTTGTGATGGTTGTGGGGGCCAAAATAAAAATTCCATAGTTTTGGTAATGTTGGCATATCGGTTTAAAACAAAAGCTCCAAATCAAATTAAAAAAAATAACTATTATATTTCCGGTAGTTGGGCATTCCTTTTTTGCCACCCGACCATATATTTGGAAATATCGAAAGAGAGATACGCCCTTTAGAGGTGATTGCGGAACCCGAGGTTTATTTTGATATTTTCAAAAGATATGGTAAAGTTATTAGACTTGGAAGTGACTTCCAGTTTTATGACTTGAAAACAAGAGTTACAAATGTGCTGAAATTACCAGGATCTTGGCATTTCAAATTTAATGCTTCTAAAAGATTTTTCCTGAGAAAGGATAAGAATAATAAAACTGGAATCAAAGGGGAACCTAATTATGTATATGAAGTGATCAATTATGGGAATGTTTGTAAAAGAGGAAAGTCTTATGAAAATATTAAACCTACGTTGATATTGGAGTTCCTGTAAAAACAGAAAAATTAAATGACGTGAGAAAACTATTGATTATACTCCCTCCTTGTCCTAGACATTCTTAACAATTGTAGTACGCCGCATTCCATGCCAGCATCACAATTTATCCAAGCTCACTAAAAAAAATTTTAAAGCAGTATATCTGGCAACACTGTATCCACCCGTCCGTCAATGCAACCTCATTGCGTTTTTTTGTGCCAGCTGTCACAGTGTGTTTTATAATTTTTGTTGTAAAAATTAAATATGTTTAGTGTAAAATCAAATATTTTGTATCCAAAACCTACTACAAATAAATTTATTACGTATCTGCGTGGTAATAATTTGATTATGTACTTGGGAAAATGGGAAAGGAAGATATTCAAAATGGAGCTAACCGATCAAAGGTAAACAAAAATCCTATTGTTCGAGGTAGGTGCACGTGTATATAAAATAAATAAAGTTAAAACATTTATTACCTAAATAATAAAATCAGATTCACTGTGCCCATTTATTAACAAGTATTATCGAACAATTTCACTATTAAGGGTTAATAACATAACCTCGTCACTCATATATTGTGAAATAGTAAATAGGTATTTTAACCTATAATTGTGGGTTGAGATACATTGTACAGGGATACGTTGAGAAATTTTAAGTGATATATATTAATGTTTTTATTACTTTCATTTACTTACGTTGGACAGTCGCCATTATCAGTCAGAAAATTGGGGCAGCAGACCCGGAAATTATAAACCCTGAGATTATAACTAAACTTTCTTTAGTATCAGAAAATCCTGATTATGAAAAGAAATAAGTGCTATAAATAAACTTAACTCATAAGTTTATTAAGGTTATGTAAACCCTTAACATCCACAAAAAAATTGGCAGAACAAGTTAGAAATAATTACTGAATTCTGGGACAAAATTATCCGGTGTGTAAGGGAGAGTCAGTTTACTAGTCCTTAAAATTGTTAATTCCCAAATAAATGGGATTTAATAGATGCATTTTTAAATATAAAGACAGTTTATTATTACATATTATTTTGTAGACACATAAAATAAAAAATAAAAAGCTACATAATATGACACCCCTCTATCAGGCATTGAGTGTTGGTAGGCCTATGTGCAGCTGTGGACTTATATAGACTGTAATGGATGGATGGATAATATGACAAGAAAATAAGAAAAAATGTGATATGAGAACTGTTTTACCTTGATATGAAATATCTAAAGGTTACAAGTTAAATACACATAAAATATAAGTAAGCAAAAAGTGAGTAAAAAATAAGCATTTATAGGCTGTTTAGAAAAATCTGAAAGATTGAACCAAACCTATTATTTAAATTATATCCCTTGTGATATATTTGGCTTCACATGTTGCGAATGAAACCAGATTTGACAGATATGCAAAACAAAAATAGTATTGTAAGCATCAGATTGAATTACAATATATTGTTAAATTATTAAAAGAATAATAAAAAGACAACAGATAGCCTGTAAAATGTTTCATGACTTAGATTATTGTCAATTTTAAAAAATTAACAAAATATAATTAAAAAACTTGGTATAGAAGGTAAACAATAAATTATTATTATTGAGATAGTAAAACGAATATAATATAATAATTATTATATAACAATTAATATAACAAGACGATAAAATAATATGGAGAAATTTCGGCTGATAGGCAATTAAATTAAAATCGAGACCATGATTAATTAATTCAAATTAAACATAGGCACATTATTGCATTCGAGCTGTTTTATGTAATTTAATATAACCTAAGTAACAAGAAAGAAAGAATTTTTAGCATCATTAGGTTTTAAATAGAATGATGAGTTGCAAATGCATTAATGGCCTGCAGCTGTACATAAAATATCAATCTGGGAAAATATAAACTTACATACTTCACTTATTAAAACAGTGGTAAATTAAACAATTAAAAAGAAATTTAAAAATAATTATAGGAAATAATTTTCTATTGTAAGATATTAAAAAGTTATGACAAGTTAAAAATAAGTAATATGTGAAGTAATAATTAAAAAATAAAATAAAAATGGATTTATTCAGTAAAATTAATTATGGTATCATTCATAACTATCATGTTATTATTATCACCTTCATAACTAAAACTGGGTATGGTAAAAGCAC
This sequence comes from Parnassius apollo, assembly GCA_907164705.1. NCBI lineage: Eukaryota > Metazoa > Arthropoda > Insecta > Lepidoptera > Papilionidae > Parnassius > Parnassius apollo. The sequence goes on from CAJQZP010000081.1 coordinate 3,559,773, forward strand.
AATAGAGTTATGCTGACAGATGCATACACTGATTGCCAAAATATGTTAGCAACAAAATAAATTGTTGTAGTAAGAGGGAATTATGTAAAATACTGATATAAATAGTGACTAGATAGATTGTGCATAACCCATTTTGGTTGCTGTTAGTAAAATGAGGTTAATAATGTGCTTAAAAGCTCATTATATATAATAATGTATATATAATGTTATGTAATATATATTCAGTGGCAAATTTCTGACCTTAGATGGTAGTTAATATTACAAAAAAAAAAAAAAAAAAAAATTAAACACATAAAACCGTTTGAAATATAAATTGACACTTCTCGACTGGAATCGAAAAATTTGGGTTTTAGTCCTTCATGGAGAGTAAATTACATAGATATTATTCTATATTAAAGTAGTATATGCTTATATTTTTGGGAATCGTAGAATACAATACAAAACTTTGAGCAAAACAATATAGTTATAATGAATAGTAAACTTACTACAACTAAATAATACTTATGTTGTACAATTTTACCCAGAGTTGATAAAAATCCGGCTTCTTATATTAACAAGATAGAGAGGGTTCTATTCATTAACTATTGAGGATTCAATACTTTAAATTAAATAAAAATACGGAAATTTAACATACAATCTAAAATTGAGCCAAGTAAACAAAAAACAGTCAGAGGAAGTCTTTCAAGTCTATTCAACAAGATCATAAAGCAGTGTCAAAGCTATAACTTGATCATATTAGTAACGAGAAATAATAAAATTATTATATACTTAACAATGGAGTTCTGTAGGCATGACCCAGAAACCATGGCAGTTATATTAGATTGGGGGACGATTCTTCTTGTATGTATTTCCTCTTAATGTCGATGAGCCAAAAAACCATAGGTTTTTGTGTTTTTTTTTCACATGAGAAAATATTTTGCGGTACTGAGATTTAGAAGCAATCAAATAAAGATAATTAATGGTATAGTTTTTATTACAAAGGGCTCAATATTATGAGTATAACATAATGAAAAACTTGTTACAAATTATAGATGTAAAAGTATTAGAAAGTCTCACAAGGGTTTGGCAAAAGAAGTCCAAAAATTGTCAACGTAAGAGAACCCCCACATGATCACCGGACATCAAGGTAGCAAAATATAACAACATACCAATGATTTGAAAGTTGGGCAAGACTATTCCCACTTTTGACATGTACATAGTTTCGGACAGTATTGAAGGAAAAGGGAAAGTATAATACTGAGGAGATAGGGATGCACAAGCACTATTGAATTAAAACTGCTGGGAAAAATATCTAACAGGAGTTATATAGATGCTATATACAGACCGTTAGAACTGTCACTTAGAATATATACATGGATTTATGTATATATCATAAAATAAGAACGAAAAATACTACTGGCAGATATTAAGCGGTGCAGAGAAGCAGAAGTAATTACTGTAAACTTAAAATTTTTGAGAGAATATCCAGCATAAGTTATTAAAATGCTATGCATTAGAGCTGTCATTTATGAGGATAGACATGGTAAACTATTCAGACCTTACCGCTATGAATCAGAAGGTAGACAGGTCTTAATTAACATATAAGATGCTATCATTAGTGGAAAGATATTAAGATGGGCTAGGACTCAGAAGACATCACTGCAGGCTTTAAACCGTTAGAGCTATCACATAGAGGATAGACACGGTTGACTATTCAAACCTTAGAGCTAACACTTTGAGGTTAGACAGGTTTGAATTGAAAGCAATATCACTTGAAGGAAGACATTAAGATAAACTACGGCTCGGAAGAAATCACTGCAGGCTTTAAACTGTTAGAGCTATCACATAGAGGATAGACACAGTTGACTATTCAAATCTTAGAGCTAACACTTTGAGGTTAGACAGATTGAATTGAAAGCATTACAACTTGAAGGAAGACATTAAGATGGACTACGGCTCGGAAGAAATCACTGCAGGCTTTAAACTGTTAGAGCTATCACATAGAGGATAGACACAGTTGACTATTCAAATCTTAGAGCTAACACTTTGAGGTTAGACAGATTTGAATTGAAAGCATTACCAATTGAAGGAAGACATTAAGATGGACTATGACTCGGAAAAAATCACTGCAGGCTTTAAACCGTTACAGCTATCACATAGAGGATAGACACCATTAACTATTCAGACCTTTTAGAGCTAACACTTTGAGGTTAGACAGGTTTTGAATTAACATTAAAGCGCTGTCACTATAAACTATAAAGTAGTGTTTTTCACATGAGCAGTAAATGTGAAATAATGAATTATTTATTTTGAGTAAAATAACAAATTATTATTAACACTGCCTATATAAAGATAATCATACTACCATGTCATGTTATAGTCATCTCATAGATATCTCATACACATCATTGGTTACTATTAGTGAAGTATTTTGTAAAATATGGTACTCCAAGATTCGCTCCAAAATTCATACTAAGAATTATAGTGAACTCTCCTATGTCAAATACTATAAATTATAAAATAATAAAATAATTAATTCTTTATCGTACCAAATTGTAGTAAGTGTAATGAAATTCCTTCCTGGGCTGTTGTGCCTTTTACTTAGGTTTGAGTTATAAAAATAGACTTAATAATAAGTTACCTTTAGATTATTAACTACAGAATATTGCAATAAATATTGAGAATACAGAAATTTAAAAAAACTAGTAACAAGCTGAGCGGTGATAGGTTATAGGTTATAATATACATACATTGTCCTTCAACAAATATTACATTTATTCAAACGGGAGCTCAGTTGTATAGTTAAGATATAGATAGAATTTCACTTCAACAGGGTTTGCATGGGAAAATATAAATAAGAAGGGGTTGAGCCTTTCTTTTGAATATTTTAATAGAAAACAGAACACAAGATAGTGATAAATTTAACCCACTTAGAATAGTATTTCTTAAGTAAGTTATAAGATGTTAAAATTAAACTGGAATAGATATTCCAGATTGTTTTCTTTTTCAGTCATAATTCTTCCACAGAGCCACTTCTGCTGCAATCAAGCTGGCCTTATGTGCATAAGGAAATGTTATGAAATAACGATAATTTATTTATTTTATTAATTTAAATTTACTATACAGGCAATATGTTCAACATTTTTTATAAAATAAGCGAAATTGCAAACTTCCATTAATTGGTAGGTATTATAAATTCGCAACCCTGTCTTCAAACATCTACAATTGTTAAGAATGTCTAGGACAAGGAGGGAGTATAATTAAATGGTTAAACGAACTTACCTTAAGTGAAGTTCAACCATAATTATACGAAGCTCCTTGTCCTAGACGGTACTCCCGGCCCAACCCTCCCTGGGTTAGGGTTGCTCATCTAACTCCTTGCTTTAAACATAATGAGGTTGCATTGACGGACGGGTGGATACAGTGTTGCCAGATATACTGCTTTAAAATTTTTTTTAGTGAGCTTGGATAAATTGTGATGCTGGCATGGAATGCGGCGTACTACAATTGTTAAGAATGTCTAGGACAAGGAGCTTCGTATAATTATGGTTGAACTTCACTTAAGGTAAGTTCGTTTAACCATTTAATTAAACATTTCGGAGAAGACTGGATTACTATTGAAAACTCAAATTATAAGTTTTTACAAGAAGAAGAAAATGAAAGTAATTTAATAGAAACTGACTCTGAAGAAACTCTAATGGAAGATGAAATAGATATAAGAGTGTAAAAAAAACTAAGTTATGAAAATTATTAATAACTTAGTTTTAAGACATAAGTGAAAAACTGATTCAAAACTGTATGTTAATTACATACAACTGCAAAAATGTTTATGTTACGAATACTTTTGCAGAACTTGCTATGTTCAATTTAAATATTCAAATTAAAAGATTAATGTTATACCGAGATTTTATTTTTATAATAAAATAATTCTAAATAATACCACTTAAGCGTATACTAAAGTAACAATATTTTCTTAACTTACTTTGACAGATATAATGTTTTAATTAATTTTCTTAATTAATTAGTCAATCAATATAACGCATTTTGCAAGTGGACTACTCAATTCCGCTCTAAATACTTAAATTTTCTATGACGTTCTACTGATTACTATTATTAACTTGTATTATGGAAGATCAAGATCGTTTAGCTATACTCACAGTATAACAGTGCGAGTGAGTGAATGTTAGGCGAAGCAATTTTTCTTTTGGAATGTGAAGTCTTAATTGTTTCATTCATGTAATTATTGGTCAAAAATATTTAATATATTGCGTATAGTTTGATTATTTACGTCCTGCAGCCTTATTATCCTACCATAATACTAGCAAGATTTTTACAAATGTTTACTTTTGTTTTTCCTAATGGCAAATATTACAATTTTTCGTTCATACTTTATAGAAACTGTACTAAACCAATGGTTTATATTCAAATCTGTAGACCAAATAGGATATTTCACATTTTCATCATCATCATCATCGTTACAGCCCTTCACAAGTCCACTGCTGAACATAGGCCTCCCCCAAGTAATGCCACAAAGCACGGTCCCGAGTCACCTGCATCCATCGACCTCCTACATGTCTCACCAGGTCATCACTCCATTTAGTGGGGGGTCGCCCTACACTACGCCTACCGGTACGAGGCTGCCACTCGTGAACCTTTCTTCCCCATCGGTTATCGGTTCTTCGAGCTATATGGCCGGCCTATTGCCACTTCAGCTTACTAATCCGTTTCTCATTTTATCGAAATAAAATTTCTCTTAACCCAAGTACCTTAATTCTTACGTAATATTGCGTTCTTTTATACTGCGAAAAGCTTTGCCAACATTTAAACTTGAATTAAAATTTAGGTTTATTTTATTTTATTTATTTATTTGGTACAACAAACAATAGTACAATGAGTATTACAAATAATAGAAGTTTAAATTAGAATTTGAATGGTTAATTATACCATCTACTACGTTATCCACGTCTTACTTAATTTTGCTTAGTACAAACAAAATTAAACTTATACAATATATTTATGCGTAGTAAAAGTAACATATTGTTACGAGCTTAGGGTTCGTGACAATAAAAATTGCCGATAAAATTACCTAAATTAACACTTTAATTTACTTTACACAAATTAAAACTTAAAACACTAATGATTAAACACACTAATTCACTTAATTCCGCTCCGAAGCTTCGCTTGTGTCGCCGAGTTCAAGTCTACTCCGATCGCATCTTGCAGCGCCTACTTATTTAAATTAGCAAAGAAATATCCAGAATGTTCAAGTAAACACGCGCAAGGTACCGAGCGTTCGAGTTTCGACTAGGCGCTGTCGGTTGAGTGATTTGTGATGTCATTTTCTCAATGCTCCCCTCGCTCTCGTTCCTGACACTAGATGGCGCTAGTGTATCGTCGACTTGAGCGCGTAACAATATTAATAAAGAAAAAAATCATAACATATATGTTATTTTTAATAGTAGTTGTTTTTTGGCCGTGGGTAAAGATGTTGCAAAAATGATGTTTGTTTAAATTTTTGCATTAACTGCCTTGGTGTGAATTGTCACTGCAAATAAACTGAGAATGCTAGATCTAAACGCCACTCAAGTTGCTAGGGCTGTTACTTTTGTTACTGTGAGAGCGTGGTCCATCCCCGTTCGAGCCGACCCATTCATGAACCATGCATTGCTGCAGCCTATGGCCATAGGGCTATCCCTACTACGTATAAACATACCTACATACTGCCGAACGGCGTTCTTACAATAATTTTAGCAAGATTTCATCGTCTCTGTACGCAACGCTCCATCTATTCTTATTGGGCTGACCATGTAATATTTTTTATTCTACGTTATAAAATTAAGCAAGCAGACGTGTAACCCGTATTTTAACATTAAGCAAAATATATGACCTTATACAATAATACATCTTCAATCGTTTTTTTTTTGCTATTTATGTACTTAATTTTATTTCACAAATCTCGATGGTTTTATGTCAAAATTTTAGTAAAATGTAAAAATAGTATCAAATTACAAAAATAGTAATTAAAACATAAATGGCCATACTTTGCAAACAATTTAGAAGCATTTCATTCATCACAGCAAAACAGTATTCAGGACTAACATCATACAATGAGAGCAATAAGTAAGCGACATTATTTCGTTATTTTTGTTGCCTGTTTTGTTATTCATATTATCTAAATAAGACCAGATAAACTGTGATATCAAGCTAATTTTTTCTTCCACTAAAAAGTAACCTAATGGTTCAAATGGGCCGACAAAAACTCACTGGTCCTGAACCGCTCCTAGTGGCATTAAGAGCATTTTAGAGCCTTTTCATATAATAAAGTTGACAAACGAGCTCACAGTCCATCTGATAGTAAGTGGATGCTATGGCCCATGGACATTTAACAAAATAAAGAGGCGTTGCAATCTCTGACGACTAGGATAGAATGCCTGATTTCCAGTAAAAAGGGTCTCCGGTCCTCTACACTCACCATACGAAACACAGCAGCATTAAGTTGCTATTTTACGCTGGTAGAAGCGTGGTCCTGCCCCGGTCGAGCTGACCCATTCGTGCTACAACCATAATAAAGCTGCAGCGTGGCTCTATCTGGTATAAACCTTGATTAAAGTGGTCAGTAGTTCTTTTTTTAATAATCTTAGTCCTTTATAATGATTTCTTATATTTACGCGAACATTGCACATGATTTAAAACTATCCAAAATGAACTGACTATGTCCTGAGGTCTTGCAGTGGTATGCTTGGGTTTAGTTTTAATTTTATTGATTATAGGATCCCAAGCAGGTCAACATCAACAAAGAGTCTGCAGTTTGTGATCATATCCTAGACGGCCCCAACCATTACATCAGATTTGATAGACCACAAATCCTCGCGAAAGAACACCGATTCCTACCAAGGATGATACGTGAGGCTATTGAAATTAAAAAACATCCTAATTTCAATAGAGAAGGAGGCTGGGTACTACCACCTGCTTGGGATCCTATAATCAATAAAATTAAAACTAAACCCAAGCATACCACTGCAAGACCTCAGGACATAGTCAGTTCATTTTGCATAGATCGGACCATAAACAATAATTAAAAAAGCTGAAGGTACTCCGGGTTTAACAATGACATCGGGACGTCAGTCATCTCAGTCCCCCGTGACCATGGGTGCTGGAAAGCGCCCGAAACGTCGGGAATTAAAAATAAAAATAAAAAGTAAGAAAAAATAAACGCGATAAAATCCGTAAAAGTAGTTTTAATCAAATCTTAGTCCTGTTATTAATTATTAATTATATTTAAAAATCAGAAAACTTTACAGATGCTTAAGCGTAGGGTTTATTACATGTCATACAACATAATTTGTATGTTATTTTGTAGACGTTGTTTACTTCATACGTATGTGTTATAATAATATAATTAGAGAGACTATACTATAGGTCTTTACGCTCACATGGTATTTGGCACTCTATTGTACACCGCAGTGCGATATGAAGTCGGAATAATGGAAATATTTTTTCGTTATTACATTATTTTCTAGAAGTTTACTTTGATGGTCTTTTTTAGATGTAAAGTGCTGGTAGTAGGAGGAGGCGCAGGCGGCTGTAGCGTTGCTTGGCGATTGTCAAAAAAATTAAAAGAAAAAGAAATCGTTGTACTGGAACCTTCAATAGTATGTTGCTATTATCCCTTGATACTTTTTGAAAAGTGTTAAATTGTTTTGTTTATTGTAATATTTTCATAACATATAAATTATCATTTTCAGGTTCATTACTATCAGCCCTTGTTTTCGCTAGTAGCAGCAGGTATAAAACAGTTCCCAGATAGTAAGAAACGTATTCGTGACGTTCTGCCGCCAGGCGTTGTGTGGCTTAAAGATCACGCTCACAATTTTGATCCATGCAACAATGTAGTGTATACCCATAGTGGCGAAAAAATTTATTATGACTTTATGGTTATAGCCGTTGGTTTAAAAAATGACTATAACAAGGTAGGTATGCCCATTAAAACCATAAGCATTGTAAAGAATAAAAAATCACCTTTTAAATTTTCTTTAGATTCTAAACTCCATGTTTTCACAGTGGTTTCTAGACCGCTACTGGAAAGAGTGGACGAAAGAAATTATTTATCGCCCGACCTAGATCAGACGCAACGACTTCTACATACCTATAATGTTCTTTAGTACATTAAACATAAAAACCGGCCAAGAGCGTGTCGGGCCACGCTCAGTTAGCCTCCTCTCACAATAATTTCCCACTTTAATTTAAAGGTGGGTATCCATTATGTTCGCGCTCCAGCAGCGCTCCGCGCTCCTGCAACTGCTCCCGGTAGTGGGTACTGTTGTTTCCATCCAATTTCAAATTGATTTTCCTAGAAAGTCCTTATAAAGTTCTACTTTTCAGATTTTTTTCATATTTTCTAAACTCATGGTTCAAAAGTTAGAAGGGGGGGGGGGAGGACACATTTTTTTTTACTTTTGGAGCGATTATTTCCGAAATTATTGACATTATCAAAAAATGATCTTAGTAAACCCCTATTCATTTTCAAATACCTTTCCAACAATATATCACACGTTAGGGTTGAAATTAAAAAAAAAATCACTTCCCACTTTACATGTAGGGGGGCTACCCTAATAAAACATTTTTTTTCCAGTTTTTATTTTACCACTTTGTCGGCGTGATTGATACACATATTGGTACCAAATTTAAGCTTTCTAGTGCTAACGGTCACAGAGATTAGGCGATGACGGACAGACGGACAGACAGACAGTGCGAAACTATAAGGGTTCCTAGTTGACTACGGAACCCTAAAAACAGTAAATATAAAGTTACTGTCTATATATACAGATGTCCGGAAATTAATAGATAACTCCGCAGGTACTAGTAGAGGGCACCTCGGCCACTTAGAAAAAATAAAATAAAAAAATATCTGCAGCTGTCTGGAAAAAGAATACTTTTTTAAAGTATGGAATTGCAATAAATTATATTTTCAAGTTGAGCAAAATCCCGCCAAGAAAACCAGCTAGAAATATTTTGTTGTGGGCGATGGTAAGGCCAAATATTCACGGTTATTTCCAGAGAAAATAAATTGGTTATTAATAAATATTTAGCCGTAGTATTCAACAATCTGAACGGAGGTATCAAATTTCATACCCTAAAAAATTAATTTTTTATCCAGACATTTTTTTTCTGAGTGGCCGAGGTGTCCCCCGTACCTGCGGGGTTATCCATTAATTAACAGACATTCTGTTTACGTCTTAATGCTGGGCACAACCCTCTGCTTATTTCTGAGTGTTTATTTTGTGGTGTTGGCGGATGTCACGTCTTAGAAATAGATTTTTTTATTTTCTCAGACATGCTTCGACACTAATGAACAAAAACAGCACGACGGAAATTTTATACACATATGTTTATTCATCTTTTCATTAAAAGAATTTGTCATTTGCCATCCATGTCATCATGTCATGTCATGTTCATTTAGTTATTTTGTATAGAATAAGGCACCTGGAAAATTGATGCTGTGGAAATCTACATCTATCCTCGATTAAGAATCAAAATGCAGATGCATTCTCACTCCTGAGAATTTAGATGAATTACCAGTGAAATGAAATCCTGTGAAAACGGTCTCCGATTTTCTACACTCAACAGAGTAGCATTAAACTAATATTTCACGCTAGTATTCTGTGAGAGCGTATTCCTTCCCTGGTCGAGCCGACACATTCGTGCTACAATCATACATAATGTAGCTGCAGCTTGGCTCTACCACGAAAAAAATCTCTACCACGTTTATACGTATATAAAACTTTATATGTAGTTTAAAAAGTATAAAATTTTATTATTCATAATATACGATCACATTGGGTGCGTTTGGCAGAAAAAAGCGCTAGCAAGCGCTTACAAGCGCTAAAATAGTTTTCGGCCAGGACACTATTGCTACTTCAGTAGCGCTGACACAATCCGCCATTTTGCTTATTTAATTTGTTTGCTTTGAAGTAGAGTTTATAAGTTGTTTTGTGCAACATTAGTTTTAAGTAATATAATGACATGAATAAACATATACATGTTATTAAAAATTCATGATTAGTAAGTTTTTAATATGAATACTTTACAAACATATATTTAAATTAGGTTAGGTTCCCCGGTTAAAACTAACATCGTGTCCTAGAGGAAAATAGCTACTTACGATTTGACAGCGCTTACCGCTTACGATGGCCATTTTGCTTACAAGCGCTTGCTAGCGCTTTTTTCTGCCGAACGCACCCATTGCTTCGATATTCAAATGATGTTAGATACCATAAACGATCATAGACTGTAACTATATGTGCAATAACATATTTATAAATATTAATAGAACAATTGTAAATGAATAATAATGTAAGTTAGATAGATTCCAGGCCTACTCAAAGAACTGAACAACCCTCATAGTTGTGTTACGACAACTTACTCGCCACTATACTGTGAGAAGACGTGGTGTTGCTTGCAGAAGTTCAAAGGTGGACATGCTATATTCACCTTTCCACGTTAAGCAGGCAAGTGTTCTGGGGCAGCACTGAAGATCATGCTCCTCGCTGATGATTATTGGAGAAAGGTAGGAATATTAGACATTACTGCAGCCTCTTTTCTAGCCTTAGCTAAACAATATGTGGACGTGATATAATATTCGTTTAGGTTTTAGCTGTTAGCAGGGAGAATTTTATATTTTTGTCGATCTCGGAACTAACTAGTATTAAGAGCGTAAGAGTGACAATACACAAACCTACTCCTTTCATTTATTTATTTATAAGGTACATAAATGTTATACACATATAAACAGGTAAATTTATTATGTATTTTTCGTATGTATGTACCTATATGAATATACAATAAGTATGTATAAAACAACCTGTCAAAAATAAAAATTTTAGTTATTTTAAAACGTGGCGTTTACTACAATTTGCTTCAAATTCGTCAAATTTTTAAAAGCTAGCAACGCTGTCATCTGCGTCAGTTTTAGAACGTGAATATGTGTACATGGTATTATAGTCGGGTATATAGTCAGTTCGTTAAGAATACAGTGTCCAGTGTTGGTACACCCGGATGCGCACTTATTATATTACTTTTATTTTATTATTTCTTACTGTATGTTAAAAAATGTTTTTCTATTCTAAGAATATAGTAGAAACTAATTTATTCTTATAGTTATTGTAATAAAATACGAATGTAAATAATAAACACAAGTTAGGTAGCAAAGAACCTTTCACTGCGGCGCTTCGTCTTCGTTTAAAAGTGCCAGGTTTTCCTGCTGGTGTACGCCATGCGGCGACCTTTGATGTCGCGATGACGCCTTTGTCAAGATGCGACATGTGCGAAGGCGGCGTGACACAAAGGCGACCGTATCTAAGCGAACATGAACAGAGTATGAGTGTGACAGATACCCATAGAGTAGAGTAATATATACAGAAATAGAGAGCCATCTCCTAGGATTTTTTGTCACCCAATATGAATAGTGTCGCCGTCTGGTATCATATCCCTTGAACTAATCCCAATATCATGTTGACTATAGATAGCTGTATGTAGTTATGTATATACAGCTATCTATACTATAGGCGGTTATATTTATATTTTAAGGGATTAGGGTTCAATTAAAGACGTATTATAGATGTTAGTAATATTAACATTTATTTTTGTAATATATATTTAACATACACGATGTAAAAGCGTCTATTCCGCAAAATACAACACCAAACCAAATTAAATATGTCCACCGGGTTACCGGAATGATAAATGAAAGCGTCATTTCGCACAACACTACACAAACATACAATGTGGTTCCAGCATGAAAATCTAAACAGACAACAAGAAACAGAGGGCTCATCTCAACTCAACCAATCTTATTGTAACAACAACCGAAAATCACTTATATACTATTATAAAACAACAACTTGCTCAGACGCCGGTAGCCACTATGTCATATAAAGTTGCTACTTGCCAGTTCGAGAATAACCAGAATTGGTGTAGTCGCCATCTAGCGCACCTTTTAGAATTTAATGTTCGAAAGTTTATGCGGATATAGTACAAGATGGCACTAGTGTCTTTGCAAATTATTGAACCCAACCTAAAGTATGGAAGTGTAGTGTACCCCCCCTGCAGATACCGTTTACACGACGCGACGGTCGCCCGCGTCGCATGTTTTGTCGTGTAAGCTTTTAAGTACCCAAGTAGTTTTGTATTTATTCCCTGAAAAGGATTACACGAACAGAATCATAATATCACGATATCTTAAAAGCGGTCGGACAGGGGTAGATATACAACATTAGATATACGCACAAAATTAAGGTAGAGGGTTTGGGTAGTTTAGCAACAGATGAGAAAAATATTTGAGTTCTTTTTTTACAGCAAAAAACAAGAGATTGTACGAACGTTACGTTTAATTCCGGTGGAAATGTTTTGTTTGGGGTACAGAAATACTCAACAGCTTTAAACAAAATTGTTTCTAACCGAGGCATCGCTGTTAACTGCAGCCTTAATCTGACAGAGCTGACCCGGAATGGCGCAAGTTTCGTTAGCGAAGATGGAAAGGTACTTAATTTTTTTCTTAAATAAGTGTTTAATAAATTAATGTACCTAAAGCTGAAAAATATGCCTATCACTTATTTATAAAAGCAAGGTTTGTTAAAATTTGTCATAGAGATAAGATAAGTCCCAAATTACTACAGTGATTATTTTAATATGTTTAAATTATATAATACATGAAGGAAAAACTTTGTTTTAAAAGCATGTGCGCCCACGAAGGAGTTTGAGGTTTGGCATAGTCAAAGTTTATTCTACTTCACACAAGTAGAATAAACTAGAACAGAAATAAGAGGTTTCATTTCTACTTTATAGGCCCATGAAAGTGCATTTACGAACATGGGCTTTTTCGGTTTTAGGACAGATTTGCCTTAATCGGCACGCTTGGCAGGTTTGACGACTGTATATTTTACGTTTTATGTGTGGTTGGTTTTAAAAAGAATTTGATAGTTTTATATGGGGTTATGGATTCTCTTACGCCGCCACCACACTTCATCTTCCTCTTCACGTCGTAGACTGCACTGCAGGACGTGGTTGATTATAGTATATCCTACGGTATGGCAACCATAGGATTTGAAATGCGGATGGCGATTTCAGTGTCAGACTTCTTTGTATCTTTGACGTTGCTTTCCTATCTCTAGTCTAGGAATTGTAAATTTGATCGGGTTAACCTAAAGGATAAGTAGACAACATTCTATGTGCCAGCGTCCCTTAAGGGTCCCGTGCAGTGACCTCTATATGTACATATATAGGTCAGTAGTCCCGTGGTAATTGAAAAATACTTTTTTATGTGACATCGCGACACTCCGCACTAGGTCACTCGTGATTGCTACAAAATGGATGTTGAAACTGTGGCAGCGTGCGCGTTATGCATATTTATTATAGCTAATTATATCAATGTCATAAAAAGAAATATACGTTGTCGTCGTCGAGATAGCTTTTTCTTTATATATGATTTACTCATGTGATAATATGGCTGAACGATGATGATAGGTAAACTATTTATGATTTTTATATAACACGTAACGTGTTTCCGAGCGCTCGATTGAACTGCGTTTGCACGAGTGTGTGACCGAATACTCGCACTAATATCACCAGTTCTTGTTTTGACTCGCGCCCAAAAAACCGACAAAGCAAGAAGCGATAGCATGGCGAGGAGCATGACGTGCGGCATGACGAGTATTGTGGCCACACTTCGTCTTTGCCTCCTTTCCTTGCTATTTCCCATGCCACTGAGTGGCCGAGTGGTTATAAAACATAAAAAACCTAAACTCTCACGCCTGTCACCCAGAGGGGTAGGCAGAGACTACAGACTTCCATTTAGCACAGACAGACACACCTCTATCGCCTCCTTCACGTCCATATACCTACGCATACCTGCTAGTCGGTTTAGGGTACTCCTAATTTGGCCCGTTTTTATGAATCGTTAATTTAGTCGATACATTTTCGCCTAGGACGTCCTTTTCCGACTCTGCCATTCACTTTTGCAACATATATTTTCTTTGTCACTCTTTCCTTATTCATTCTTTCCACACGACCAAACCACCGAAGCATTCCTTTCTTAATCCTGGTCACAACATCATCTTGCAAACCACACTCTTCTCTTATCACTCAATTTCTCACCATGTCATTCAAATTCAGCCCTAACATACTCCTTAACGACCGCATTCTACCGCGTTTATTCTACTCTCGTGCTTCTCCTGCCACACCCAACTTTCACTACCATACGTTAAAGTAAGGACCAACACAGCATTGTGAATTGTCATACGTGCCCTTTTTGACACATTTTCTCTATTTCCTGCGTTCACTCGTCGTTCTATATCCTTATCATATCTCCCATCCCTACTAAATACGCAACCCAAATATGCAATCTCACCTACCTGCTCGATCAACTCCCCTTCTATTCTTATTTCACATATCGTTTCTCTCTACGTCTCTTCTCTTTCAAAAACCACGGGGAAGCCACACAGCCCTGTCTGACACTTTTATGGATGCCAAACCAGTCCGAGTACACCCCATTGATCCTAACACAAGCACTAGAGTCCCTATAAAGAGATTCCAATGCCTATATCAAGCCAGCGCTCAACCCAAATGTGTTCAGTGTTTGCCGTAGCACATCCCTATCCACTCAGTCATAGGCCTTTTCCAAGTCCATGAACGCATAAAAAACCTTTTGGATTTTGGCCAAAAACTTCTCCGCGATCATGCGCGTGGAAAAGACTTTATCTGTACATCCCATTTCCTTTCTAAATCCCGCTTGCACATCCCAAATTTTTCCATCAGTTTCTTTCATTGACCCTTTCAATTAGTACCTTAGCATACAGTTTTCCCACGATGCTAAGAAGGCTGATACCACGGTAGTTGTTACAGTACTGCTGCGACCATTTTCCTTTATATACTGGGACTATCACGGCTTTGCACCAGTCTACCGGCACCCGCTTCAGTTCCCAGCATAAATTAAACAAGGTGTGTGGCAGGCCTGCCACCACTTCCTCTCCAGCCCTTAGCATTTCGAGTGAAACTCTGTCATATCCGGCAGCCTTACCTGCTTTCGTGCTTTTCATTGCATTCATTATTTCATCTACAGTTATCTCGCTACCTCTTTCCTCTTCCGGAGTTTCTATTTCATTTAGTTCAATACTTTGTCTCCGCACTCATGAACACGCTTTTAGAATATTGCACCCATCTCTTTAAACTCAAAACTTCATCATTCAGAATATAGCCATTCTCATCTCTTATGGCATTCATTATAGGCTGTTTTGAATGGTTATAACTGCATATCAAAACCTAATGCTTATAAATGGCTTTCTTAATCTTTTCACCGTCCTCTATCCACAGCTCGGCAGAGCTACGTCGTTGAAAGAAACCTTTTAAGAACTATGAAAGGGAAAGAACCAATTGTCAAGTACGATGGTTATGGTGCCTGCGCAGTGTTGACGTCCTACAAATCTGGAATACTCCCAGAATCGGTTTATGATAAAATACCTTATGAAACCTTCCCTTTTGATCAGGTGCGTATGGTTTTGTGATAAAATTCTATTGAAAAAAAACTATGAAAAAAGTTTATTACTTAGTTTTCTGAAGAGCTTTAAACGATTTGTTGCCCAGTTGGTTAAACGAAGCTCATGCAAGCGTTTTCAGATTCCATATTCTTTTAGCTGGCAGTAAAGTCAATTGATATACGAGTACTGTGCCCCCTTTACAATGTTTTTACGTGCAAAAACCAACAGATTTTATATTTGTTGGAGATTCAGATTCTTGAGAAGTCTCTAATGTTTATTTCTTATGATATTAGACCTATTGTTCTTAACACTTATTTTCTTGAATAAAACTACTTTTACGAATTTTATAGCGTTTAATATTCTTAATTTTAACTCACTATTGGACGTAATGGAGCGTTAGGTTTGTGTATTTTTGGTAACCTATACAACTTTCGTGGTGTGGCACACTTAGGTGTTATTGAATTAACATATTGATTCAATTTCTCGGAATATTTCTTTATTAAATTAAGCAAAATGAACGCTATAAAATCGGTAAAAGTAGTTTTATTCAATGTGTAGTGTTCACGTAAATATAAGAAATCATTACTTTTCTCTTCTACTCTTGCTATAGTTTTTAAGTACTTGTCATGGACATGTTCTTTTTGATAATGTGCACATGACGAGTATTGTGACCTGATATTACGACGCAGAAGTTTATACAGGATGTGGCGTAATTAATGGATAATATGGTACCTGCGGTATAGGACGTTGTGGCGGTTCAGAAAAAACATGTTTTATGTTTAGTAAAAGACACGCTTTTTGAAATGATTCGACATTTTCGAAAATTAAAAAAAATCACACCTTTGCCACTCTTTTTGATGGCAAGACTCCAAATGAAGGAATTTTTTCAATCTGTTTTTTGGATCACTATCGAATATATACTATAATTTTTGGGGAGCATGCATATTTTTTTAAACAAAGATCTAACTCAAATTTCATGTTTTGCTAATTTTTTCCTAAGTTTGAAAAACTCGTTGAGTTGCATGGGAAGTAGCGAGGAAAGGAGGCACAGACGTAGTGTGGCTACAATACTCTTCATGCCTCACGTCACGCTCCTCGTCATGCTCATCGCCCCCTGTTTTGTCGATTTTTTGGGCGCGAGTCAAAAGCCACATAATCGCGCGAACGCAGTTTGTATAGAACGCTCGTTCTATTGCGATGAATAGATTTTATCCTCTATCTCCGTTGGCGAGGACGACGACCTGTATTTTTAATGACATTTATATATAGCGCGCACATGCTGCCACAGTTACAACAACCATTGTATTGCAAACGCCAGCGTCTTAGTTCTCTAGTAGGTATATACACAGTAATCTATGCCCCATTTACATTCAGCCCGTTTGGGCAGGGAAGTGAGCAGGGCAGTGGGCAGGGCAGTATGTAAACAGGCTACTCGCGCTGACACTGCCGCTGCCGCTGACACTGCCCGAAATGTCGGTTTTTCGTGCGGAAGTCAAAGGACGGGCAGCGCGAGCGGCAGTGTGTGTTCACATTCAGCTCCATCGCTCCCTTCGCGACAAGCGCCTGGATGAACGGACGTGCGTGCCGTCCTGTTATTAAATAAATACGATCTACCAAAATGCCTTTCGAGTGGATTAATGAAAATACAATAAAGTTTTTAGAACTGCTGGAATCAGAAAAAACTATATGGGATTTCAACGATAAAAACCACAATTCATCATCTTCTACGAATACGAATTTTCTTTTTTGAGTTAACATAGTACCTATGTACATAATTAATTATAAATTCGTCAAATTTATTATATTAATATAAAATTTAGTTTAAGGAATTAATGAACATTGACATTTTATTTCTAAAAACGATTAGTAACTCATATTGATTATTTATTAATTAAAATGTAAAATAAGGTAATATTTGCATAATAGCCTGAGATTTTTAAATTATAATTTTATTGTAATTAAAATTACGAATTAGTTTATACTGAAGTGTAATTAATAAAATAATAATAGCTTAACTAATCTCATATAATATTTAATATTATTTATATAATAATTCAATTAATAATTATAACAATAATATAATAATTCAATTAATAATTTATGAACAATTTACTGTATAAGAATTCAAATAGAGTGGATCTGTATAAGTATTTAATTGTACATAATATTTGAATTCAAAAAGAATGTGTGTACCTAACTTTTAAGCAACATCGGGTTTGTGTAATTAGCTGTATTTCATATCATTTTTCCATGCCAATTATGGCAAAACATGTCAGTTTGATTATCTTATGTACCATGTTTTTAAGCAAATAAATTTTCTATCTATCTATCTATCTTCTTTTGAACTTGATATCTTTTTAAATTATTAACATAATTTTGTATTGCAAGAAGACACAGCGCGGACGCTGTAATTATTTCGACGTCCGCCATAGTCGAAAGCCGAAAGCGATGTGAGTGGTAGGGCAGAGTGTGAATACACACTTCCCGCGATCCTGCTACGGCAGTATTTAGGGAAGTATTGCCGGCAGCGCGAGGAGCAGTGGCAGTGGCTGAATGTAAATGGGGCTTATGGTCTTAGTGCGGAGCGTCGCGATTAATTGCGCGAGTAGAGTAGCGTCAGGGCAGAGAGAGAAGGCAAAATCGCGGCAGCGCGAGGAGCATAGTGTGGCGGAGCTATGAGATACTTCTTACCTGTAAGAAGTATCTCAGGTTTTTCTAATTTTTTTAATTATTCAATAAACTTTTGTCAAATTTATGTGTTCTTATATAATATTTTAATCACAATTTCATAAAATGATCTAAATGTATTTTGATTTTTCTTAGTAATTATAACAAACAATCAAATCTTATATTTCAGAGTAAAGAACATAAGCTAATCGGTTTATTGACCAAAAACTACTTTCCATATCTTTACTGGAAAAGATTAATAAAGGGCAAATGGAATGGACCACGAACGCTACGTAAAGTCATCAATCCGCTGAGGAAATAAAACAACATAAAACTGTATTATATAATTTGAAATCAACAATATATTTCTTTAAACCATAAAATGTTATAACATGAGACGTACAAAACAGTGTTTTATTTACAACTATCACTTTTACGTGAAAACAGCTTTATCACTACACATCAGAACACTACCTATACATTTGAATAAAACCAGTTTTTACGGATTGTATCGCGTATATTAACTCATTTTGTATTCTATTATAAAATGCGTAAAACTAGTTTTATTCAAAGGTGTGTATCGTATTTCTATATTCTACAACACAATATTTATATATTTATTGACTTAATTCTATTTACATATAAATAGAATTATCAACTATGACAGAATAATTACATTTATAGATAACATTGGATGCAGGTGGCTCAGGAATGTGCTTTGTGGCATTCCTTGGGGGAGGCCTATGATCAGCAGTGTACTTGTAATGATAATGATAGGCGACTATAATTTTTAAGTTATTATAATAATAATTAATTATGGCTAGAATTTATAGGTATTATTTCATAATACTGGCCACATGTTGGGCCGTGAAGGAAAACATCGTGAAGAAACCCGTATATCTGGAGAAATAAAAATAATTAATTCGAGTACATGCTGTGAAGTCCGTCAACGCGCACTGGGGTAGCTTTTAGGCACAGAAATCTAATTGTCTTATTATTTAGATTTCTGTGCTTTCGGGTATATAAAAAGTACTCTGTGAGGTTAGCGCAGCGGACTATTTTCGCCACGAAAAGAACAGTAATTATAATGTAACAGTAAGTATATTAAATAATTGTGATTGTGAATGGTGTAATTAAACTGTGTACAGCTAATTGTGTAATTACACAATTATCTGTATACAGTTTAAAATAGTATATTTTAATATAGTAAAAAACATAGTGTAATTTTGTGAATGGTAATAATTGAGTGTTCTGTAATAAATTATTATCAGGGAAGGCAATAGTGGTTTTAACGACAGTCAATCACACCCTCCATATTAATAACTAACTGTGCCCTGCGGTTTTACCTACGTATATCACGCGTCTGAGCCGCGCGACATTACACCTCGCTTATAGTTAACATTAAAATTACAGCCTATATACATCCCACTGCTGTGCACAGGCAACCTGTTCCTTCTGAGAGTTTTTAGGGCAAGGAATTGTCTGCCGCTCTGCCCCAATGCGGTTGGCAGACTTCACATGTCTTCGAAATATGTTTTTATTTCTCAGATATGCTGGTTTCCTCCCGATTTTTTCCTCCACCGCCGAGAGAGTGTTAAATGTAAAAGCTCGTGGACAACTCGCTTATGCTTATATATTATCACACCTCGAGCATCGGCGTTCACTGCTGGTTTCTCTCGGTTCTCATCGGTCGGCTAGGCTTATATTATGCGTCGTTCGCGCGCTGAACCGAGTGTTGAATCATTTTAATTTTTCATTATCTATTAAACTATGCGCCCACATAACATGCTATAAGGAGCAATGTTTTCCATAAAATTGTCTTGATGATGAAGTAACTTTCATTTGTAACGAATAATATGCCATTCCTAATAATAATGCTCATAAATCACTTTGATTTTCAATATTTTTTTCACAAAATACTTTATTGTGGCTAATGTATACGAAATAGGCATATGGTATTGCTTAGTTTTTTATAGATGGAGTAAAGATCTATACTTTTGAAGAACATTGTATTCACGTATCACTTAACCATTGCGCCAGCGCCCACGGACAAAGTAGTTATTGGTGCTTTTTCGTCTGACTTGCTTTACAAAATATTTAAGGCTAGTTGTGAAATGTAGCCTAGTGCTACTAGTATCTTCTTAATGAATCTGGCTATAATATACAAAAAAAAATTTTTAATATCGTGTTTATTATACAAAAATATTTTTTTAAATCGGACAGATAGTTCCAGAGATTAGACAAGCAGAAAAATCTCTTCAACTTTATTATATTTTTTTTATAGGATAGGGTGACAAACGAGCACACAGTCCACCTGATGGTAAGTGGTTGCTGTGGCCCATAGACATCTATATCTATCCTCAATTACGAATCAAAATGCAGTTGCGTTTTCACCCATAAGGACCAAGATGGATTGCATCGTTTCCAGTTAGAAGCGTCGCCGGTTCTCTACACTCACCATACGAAACACAGCAGCATTAAGCTACTATTTTACGCTGGTATTCCGTGAGAGCGTGGTCCTTCCCCGGCCGAGCCGACCCATTCGTGCTACAACTATACTACTAATATAGCTGCAGAATGGCTCTACTACGTATTAAAGTGTAGATAAAAAATGTAATTTGGTTAAGGCTGTATGTGTTAAGAACGCTGATTTGCTGCTATACACAACGCTCTAGGTCTCTAGGACTTTGGAGAAGAACGGGAGAATCAAGATAGGTAATCATAAAACCTGAAACGATTTGGCTTTTGAGTTTTAAAACGTTTTTTAAACATGAGCCTCCTTCCACGCACTTTGAAACTTTCCATCAAGTAGGTTAGGATATGGACAATGTCATTCAGGACACGAGCTAAGCCGCATTCGACGATATGGCTGATTTGCTCTTCTTAACATCACAATCAATAAGTTGACGAACAAAAAGGGTGAAAAGTCAGGAGTTGGTAAAGAAGATAGATACCTATTCTAAAATTTGAGCATTATCAGGTCCATCAAATTTGGACGAAGCGGAGAAGTGAAGGTTTAGTGAATTTAAATCTAAATCTTTGTGCAATATGTTGGAACTTTCCAACGCTTTACGACCGACGATAACCCATACTTTTACTGGATTACCGACTGGATTACTATACTGTGCAGATTCCCTGTTCTGCATACTTATCTTTAAAAAGAGAGAAAATTTGCTAAAACCGCACAAAAACTATGTTTTATTTTGATAACCTCTATTCTCTTTGGTTTTGACATTTAGAACTTTTACACAATTTTAGATTCAATTTCTTTACTTATA
This sequence comes from Parnassius apollo, assembly GCA_907164705.1. Classification (NCBI taxonomy): domain Eukaryota; kingdom Metazoa; phylum Arthropoda; class Insecta; order Lepidoptera; family Papilionidae; genus Parnassius; species Parnassius apollo. The sequence continues at coordinate 3,581,227 of CAJQZP010000081.1, forward strand.
CTTCTTTATAAACTGTTTTTTTGTTTCCTTAATACCTTTTTTATATGTTTTTTTTTAAAAGAATATTAACAATACTATAAACATTACTAATATTCCCCTTAACCACTCGTGGTAAGCTTAAGTTGCTTGTGTTACGAGTGGTTCACGCCAGTAGTCGAATGGCGGATTCGAACCTACGACCTTTTTGAGTTCGCGGTCCGCGTCCTGAAATTAGGCTACTGTCGCTTGTTTTAGAATTAGGGTGACAAACGAGTACACAATCCACCTGATCCTCCTCCATCTACATTTTTTTCTACATTTAACCCCTGAGGACTAAGATGGAATACCTCAATTCCAGTAAAACGGGTATCCGGTTCTCTACACTCACCATACGAAGCACAACAGCATCAAGCTGCAATTGTACGCTGGTATTCTGTGAGAGCGTGGTCTTACCCCGGTGGAACCGACCCTTTCGTGCTACAACCATACAGAATTTAGCTGCAGCGTGGCTCTACCACCACCACCAACACCACCTTTTAGTGTCATAATTTTATATCATGTTTTATACAAATAATATTATATTGTTTCTCACATGTTTTATCTGTTTGATTAAACAGTACCCGGTTGACCGAGCTTTGCTCGGTATTTTTCGCTCGGTTTTTTTTTAATTCGTGTGTTTTGGAGATTATATTTAGATACAAATTACACACTGATGAAATACGAATAATATTTTTTGATCGTAGCGAACTGGTTATTTGAATCATGTAGTGCAATTAGTTTAATTTTTTCGTGTTTTTGGAGGCCAAAAAAAAATAAAAACTGTGGCGCGACATAATAGAAAAAAACTGAACTGGTTATTTGAATAAAAAATCATGAGTGCAATTAGTTTAATTTAAATTTTCGTGTTTTTAAAAAATACTAAAAAAAGGGCACGAAAAAATAGATTTTCTCAAAAAAGAAAGGAACTTGAAAAAAAAAATTAAAAAAAGTCGGTCGGTCGGTCTGGGCTCGAACCATGTATTGCGATTTTGTGACCGCTCAATATACTAATTAAGCTATTTGTAATCATTAGTAGGCTGTCAAAATTTACCTTCTTATTCTAACGATATTGTAGCAGTTTTTCATTGCCTAAAAACACGGACAAAAAGACATTTTCTGAAAATAAATCCTAGCTAGATCGATTTATTGCCCCCGAAACTCCCTGCACACAAAATTTTATGAAAATCGTTGGAGCCGTTTCCGAGATTCCGATTATATATATATATATATATATGTATGTATATACAAGAATTGCTCGTTTAAAGGTATATTAAACATTCGTGCACTCATATAATATACATATTACCTATATGATTGGCTGAAAAGTCTATTTACAAAAAGTCTTAGAATATAAACGAAAAATCTTATATAATTTGCTCAACATTGAAAAAAAAAAACAAAATTGCCTTTTTGGAACGTAAAATAGAAAATATTTGCGCCTTTTGTAAAATTATATCATTTTGATCTTCATCGTCTTTCGAAATCTCTAAGCACCAGTTAACAAAGTAGGTACTATAAATTACCTACTAAATATAAATATATAAATATTTTTATAAGATTCATTATAATAAATTATTTTTGGTATAACTACTACGCTCAGAGTACCTACATACATCTCCAACGTGATTTAACTAATATCCGTTAGCATGGTAAGTATAAAGTTATTACAGAAAATTGTTTGATTTGTGCAATTGATAATAAGATTCATGTGCATATGATTTGAACATATTGACTGGCCAACATTTCATTAAGCAGCTCTGATAGCAACAACTAGTGTAATACTAATTTTTATTACTTTTTAGTACTTAAGTTTTATTCAAAAATGTGAACTGGTCTCCATTAGTTCCATTCGTATTCTTAACGTCGGAAGCACGTTGTCTCTTTCGTTTTAGAGCTCCTTGTCGTATCCTATGCCGTCTTCTGTTCTTTATGAGGTAAACTGACAGGGCTATGACTATGAGCAGACCAATAATGATGCAGGCGCCTAGTATGAGTGTGAGAGTGCTGACCCTAAAGGCGGAGTCACTGTCGGTTGAAGGTTCCAACTGAAAAAGTGGGAAAATGTTTGTAAAGTAGTACGCAATATAATCTATCAAAACCAAACATAAAGCCGTGTAGTGGCGGTGTAAGAATATCCGTTAACCCATATCGTCCCGTGGGTGTCGTAAGAGGTGACAGAGGGAGACAGGCAGGAGATGGGCAGCAGCATATACCTGATAACAACTCAAATAACTATGGCAAAATCCCCTATGAGGCAAATGATGATGATGATGAGAATCCACTACATCATATCATTCCGAGGGTGTCGTAAGAGACGATAGAGGAAAATTAAACAGTAGTTGGGTAGCAGCATTTCTCTAATGACAGCTCAAAATAGTTAAATAATCGCGGATGCTAACCCGCCTGTAAAACTCAAAGAAAGTCTATCGAAAGTGTCGCGCGTAGTTCTATCTCAGGAATGAAAAGAGATAGGCTATAATTTTACTTGACTTGGTTCAAATTTGAATGAAAGTGGTAGATAAAACAAGGCAGATCGGAAAAGGCAATTAAGGAAAAATAACATTTAAGAACCAATATTAAAACCAAACAAAAGCCCTGAAAACTCTAAGTCACTTCGTTGTTAGTTTTTTTTTAAATTAATAATAAACAACCATACCACATAAGTGCCTCCTGGGCCGGATCTCCTCATCATTTCACTACACATGGCCTGCTCGGTCCAGTTGTACCAATGCACCAAACGTAGACCTTCGTAAGCTCGTGGTGATCCACATCTATTATGAAAGAAGCAATGAGTAATTAATTCTAATATATAAATGGATTTATCTGAGAGAATATAAGAAAGAGAGGGAGATAGAAAGAGAACTGAAAAAAAAAAAACTAAAATATAACACCATTCTGTGATATAACTAACTGCTGAGTAATTCGGGAGACATTTCTTTTGGATATGGGTTTCCAGGTTATCTAAGTTTGTAAAAAAACAAAACAACTGAACAAAGCTAATTTCCCATTGACCTCTATATATACAAGTACGCTGGACTGGCTGTACCATACAAAATATCTGTGCTAATTTGAAGCACCCCTCTTGGAAACTAAAATTGACATAATATGCCAAAGTCTGTTGTCTTATTTAAATTATCATATTTAAAAAAATCTGTATTTTGAAATTTTAAACTAAAAAACGAAAGTATTTTATGTTGTTTGATTGTGTATAATATTAGTTACATAATAAGAATTATTTTTAATAACAATGAGAGTGTGCGTATTATGGCTTAAAAGCATAAGTATTGTGGATTGGCATCTGTAACAAAATGATCATATTTGTTGTGAACATTTCACAGACGACTGTTTTATTAGACATGAGAACTACACCACTTTGAAAAAGTGCAGTATTTCGACAATATTTTCTGGTAGTACTAGTACCAGTAAGTATAAAAGTATTGGATTATTATTCCGAATGTTTTTTTTTATTTCTTCTTTCCTCATTTTACCCCAAACTCAAGGGCCATAGTCAAGTGTCGAATGGTCGCCTGATGATGTCAAGCCACGTTGATGTGTGATAGTGGGCTGACTAGAGGAGATTCCTCTCCCTGTACCGCTGTAGTCGAGGTGGAGTCGCCAGAGAAGAGGAGTGTTGGTATGTCGATCGGCAATGCGCGCGACTTTGGTGAGGCTGCAACACTTGATGCTTCCAAGTGCTCGTTTTTTCCTGGCTCCATTCACATATCGGGCTCGGGGAGTCCGTAGTGCAGGTGGAGTCAGAGGCCGCGAAGGGCAGTGTGCCTTGTGTTTCTGGTGCGCCTTATCTGAGAAGAAAAACGGGGGGGAGAAGTCAGCAATTAAGGAGGGGCTGCCATTGGGCGGCTGGCACCGGAGGGGCCGCGGATGTGCAGGAAAGCGTTTCTGTGGCTCTGTCAATTTGCTGCGGAGGTAGAACACCATGGGGTTTTAGTAAGCGAGTAGTAGCGAGCGAGTCTAGAGGTTTAATTCTCTCTCAAGTCTCAAGATTTAATTTGTGCTTTAACTTCGTAGTGGCCCTACTTTAGTTTATTTCTTATTTACAAATTCCGGCCATCGTTTACATCCACGGTTTTTGGCAGGTTCAACATCCACCGACAATGGCAATTAAGTATTCGATCAAGAACCCCTGGATTGCGATATATCAAGCCCCTTAGAATATGTGGCACTGCCGAAGCTGTAAAGCTTAGGAGGATAAACTTATGAATGAGGATATCGGCAGTAGAACCAGAGTGACCGACATCACCCAGTAAGCTGAAGTGGCAATTGACCGGTCATATAGCTCGAAGAACCGATAACCGATGGGGAAAAAGATTCTCGAGTAGCAGCCTCGTACCGGCTGGTGAAGTGTTGGAAGTTCCTCCACTAGATGGAGTGAAAACCTGGTAAGACACTAAGGAAGTTGATGGATGCAGGTGGCTCAGGACCGTGCTTTGTGGCATTTCTTGGGGGACGCCTATGTTCAGCAATGGACTTGTGAAGGGCTTTAATGATGATGAATGATAGTCGCATTATATTAATATGATATATAAATAGAAGAGACGTTACGGGTAGAGTCCATTTTATTTATTTAGGTATAGGTAGGGCATAGAATTTTTATCGAGATATGTTGTCACACTGTCTTATCCCTATTATTAGTTCCATGGACGTGCACTTCTGCTGTCAGCGCCAAAATGGCGCAAATCAAATTGCCTTATCATGTCACGGTGTATAGCCAGGCCAGCGTACTTGTGTATAAAGAGGTCAATGGGAAATTAGCTTTGTTCAGTTGTTTTATTTTTTTACAAACTTAGATAACCTGGAAACCCATATCCAAAAGAAATGTCTCCCGAATTAATATAGAGGTCAGTGGTTCTCGTCAATTAATTGGTCATCTTCAACTCGTGTGACATTATCACGAAGAAGTAGACCACAGACAACAAAGGCAAAACCGAACCGCAACGCTTGACAAATGCAAGACAACGTTTAAGTGACTATGTACCAAACGTAAATAATTGACAAAAATCAAGAAAAATCTAAACCAAAATTATTTTAAATTTAAAAAAAATACATACTCACCGGAGCTCAGTCAATAGTCGCGAATTGATCTTGTAGAGAACTGGCAAAATTTCATCCAAAACCCACTGTAGCTGACAAGAACAATGCCATGGATTGTACTGTAGATTTGCACCCTCGGTCAGAGAAGACCAGTCGAGAAGATTCTTAGATAGCTCCGTCAAGTTATTCTTACTTATGTCTATCTGTAAGAGTTCGTGTATTGGGTTAATTTCTCTGTGAAAACTCCACTTGTAAAATATTAGTTTGAAAGATAATAATGTACATATTCAATAGGAGATTTTATACGTGGTTAGAGCCACGCCGCAGCTAAATTATGGTTGCAGCACGAATGGGTGGGCTCGACCGGGGAAGGACCACGCTCTCACAGAATAACAGCGTAAAATAGCAGCTTAACGCTGCTGTTTCGCATGGTGAGTGTCGAGAACTGGAGACCTTTTTTACTGGAAACGAGGCATTCCATCTTATTACTCAGGGATGACAACGCATCTGAGTTTTGATGCTTAATTGAGGATTAGGAGGAGGATAGATGTCTATGAGCCATAGCATCCACTTACCATCAGGTTGACTGTGTGCTCCTTTGTCACCCTTATTCTATAAAAAAAAGATATTGCGCTAATAAAGCATACACAAAAATTTTCTTTTTCTTCTTATTCTCTATCGGCATGTCAAAATCCAATGCTGAACACGGGCCCATACTGTTGTAGGGAGAATTTGCTTTTATTGTCACGCTTAGCAGAAGTCGATATGTCACAACTTTTTCGCTGTTTCCTGTCGACGGTCAGGGTATATTATTATGTCTGACTCTGACGTAAAAGAGTTGATTAAAAATACTTTTACGGATTTTATCCGTAAAAGTAGTTTTAATCATTATGTAAATGACATGGTTATATTATATCGCTAAATATTTTAATATTATATCGCACAGATTTCTCTAACATTTCCTATAGTCGTCTCTAATGACAGTTATGAGACAGAATGTTCACATACGACACGGTAAAATGCAATATTCAGCTCAATTGTGTTGTCTTGCTTTGTTTGAGTTGCATTTTATGAAATGCAACTCAAACAAACTAAAAGTAAAACAACATGTGGTCGACGTAAAAATCAAGTATAATTTTAAATAAAATAGGTAGGGTTTTATTCGATAAAGTAATAAAGTACAAATTTCAAACAAACTTCTAATTCACATTCGTTATAATATTTTAAAATCGACATCGCAATTCCAGGTGTGTGCTGTGAAGCTACTGTCTGTCATAGGTTTAGCTTCAAGTAAGTTTAGCTTAAGTAGGTACTATCTGATAAAAACCTATTTTTCAATTTTCTTGCAGCCCGGACTTTCTCACAATTACAAATTCTTATAACACCTCCGAAACGTAAGTTGATGAATTCTTGCTTGAATGAAGGAAATGAATGTGTATTATGAAGAAAAAAAAGAGTAAGCATAATAGTATGATTTCTCTTACCATGCACAAAGAAGTTGCGTCAAAAGCGCCCTCTTCTATTTCGCTCAATGAACCGCAGTTAGACATGTAGAGATAGAAACAATTTTTTTCATTTGTCGTTTCATCACCTCTACCAATAACGTTGCTAAACGCCTTGTCCTTTACAGTAATTAATTTATGAATGTCATTAATATACAATGTTTTTAAAGCTAAAATGTTTTTGAAATAAACGTCTTCGATAGGGTTACCATCCAATCGCAATTCTTCTAACTTTGGTAATATCTGACTGTTTAGGCATTTTGGTATTTCTTTAATTAAGTTGTACGATATATCTAAATTGTATAGCTTTGGTAGTTTCTTTTCTATATTAACATCCTTTATCTGATTCCCTGCGACATTAAGAATCTGAAATAAGAAAAAATAATATAGCACCAAAAACACAACACTCATCGATGATGGGGATGAAATTATTGAATAGTCAGCAATTTAATACTTCTGCAAAATTTCTGATATGACGTCTGAAAATGGTACAGAATTAAAAAAAAATTACATTAATACATACATACAGGTCAACTTAATAAAAGTTATTAGAGTAAAATATAAACTAACAGTCTGCTATGTCCTACTCTCAATAAAAAAAAACTCGCAGCCCTCTTCTCAACATTCGGAAGATTTTTTATCAGGGAAAAGTCCACTGCGCTACGCTACTCCAATGTGTGTCGGACTGATGTTTTCCCTCTCCGTAGGGCACGTGATAACTGATAATGTAAGCAATTATGTAGGTGCCGGCAGAAATCTAACTCTGTTTGCTCGCACTCTATGAAATATTACGCGTGCGCTTTCCCCGAATATACCACGGCTCTAACTACAAGTGTTGACTTCTTTTCAAATACTAGATTTAGATAAGTTGCAGAGAGAGGTCTTTCCAAATACTTGATAGAGCCATACTGCAGTTACGAGTATATTTGTAGAACAAATGAGTCGGATCGACCGGGGAAGGACCGCGCTCTTACAGAATACCGGCGTAAAATTATTACTCTGTTTCGATGAGTGAGTATGTAGAACCGAAGACCTTTTTACTGGATACAAGGCATTCCATCACAATCCTCAGGGGTGACAAGGCATCTGCACTTTTTTATGTAATAAGGATGCCAAACGAGCATACAGTCCACCTGATGGTAAGTGGATGTTGTGGAATGTAGATATCTTCGTTTATCCTCTATTAAGATTCAAAATGCTTTGATTCGTTTCATGATGTAGATGTCTAAGGATCACAGCGTCCACTTACCGTCAGGTGGACTGTTTGCTTGTTTGTCATCTTAATTCTATAAAAATAAATATATTATGTAGTGGTCGGGGTTCTTTTTTAATTCGTCGCCTTAGCATAACCAATATTTGAGCAAAAACACGAATTGTCGGTTTTCAAATCAAGGTTGTGTTATGATTTCCAGCGGCCTCTGACTTGATCGCATAGTAGTGATGCCTTTGCACTTAGCACGTTCAGCTGTTGCTTTGCTTCATCCAACGCACTGTTAAATATAGCTTTTGATAGTAGGTATTAGGAAATGGTCACATTAGAAGTACACCATCAATTATCAAATCACCATCAATCATACGAGAAATATCGCCGAGTTGTGACAAAAAGTCTTCTAAAAATAGCTACATAAATTTATTATACTGTTTTTTATTTGAGTTTTAAAACAGAGTTAGACAAAATATTCAATCAAGACAGGTCTTTGGCGCGGAGGTTTAGCTTTGGGCTTAGTATTCAGGCTCCAGGTCGGATCCCGCACGGATAAATATTTGTATGGCCTATAAATAATTTTTGCGGGTCCTTGTGTAATGTATACAGGGTGTTAGTGTAAACACCGTTATCCTTGAAACCAGTGGTTTGGTTTCACTTATAGGACGTAAATTCCATGAAAAATAACAACATTTTTTTTAGTAAAATCTCAATTTTTCCTTAATTCCTTAATTTTTGCCTGTCCTAAGCCAGGATGAAAGTATGAAGGAAACGTTACATCACAGGTTATGTGTATCTATTGTGTTTTAATTGGAATGTTGCGTAGGTTGCTAGAGCGGGCGGTGATCTTTACAGTGATTACGTCACTCGGGTGCATAGAGTATCCATGAATTTACGGACGGTGTCGGACAGAAACTTTTTTTAACCTTTATGAAAGAAAATAGCGTTTTTTTTAATTCGGATAAATATTTTATATTAAGGTCAACTACCTATCGTTTTAGTGACAACGGTGTTTACACTTACACCTTGTTTATGTAAACTGTTTTCATGATACAGGAGAAATCTTAGTATATAACCTTTGTTTAAAAAATAAAGATAAAAAGTAAAGGATTCACACAATTCAATATAAAATGCACTTACCTCTAAGTTATCAAAATCGACTTGATTTTCATTGTACATATCTGATAGTCGATTGTATGATAAATCGATGTAAGTGATACCACTAGGGAATGTAGGCCAGTGGTATAAGGTGTTAATTCTGAATATAGCAATCTGCAGTGTAGACGGCAGGGCAAAAGTGAACGTTATGTTGTTTTGCGCAAGGTTCAGTTCGCGTAAGTTTACACACGTTAAAAACGAACCTTCTTCTACTATCTCTATCACATTGTTGGACAAGTCTAGAAGTTCACTGCAGAAGAAAATTATTTTTTATTAGAATTTTTAATATAAACAAAATAAATTACCTATTAGCAATATTCCTATATTATTTACTGTATTTTATAAATATATAAATGTTACAGAAAGTTACAATAAATTAATTTATTGTAAATATTAGGTATTTGATACTCAACCGGTGTCAGCGCGAGATGGAATCAGCGAGAGATGGAAAGAGCTATGCTCGAAATTTCTCTGTCGGAAAAATCCGTAACAAGGATATCCGCAAAAGAATAAGATTAACTGAGAAACCCCAGTGTAAAAAGAAAGCTGAAGGGGCACTGGACCGGCCTTATAGTATAAATACATATAGAAGAAACGACAAACGTACTCGAAAGCGCAAAGCGCGGTCCGAAGGCTATAGAGACCCTGAGTATAATTACAGGTTGTGAGGCATTCCATCTTAGGCCCGGTATACATTTTGAGAAGTGACAAGTGCGAGTGGCAAGTGCAACTGACAAATGACAAGTGCTTACTGCGTGTGAACAGGCAGTGACAAGTGATAAGTGTGAATAAAATTCGCACTAAGCACTTGTCATTTGCAGTTGCACTTGCCACTCGTACTTGTAAACTTGAAATGTAAACCGGACCTTAGTTCCAAGAGGTGACAAGTGACAACGCATCTGTAGCCTTTTTTGTTCGCAGGTTGCAAGTGCCCACGGGCAGCAGTAGCTAATTTTCATCAGGTGGAGTATAAAATTGTTGGTAATTATAGTTTAATAAAACAAAACACAAGACAAGCTCTAAACAAATGTAACCTTTAACGATGATCTAACGCGCGTTATTTAAATAACCAAAACTAACAAGCACTTACATACTATTATTTGAAGGAAATGACTCCTTGGTCACGGATCTTATTCTGTTCCCGTTTAAACTCAACCTTTTAACAACTTTAAATGGCTCACTTTTAGAGGTCCGTAATAATAGATCGTATATAGCATTTTTGCTAAGATCCAAGTCCTCTAACATAGCCATTGGTTCCAAAGCTTCAATGGGTATCTTCTTCAGAAGGTTGCTCTGCAAATTTAACCTTTTCACGTGCTGCAAGAACTTAAAATCTAATGGATTTAATTCCGTCAGTTTATTGTATGAGAGATCCAACTCTTCCAAACCGTCGATTTTCGTAAACAAATCCGGTGTGATCTCCATCAATTCATTTTGAGTGAAAGAAAGCCTCTTCAAATTGGGCACGTCGCTAAAAGGATCAGGCCAATACGTCTTGATAGCATTATTACTAAACCGTAAAGTTTCCACCTGTGGATTTGGCGGCAATCTGAAATCCGTAATAAATAATATCACTATTACAAACCAATTTAAATCAATCAGTTTGGTTAGCAGTTAGTGGCGTAAGCCTAATATAATCAAATCTAAGTAACTAGTTTATATAGAAATATTGGAGGATAGTTATAGAATAGCACTTTAATGAACACAAATATTATAAAATAGATATAAAATGATTTCTTAAATTTACGCGAACATTACACATTGAATAAAACTAAATTTACGGATTTTATAGCGTTTAATTAACTACTTTTACTTATTTTTAATTTTCGACGTTTCGGGTGCTTTACAGCACCCATGGACACGGGGGGACTGAGATGTTTGACGTCCCAATGTCATAGTTAGCCCGGTTACCTTCAGTTTTTTAATATTTATTTTTCTGTCCGATCTACGCAAAACGGGCTTACAGTATCTTGAAGTCTTGCAGTGGTATGCTTGGGTTTGGGTTTAATTTTGTTAATTATAGGATCCCAAGCAGATGGCAGCACCCATCCATCTTCTCTATTGAAATTAGGATGTTTTTTAATTTCAATAGCCTCACGAATCATCCTTGGTAGGAATCGGTGTTCTTTTGCGAGGATTTGTGGTTTATCAATCCGATGTAATGGTGTGGACGATCTTGAACATGTTCACAGACTGCAGACTTCCCCACTTTAAAAAAAAACAAATAGATATAAAAATAAAACTTGCAACGAATATATACCGAATACCGAATATTGTGTTTTCTAGCCGAATAGCCGAATATTACCCAAAAGTATTCAGCCGGGAAGGAAGTAATGTTTATTCAGAGCTTCTTTCCCTGAAGCTGATATTATCTACGAGAAGAAAATGGTAAACTAATACCTGAAAATGCAGAAAAAATAGTCGTTCATAATCCTTCACTTCTAAATTGTAATTACGATAATTCAAGTATAAAGTGGTCGCTCAGATGATTAGAGCTCGCTGTAAAATTCACAGTACGCGAGCAAACCGGGTTCGATCCCCGCCGGCACCAATTAAATCGTTAATTGCAATTTTAAGTGCTGATTTACCACGTGTTCGGCGGTGAAGGAAAACCTCGTGAGGAAACCTGCATGTCTGAGGAATAAGAAAGAAAATATTTCAAAGACATCTTTATACTTCGAAGTTCGCCAACATGCACTGGGGCAGCGCCGCGAACAATTCCTTGCCCTAAAACCCTCTCAGAAATGAGCGGAGGCCTGTGCCCGGCGGTGGGACGTATATAGGCTGTAACTTTAACAATTTAACATAGACATTTAATTGATAATTTTGTTTTGTTAATTTTTTTTATAATATGGAAGTTTTGATGTACCTATGACTAGTTTAATGATTACTATAAAATAAACAACATTTTCATTTTACCAATTATCTGACTCCATAAGACATCTCAGGATATCATCAGGATAACAATAATCGAATACCGAACAACAGCCGAAAATTTGTTGCAAGTCTAATATAAAATAAATAAAGTAGTTCTAATGTTCAAATCTGTCTGTTATATATAAAGAAAAGATCGTTATATAGTTAGGTATCTATTATTATCATATAGTTATCTATTATTTGATGTACGTGTGTTACGCTAACCAACCATTAGAAACGACCCGCCCTAAGTACGTCCTCGCTTTTCCTTATTGACGAAAATTCTTGAAATGACAATCGCCATAAGTAAATAATATTTCAAAAGTAAATTTTTATTCTCTAAGGGTTTTTTGAAAATGCTAAAACCTAAAGACGGCGAACTCGGAAAGTTCTATGGTAACTATATTGTAATCATATCGATAAGAAGATGGCTTCCTGTGCGGTGACGATTTGCAACACAAACACCTGTGACACATTTCTTGCCGATGATTGATGGGCGAGAAGACGAGGTTTGTGTCTCGGCGATAACACGGACATCGACCTTCTTAGCAATTAAAGACGAGAGGAGCTTCGCTTTTGATAAGTGTAATTTATTATTAGAATACCAAAGGCTTCCGAAAAAGAATAGCTACTTTTAGGGAAATTTCAACAATGGTGGTACTAATAGATAGAGACCACTTGTAATTTTTTTAACGTGTTAGAGCCATGCTGCAGTTATATTAGTAGTATAGTTGTAGCACAAATGGGTCGGCTCGACCGGGGAAGGAGCACGCTCTCACAGAATAGCAGCGTAAAATAGTAGCTTAATGCTGCTGTGTTTCGTATGGTGAGTGTAGAGAACCGGAGACCCTTTTTACTGGAAACGAGGCATTCCATCCTAGTCCTCACGGGTGACAACGCATCAGCATTTTGATTCGTAATCATAAGATAAGATATAAATGTCTAGGTATGGGCCACAGTAACCACTTACCACCAGGTGGACTGTGTGCTCGTTTATCACTCTATCCTATAAAATAAAAATAATAAGAAAATTCCGAATTACGAGTATGTGTGTATATTTGTATATCATCTCTGTGTTATTTTGTATTAGGTATAATAACAATAATATACAAGATCCTAACATCAGCAATCACAGCTAAAATCAATAAACACATAGAACGCCACAACATAATAGCGGAAGAACAAAAAGGGTGCAGACGAGGCCACATGGGGTGCAAAGAACAATTAATTATAGATTCAATAGTGCACAAACATGTCACCACAAAAAATAGAACACTTCATTGTACCTACATAGACTACAAAAAAGCTTTTGATAGTATTCCACACTCCTGGTTAATTCAAGTATTACGTATATACAAAATAAAACCAAAAATAATAAACTTCTTACATCATATCATGTCCCGATGGAAAACTACACTCCAATTGAATTACCACGAAAACATCGTAAGAACTCGACAGATATTTATTAGGAAAGGTATTTATCAAGGTGACTCCCTGAGTCCTCTATGGTTCTGTCTCGCACTAAACCCCCTGTCTCACCTACTGCATCAGTGCCAAGCCGGATATAGACTCAAACACAACACCGCAGAAGATATCACTATCTCACACCTCATATATATGGATGACATTAAATTATACTCAAAAACAGAAAAAGAAATGAAAAAATTAATAGATACTACAACAGAATTTAGTAAAGACATCAACATGCAGTTTGGACTAGATAAATGCAAAACACTACACATAATAAGAGGCAAAATAAAACCAGGCGACTACACAATTGACACTACTGATACAAACACAGCTATGGAACCGACAGATCTATATAAATATTTAGGATACAGACAACTCAAAGGACTAGATCGTACAGCAATTAAATACACACTGAATACAGAATACAAACGGAGAGTAAACGCAGTATGAAAAACACATCTCGCTGGAAAACATCTTATAAAAGCATTAAATACGTACTCGATCCCAATATTAACCTACTCGTTTGGAGTGATTAAATGGTCTAAAACTGACATACAGCGAATAGAAAGAACCACACGCACCACACTTACCAAACACAATAATTTGCACCCTAAATCCGCAATAGAAAGACTCACAATCAAACGACAAAATGGAGGGAGAGGCCTAATAGACATTCAACACCTTTGGCAGAAACAAATTAGTAGCCTCAAAACATTTTTTCACAATAAATCTCGAACTAGTGACATTCATAATGCCGTAGCCCTAAATGATTTTAACTAACTCCACTTAATCTAAATGAACACACAGACACACAACACAATAACACTAATAACCCACAAAAACAAAAGTTAGAGGACTGGAAAAAGAAAGTCCTGCACGGACGACACCGACATGACCTGGAACAACCACATGTAGATAGAGTAGCATCAAATAAATGGCTTAAATTGGCAACCTATTCCCGGAAACTGAAGGGTTTATCATCGCAATACAAGACTAGATCATCAACACTAAGAACTAGAGGAAATATGTCATTAAAGACCCCACAGTAACCAACGATAAATGCCGCAAGTGCTTCACCCAACCAGAGACAATACAACATATAACAGGAGCATGTAGAACTCTTTCACATGCAGACTACACTCACAGACACAACCAAGTAGCAAACATCATTCATCAAAAACTAGCACTCAAACATAAACTTATACAAGACAAAAACACGCCCTACTACAAATACACTCCACAAACTATTTTAGAAAATCCTACACACAAACTTTACTACGACCGCGCCATACTTACTAGCTTGCTACATATTTATTTATCTATGATACTTACCGACAGAGCCATTCACTATAATAGACAAGACATAACACTACAGGACAAAGTAAGTATAATCACCTACCTAATAGATATTGCAATACCCAACACACATAACTTACAAAAAACAATAGGTGAGAAGATAAGCAAATATGCAGAGCTTAAAGAAGAAGTGACCAGAATTTGGAGACAAAATAAAGTTTATATAGTACCCATAGTCGTCTCCACCACGGGTGTCATACCCAACCATCTCCACCATAGCCTCAAATTAATAAACCTGAAAGACTCAACGTACATTATACTCCAAAAAGCCGCAACTTTAAATACCTGTAGAATTGTAAGAAAATTCATGCAATTGGAAGAAAATGAAATAGCTACCCATAACACCCCACCTATATAAATACTCACTACACGCTGCATTTACTTGGCTTCGGCCCGTGTATGCAGTCAGAACTATCCAAAGAGCTAAGAAACAGAAATGTTTTCCCTATAATAATAACAATAATAATCGAGCTGTACAAGATTGACTGTACAGTTAGAGACTTCCTCGAGCAGTGTATGGGGCAGTGGAGTACGATCCTCTGTTATCTGGGCGAGCGGATGATGGCTGCGGAGAACCACATAAGGATAAGAAGGGGTATCTTCCAGGGCGATTGTCTGAGTCTAATCTGGTTCTGCCTCTCTCTGAACCCTCTCAGTACCTTACTGTAGAGCTCTGGGAGAGGATTTCAGCTACGGAAGGGAGGGACAAAAGTGACCCACCTTTTCTATATGGATGACCTCAAGTTATTCGCCTCCAGTCGCTCCCATCTTATGGAATTGCTAAACATCACTTGTGAAGCAAGCAAGAAGTTTAGCAATTCTATTGGAATGGAGCTGGGGACGGATAAGTGTGCGGTCCTTCATGTTGAAAGGGGAAGGGTTGCTAACTCTGAGGGCATAGATTTATCTATGCCCGTCAACTTAAGGAGCCTTTCCGAGGCTGAAACATACCGATACCTGGGTATGTCACAGAACATCGGTATCGTTGAGGCTGGTATAAAACAGTCAGTTTGCGACGTGTTTTATGCACGCTTGACCAAAGTGCTTAACAGCCTTTTGTCCGGTGTGAATAAGACACACGCATATAACGGTTGGGTGATGCCTGTCCTCATATATACCTTTGTCATACTCAGGTGGACTCAGACCGAACTTAACGCCCTGGATAGAAAAGTCAGCACTACCATGACGTCCCATAGGTTGCATCATCCGAGATCTTCGGTAATGAGGCTGTACTTGCCGCGAAAGTATGGTGGGCGTGACTTTCTGAGCGCGCTCACCATGCATAATCGCGAAGTGTGCAGTCTCCGTCAGTACTTCTTGGCGAGATCGGATGATCCATTCTATAATGACGTCATTTCTAGTGATAAAGGGCTTACCCCTCTATCCTTAGCCAACGAGCAATGGCAGGACCCAGCAGTGCTTAGCAATTCCGACCGGGAGACCGTATGGAAGGAGAAGGAGCTCTACGGGAGGTACTACAAGACTCTACATGAGCCCTTCGTAGATACAGGTGCCTCCCTCAACTGGCTACGTTTCGGTGACCTCTTCGGGGGAAACCGAGGGTTTTGTCTGTGCAATACAGGATCAGGTTATTAAGACCAACAACTATCGGAGATACATCCTAAAGGATGGCACCGTCGACGTCTGTCGAGCTTGTCGCCATCCCGGGGAGTCACTTAGGCATGTCATCTCCGGTTGTTCGGCGCTTTCTAACTCTGAGTACTTGCACAGGCACAACCTAGTAGCCAGAATTCTACACCAGGAGCTCGCTCTGAAATACGGTCTCGTGGACCGGAAATTGCCGTATTACAAGTACTTGCCGGAAGCTATGCTCGAAAATCACCGCGCCAGGCTCTACTGGGACCGGGCCATCATCACAGACAGGACTATTCTTGCGAATAAGCCTGATATTGTGCTGATGGACCGGGCACAGTCAAGGATATTTTTGGTCGATATTACCATCCCGTATGACGAGAACCTCGTGAGAGCCGAAACAGATAAGCAATCAAAATATCTGGACCTGGCTCACGAGGTGACCGACATGTGGGATGGTCTGCCGGCCGAAATTATTCCTGTAGTCGTCTCTGCGAATGGGCTAATCCCAGTTAGCCTCTCTGGTCATCTGAGGCGACTGGGACTCCGTGACGGACCGCTTCGGCTCAAATGCAGAAGGCGGTGCTCCTTGATACTGCCCGCATCGTCCGCCGGTTTCTTTCCCTTTCTCCCTAACCCTTGGCCGTTTGGTTTCCCCTGCCGAGGGCTTCCATCTGGTTGGGCTTTTATTTATTTATGTATTTTTGTATTTATTTTATTTTATTGATATTTATGTATATTTATCCTTTCATTTTCATTTATAATTATATATTTATGCATCCCAACCAGATGAGAAAACTATATAGATACCCCACAAATAATAATAATAATAATAAAATGGCGTAGGGAAGTGACGACCCCATCGCCCGCTGACGTAACGGTTATGTGACAAAACCACTACGTCAGTGCAGTCAGTCAGCACCTTGCCAAGAGGTGTTAGTGCCGTGCCTCGGCAAAAATTAAAGGCGCAAAGGCCCGCTTGTGCACATGGCCCCACCATAAAACGGCGCCGGGTCTGGGCGTCTCCCGTTAAATGACGCCCACTTTTATGGATGATGGAATATGCAAAAACGCGCAAAGGGCCGCTGCCTGGAGGTCGCCAGGGCGCGTCTGGAGCTGGCGCTGGACGCGACAGCATGCGAACCGCCAGCCGAGCGAGAGGTGCTGCACGACCACCCATCAGCCCCTCGCATCCATCATCCCCACCATCTGGCTTGGTGTCGGCAGGGTCTTCGCGGGCCCAGCAATCGGTACCCGCCACTGGTGGAGTACATCGCATGCGATGGACAACCGAAATGAATACTAACGCATTGCGGGCGTATTTTAGGGCGAAAGGGGGAGAAGTTGGAGGTTTGGCGTATCGGGCTAGGATGCATCGTCTTTTTGCTGAGCTGGAGCCATCTTTAACCATCTCAGAGCAAAACCTGGCAGACCGGGTTCGGTATATCTTGCGCTCAAATATATTTGATGTCGCCGAACTCGAACGACTACGACGTGAGGGTGTTCCCTCATCGGATGAAAATGCTACAGCTGAGGATGCGGCGCCACAAATTGCAGAGCACCCCGCAAACGTGAATGCCGCCGTGAATACCCCAGTTGTGGTTGATTCAAACGATAATGGAACAGTCGCCCAAGAACTGGAATTAGAGCATATGAGGAGTACATTGGAAGAGGCGATTGTGGAAACGCGCAGTATGCCTCTCGAAAATCGACCGCGACTTCCCCCGCATAGCCCTAAGCAAGCGGAATCGGGCTGTCGTGAGGGCTCTGAACCCAATGCTGGTGACCTATTTGGAAGCCAGCCGGGATCTTTGCGAGACGAACTCAAATCTTTTTGGTGCCGCACTGGCAGTGTGTCGTATTATAGGCGCCAAACTTTCCACAGCTGGACGCGCTACTGGATAAAGTAGCGCTATCCCATCCTGGAGAATAAGAATTGAAGAACGTATCGCAAAGGCTAGGGCCCTCATCGGCAGACTGATATGCTTCAGCGCAGGCAATAACAGGCCAAGGATTGTGCGCACCGTCAGGATGGCATTTGCTGGGACAAATGTTAGTTTGTCCCAGCCAGATATAATGCAAAAACTGACGGAGCGCATAGACGATCTGAAGCAGAGAATCGCTGCTTGGGGAAAGCGGATTCGGCGATATACCGAGAGGTCGACACGGTTTAACTAGAATCGTCTCTTCCAGAGTGATCAGAAGAGGCTCTATAAATCGTTGGAGCGACAAATGGTAAGTGGAACGGGCCCAGCACCGAATCAGGCCGACACTGTAGCATTCTGGCGCGGCCTGTGGTCAGAGCCCATAAACCACAGCGAGGGCCCTTGGACGGAAGTTGTGGCGAGTCAGTGTGCGAGTATAACGCCCATGGACCCCGTCATTACAACGCCGGATGACGTAGCTGAGGCGGTCCGTACGGCCCCGAACTGGAAAAGTCCGGGACTCGACGGGCTGCATCACTACATGCTGTAGGGGTTTGTGGTGTGTCACACTGTGCTCGCCCGACAGTTTCAAGAGGCTCTCAACCAGAAGTCGCTCCCGAGCCTCTTCACTACTGGGATCACGCATTTGGTTCCTAAAGACCAGGTTACCACAGACCCGAGCAAATACCGCCCCATCACGTGTCTGCCGACCATATACAAGACACTAACATCCATTTTGAGCAAGAGAATCACTCGTCACCTGGAATCAAATCAGGTGATGTCGCGCGCTCAAAATGGATTCGGGGGCGGCGGTTGTGGAACAAAGGAACCACTCCTCATTGACGCGGTCATTGGCAAAGTGGTGAAACGCAACCGTCGGAACTTCTCCGCCGCCTGGATAGACTACAGAAATTCTATCCATATTCTATCCATATCTATTCTTTTCTTTATGTCTTATGTCTTTATAAGAAGGGGTATATTCCAGGGCGACTGTCTGAGTCCAATCTGGTTCTGCCTCTCTTTGAACCCTCTCAGTACTTTACTGGAGGGTTCCGGGCGGGGATTCCAGCTTTGGAAAGGAGTGTACAAAAGTGACCCACCTTTTCTATATGGATGACCTCAAATTATTCGCCTCCAGTCGCTACCATCTTATGGAATTGCTAAACATCACTTGTGAATTTAGCAATTCTATTGGAATGGAGCTGGAGACGATAAGTGTGCGGTCCTCTACGTTGAAAGGGGAAGGGTTGCTAACTCTGAGGGCATAGACTTATCTATGCCCGTCAACTTAAGGACCCTTTCCGAGGCTGAAACATACCGATACCTGGGTATGTCACAGAACATCGGTATCGATGAGGCTGGTATGAAACAGTCAGTTTGCGACACGTTTTATGCACGCTTGACCAAAGTGCTTAACAGCCTTTTGTTCAGTGTGAATAAGGCACACGCATATAACGGTTGGGTCATGCCTGTCCTCATCTATACCTTTGGCATACTCAGGTGGACTCAGACCGAACTTAACGCCCTGGATAGAAAAGTCCGCACTACCATGACGTCCCATAGGATGCATCATCCGAGATCGTCGGTAATGAGGCTATACTTGCCGCGAAAGCATGGTGGGCGTGGCTTCCTGAGCGCGCTCACCATGCATAATCGCGAAGTGTGCAGCCTCCGTAATTACTTCCTGGTGAGATCGGGTGATCCATTCTATAATGACGTCATTTCTAGTGATAAAGGACTTACCCCTCTATCTTTAGCCCACGAGCAATGGCAAGACCCGGCAGTACAAAGCATTTCCGACCGGGAGACCGTATGGAAGGAGAAGGAGCTCCACGGGAGGTACTACAGGGTTCTACATGATCCCTTCGTAGATACAGTCGCCTCCCTCAACTGGCTACGTTTCGGTGACCTTTTTGGGGAAACCGAGGGTTTTGTCTGTGCAATACAGGATCAGGTTATTAAGACCAACAACTATCGGAGATACATCCTAAAGGATGGCACCATCGACGTCTGTCGAGCTTGTCGCCATCCCGGTGAGTCACTTAGGCATGTCATCTCCGGTTGTTCGGCGCTTTCTAACTCTGAGTACTTGCACAGGCACAACCTAGTAGCCAGAATTCTACACCAGGAGCTTACTCTGAAATACGGTCTCGTGGATCGGAAATTGCCGTATTACAAGTACTTGCCGGAAGCCGTGCTCGAAAATGATCGCGCCATGCTCTATTGGGACCGGGCCATCATCACAGACAGGACTATTCTTGCGAATAAGTCTGATATTGTGCTGATGGACCGGGCACAGTCAAGGATATTTTTGGTCAACATTACCATTCCGTATGACGAGAACCTCGTGGAAGCCGAAACAGATAAACGAACAAAATATCTGGACCTGGCACACGAGGTGACCGACATGTGGGGTGGTCTGCCGGCCGAAATTATTCCTGTAGTCATCTCTTCAAATGGGCTAATCCCAGTCAACCTCTCGGGTCATGTGAGGCGGCTGGGACTACGTGGCGGACCGCTCCTGGCTCAAATGCAGAAGGCGGTGCTCCTCGATACCGCCCGCATCGTCTGCCGGTTTCTTTCCCTTTCCCCCTAACCCTCGGCCGTTTGGTCTTCCCTGCCGAGGGCCTCCATCTGGTTGGGCTTTTATTTATTTATGTATTTTTATATTTATTTAATTTAATTGATATTTATGTATAATTATCTTTTCATTTTAATTTATAATTATATATTTATAGAACCCAACCAGATGAGAAAACTATATTGATACTCCCCAATAATAATAATAATGTCCTCAAGACCGAATTTCGGCCACGGCGGCCTACCTCAACGGAGGCTAGCCATCGGCGCAGGACAGGATTATAGTGCCCATGTGTATGCGCAAGCACAGGTGTACTCTCTATTCCCTCACTCTCGTAATCCGACGGGACGGTAAACCGATACGACCAGGAGAGAGATTAGGCGCAGGACCAACGGCTTTACGTGCTTTCCGAGGCACGGGGGTGAGACACCGCCAACTTCCTGACTCCGGGCAGCTACTGAGAATTTTTTGACAGAAAAATTCAGTAATTGATTTTTTGGCCCGACCCGGGATTCGAACCGAGGACCTCATGATCAGCAGTCGCACTACTACAACCACTAGACCAACGAGGCAGTCTATTAGGTATATATTACAAATGGACATACTAGAGTTCAAGCACCGTATAATTAAAGGTAATTTTTTACCAAAAATTGCTGTTTTTGAAATCTTGTCCTTGGTAGTGCAGTGGCTAAAGAATTTGCAGTGAATCTACGGGTGGTGGGTTCTTATCCCGAGAGGAAGAACTATTTGTACTGCCTACTTATAAGTCTAAATATTTGTCCATACTTGATTATATATATGAAACAACTTCATGATACAGGAAAAATCCGAGAATGGGAGGATTTTTTATGATCTGAGGCGGATCACATAAGAACGCTAGAAACGTCAAAAGCGTAATGTATGCCTGGGCAGATCTCATTCATAATTTAAGTGGCTAAGTTAACAGGGGTTTTATTAAAATTTTATAAAATCTTAATGCATATAAATTACGTGTCACGTTGTTTGTCCGCGATTGACTTCTAAACTACTTAACCGATTTTAATCTAATTTGCACACCGTGTGCAGTTTGGTCCAACTTGAGAGATAGGATAGTTTTTTTGCCCATGAGTGACCAACAATTATTTTTTGGCGAATTTAAGGATTTTCAATAAGACATGACAAAGGGTCGTCGAGAAGCGCAGAACAACGTCTGCCTGGCAAGCTAGTATTTTTTATTTTGACAAATATTTGATTGAACTAAGTAAACAAAGGGTCGATCGATGTTTACTGATAAAGGTTCTTATGAATAGGTTCACTTACTCCTATATTGCTTTTACTTATCTCAGATCAAAGTACTCGATACTCATATCATATTTATGTGTAATAATACATTATTATTTGAATACATCTATTTTTATCATTTTTATAATACATCTGATTCATATTTATGTGTAATCGCTTTTACGAATAATCAATAAAATGAATTAAATCATTGTGTTTTGTTCAATTTTTGAATTTTTCTTGTACAGAAATAGAGTAAATATCTTATACACGTCCTACAGCTGGGTACAGGTCTTCTCTCATTTTTAAGTAGGAATTGTGTAGTAGGACACCGACCGGTGACCGCAGCTGGCGGATCAGCAGTGCGAATGTGCTGGTGGGAATCGTTTACCGGTGGTACCTAATAATCCTGCGTATTGTTCATATTTTGTAATGTTAAATAATTTATAGCCGATATTGGATACTGATACATTAACAACAATGTAACGAAATCAAACTTCTATCATTCAAACAATGCCAATCACGATTTTCACCTGGATGCATGATGTTAGCTTAGACCAGTCAACCAACACGGCCTACCTACGAGGGGCGTTTAATGTATTATCGATATGGGTATGTTAGAAAAAAGTAAAAATTGTGAAATATTTTTTATTTTTCAATATATTGTACAGATATATATTGACATACATACTCATACATTTACTTGCTTGCGAAAAAGGTTTTTTTATTCCCTTGAAAAAATATACTTCGCATTGACCTGAAAAATGAGTTACAGCGGACCTGAGCTCATTACCGTCAGCAAATCGGCCTTTTTATGTTTGGGATAAAAAAATAGTTACTAGTTCTGAGCTGTGTGGTGGGTTGTTAATTTCCTCAAACCCACAGGTTCGTACAGCAGCTTCGCAGAGCAGCGCTATGTGAACTGGTGCGCTGTCACGAAGAAGCAGCACTCCCTTAGTTTCTTTCCTCTTCTCTTTTTTGTTACTTCTCTTAAATGCCGTAAAGTGGTTCAGTATTTGTCTGTGTTGATGGTTTTACCTTTTTTTTTACTCGATCAATTATATTCCTTTGGAATCCCCAAAACACTATGGCCATGGTTTTACCGGCCGATGGAGTGACTGAATTTCTTGGGGAGTTCTGATCCCTTTTTATGACATTGCATAGACTCCTGTTTACTCTCAGAGTCATAATGGTGAACCCAGTGGCGGATTTACCAGCAGGCTGAGTAGGCTGAAGCCTAGTGCGGCAGATTTTTGGGGCGGCAAATTTGAGGCAAATTATTATTTTTTGTCTCATAGAAATTAAAGAGAATTAAATTTTATAACGAAAGATCAGGAAATATTTTCTGCCATTATTTCGGAAATGAAAATATTTTTAGAAAAAAGGTGGTGTAATTAGGACTATAGTCCACAAGTCATAAAGTTAGAACTTCATTGGCAAGAAAAATGTTATAGATAATATGATTGTGAACTACATGGGCATCAACTTGTAGAAGTAGGCAGAGGCGGCAAAATTTGAATATCCGCCATTGGGTGAACCCACGTTTCATCTTATTGAAAACCCTTGTTGAGTCGTCACCACACATAGCTCTAAAAACTGTCTACAGTAGTCAATCCGCGTCTGCTTTTGAAGCTCAGTGAGCATTCGCGGCACCAAGGTTGAGATAGTCATCCAATATGTTGTGTATTAATTATAATTATTAACTCGTGCATCTTCTAATACAAGTTTTTCAATAATTCCACATTTTCTTTCGTAACCGCTGTGATTGGCCAACATTGCCCCATCTTCGATGCTTTCCCTGCCTCTTTTGAATTCACTTAACCAATTCTACACGGTTGACACTGAAGGAGCAGACTCTTGACAAACGGCCACCATTTCTTCATAGATGTTTTTTTGAGTGTATCCTTGTTTAGTGAGGAATTTAATAACATCACGGTGTTCAATTTTTTTCAACATTGTTGTGTCAGTCATTCCCGTCGTCTATGACTTAAGGTTACATAAGAAACAATGAAGTTATTAAGACATATTTTTACCCTCAGGTAGTGTTGTTAGTTTATTATTAGCAAATCTCCTTAATACCGAGAATACATTGGACGCTCCTCGTATGTTCAGCAGAGGACTTTGATAGGTTGCAGTGATGATGATGGTGATGTTTCAATTTTATTCACAGGAGTAGGTAACAAGATAAAATAATTCCTTATTTACCTATTTTAACTAGTTACCTACTCCATTTTTATAAATATTACTTAATAATTAACCGATACAATAAGTATAGGTGTAGCTGATGTGATGAATCGACGCTCCGGGAAGTCTGCAGGCTATGAACACGTACAAGAATGCCCCCATCACTACATCAGATTTGATGGACCACAAATCCTCGCTAAAGAACACCGATTCTTTCCAAGGATGATTCGTGAGGCTATTGAAATCAAAAAAACATCCTAATTTCAATAGAGAAGATGGCTGAGCCCATCTGCTTTGGGTCCTATATTAATAAAATTAAATCTCAACCCAAGCACACAACTGCAAGACTTCAAGATACTATAAGTTCTGAACAAAAATTAATAATTTTAATCGTAAGGTAGCCGTGGTAACCTATGACATTTATACGTCGAACACCTCAGCCCCCCCCCCCCCCGTAACCATGGATGCTGTAAAGTGCTCGAAACATCAGGAATATAAAATAACTTAAAATATGCGATAAAATCCATAAAAACCAGTTTTATTTAAAAAATTATAGGTCCTATTTATTACGAAATCAAATCACTGTTAACCGTTGTAGAAAATCATTCCTAATATTAACAATATTTTTTATTCTACGTTACAAAAGTTTTCCTCTCATGATCACAGTAACGAAATCATAGTATGGTGAGTTTAGTTATTTCCATTAAAAAATCTCTTTTATTATGGTTTTAAACGTTTGAGGTTTTATGTACATTAAGATAAGACAACATCAAGGTCTTTTGTTAAAAATGTTAATCTAAATCATTACTGTACATAACCCTCGGAAATTATCATTACAATAGTGAAAAAATCTTAAGTAGAAAGTTTATGAAAATTACACATCATGATGTTAATACAAGATGGTAAGAAGTACCTAAATATCGTCAACAAAACAAATAAGTATTTATTAAAAAAAAACCATACGTTGTAGATACTAAATAGCTTACTCTGCTACATCCCAGTTACTTACTTTCCAAGTGTAACAAGTCCCAATCCTTCGAAAGTAGCGGCGATTTTCAATCCATTGAGGTTCTCCGGCCATTGTATTTTATCCAAATCGGCGACGTTTTCTATCCTGTCCAACTCTGAACACAGTATATTTAACACTAAATGAGTACCATCGATATCCGGAATTTCACTACACGTACAATATGAACACAGTTTTATTAATCTCTGTACTTCCTTCGTAACACTGTTCTCATTTTGACCACTGACATTATAAATTAAAAAGCAAAACGTCAAAAATATCATAGCGCGCATTTTAAGTACAGGCGCGAAACAAGCACATCTATGTTCGTCGTGTAATCGTAGTAGAATGATAAAAATCGTTATCACCATTTTATCGCTGAATTGATGATGCATGTGTACATAGCTGAAAATGACGCAGACCAAAGATAATAACAGCGTTCACCGATGATTTATTATAGGACTAACTCAATCAGCAAATTACCTATAAGGTGTGCAAAAAACGGTTGGCGTGGAGAGATCTTACTGTACTGAGACAGAGTACTTTAATACTGATACAATTGAATTATTTGCGGGAAATAGAGTGAATGGGGTCTACAGTATTCTACACTACACAGTACAGTACAGTAGTCTACACTATTATGAAGAATCAGAATATATCAAAAAAGGTAATTAATAATGCTGTGTTAATACCTAATTTAATTTATGGTAGTGAAAATTGGGTGTGGTAGAAGAAGCACGAAAGTAGAATAAATGCTGTAGAAATGCGGTCGCTAAGGAGTATGCTAGGACTGAATCTGAATGACAGGATGAGAAATTGCGTGATAAGAGAAAAATGAGATAAATTAATGGGTTTGTTCATATAGAAAAAATGACCGAGGGAAGAGTGACAAAGTAATATTGCAGATGTGATCGGCAGAGTCAGGCAGGGACAAAAGAAGGAATAAAAGAAGGTTCATTGACCAAATTGGCGATATTTTGAAAATGGGCCACATTAGGAGTACCCTTAACCGACGAGCGTGTATGCGTAGATATATGGATGTAAGGAGGCGAAAGAGGTATGTCAGGATCACAGAAATCTAAATAATAAGGCAATTATTATTTAGTTTTCTGTGGTCAGGATCGTGCCAAATGGAACTCCGTAGTCTCTGCCTACCCCTCTAGGTGACAGGAGTTTATGTAACACAATTGAGTATAAAATTATCAATTAATATTTACGTATTACATCTCATTAACTGAAGATCAGAAAACTTAAATAATTTCACTAACAACAACTTTTACATAGATATCTAATAATTTACAGCAGGCTACAAGAAAGAGTATATGTTGTTGTGTATGTTGTCGAAAACATTTTGCAAAACTATTTTGTTTAGGAATAAATATATTTTATACGAGCGACCCGCTAATACTTCCCCCGGAAATAATCTACTAATGCGACGTTATATAATCAAACATTCTATTTTTTCAATTGTTCTTTTATTAAAAAATGGAAAGTTTTCAAGTTTTTCGTAAAATATACCCTAGATATTCTGACATTCCTTTCTATCTATTCGTAAAGTTTTGTGTAAATCGGTTCAGCCAATTCGAAGAATAGCCAGACATACAAAAAATTTAAAAATGCAGGTTTATCTTTTAATAGCATTCTAATAACCCCCTGAGCCTGAATATAAGCAAATTATTTTATTATTACATACCGATGATCCAATTTTACTTAGGTATAGATGCATAGATTACAGATGTAGACGCCTTTACACCGGTGGCTAGATTTTAAATTTTAAGTATTGTATGAGGAAAAAAAAGCAAAATAATTCAGTATTTATGTTACAGCTAGACTCCAACCCACAACCCAAGGCAAAGAATATATATTATTTGCTACTACGTACCCTAGGCATTAGGCAAACCCTGTGCAACTTTTTGTCGGTAAAACACAGCATCGTTTTCCTTAATTTTGGATTGATAAGGTTCATCAATTCAACAGCTTTTAGGCTTTTATAAATGTATGATACAGGATATTACAAAGATTGGTAGCTCAAAATCTATTTTTTTATTTACCGATGAAGTGCCCGGACACCGATGAGAATGTAAAGCTTCCTACAAAACAATAATTACCGATAAATAATATAGAGTAGGTATACTTTTGTAATGGACATTTCATTATATTGTTGAAACAACTACAGTCTAATAGTTTTAAACCAATTACAAGGCAACTAGTACATAAAGTTTAACGTAAGAAATTTTCTTGCCACACAAACAATACACACTAGATTCAGTTCCTAATGACGGTGAACAAGTTACACCAACGTAACGTATACCTACGCCTTTGATGTCATTTAATAATACTTGGTGTAGGCGCAGTGAAACGGATTTTCGGGTCTTTAGGTCGATGAGCCAATCCAACGCTTATTTTGGCCATTGGCATAACATAATCATATTGATTGCACTTTATAGCAGCTTATAACCATGTGCATGTTCTTCATGACGATGTCCCCTTAGTATTGTCACAGTAACTGAATAACATATCTCTATAGGTGCATAGATCATATTTATTTTATAAAGATCTATGTACCTACAATTGTTACAAGTTAACATACAAAATCCAAAAGTATAATATTATAGTCTTATCCTAATTGCACTAAGCACGTAAATACTCCTAAGTCCTAATTTACGTGTTAAGAAAAAAGTGTAAAGCATAACATAAAATAGACTTCAAGTTTGTTTGTCATTTGGTAGAGTTCATTTAGACTTTATTTTACAATCTCTCCGCGGCTTAGCGGCGTTACATGATTAACACCCAATATCGACTCATCGTTATCGTTAGAAGCAACTTTAGGAAATGCCAGAGGGGTCTTAGATAGATTGCCACTTTAGATAACTAATCCGTTGTGCTGAGCGGGTACTAAGGTTAATTACTTACCTACTATTTACTCTTCACCTTAAGTTTCCTTATCTATAGATCGCTATGTCATCAATGGCAATACGCACTGGTGGTACTGGTACACTCTTCTTTTTATGTGCAACGCTTGACAAGATGTGTCATAACTCATAACCTTCCGAACGCTGCATTGCCGAGTTGGATTCGTCAAATGATATTTTAAACGAAGATGGATTCTTAGTCGGAACATTAATTTGTCCCAGCTCCCAGGTTAACATACCTTTTCGTCAACAACTTAGGATTTCTTAATAAATATTCTTAACATTTTTCGGTTGACTGGAAGATATTGCTATGTAGCAATAAGACCGCCTTTTGTTTCTCTCTCAATATTTGTTTAGTTTTGTTATATTTATCTTTCCTAAGTGTACAATAAAGAGTATTGTATCGTATTGTACTTATTTGTATTGTATTGTATTGTATTTTACGCAATGATGTAGGGTGAGCCTACGCATCTGATCGTTCGGTGGTTACGACGAATAGAAATATTATCACTGTGGAATTCTTTAATTACTATTCGATGAAGTAATATGATACCTACTATCAAAAAAATAATATTAAATCATTAAAATGTTTAAAAATCATTAAATCATTAGCAAAGAAGACTGAAATCGGTATTGTTATTGTTTTTATTTTTAAATAATGTCCACGCCCGCATTAGGAATTTATTATGGTTCCTTGGAGGTAGGTGTATTAATATACATACAGTAATTGCACTTAAAACCGATTTACGCTTCGACAAGTACAGTAGCGAGTTTAGTTACAGGGCAGTTGACAGTGAACGGTTAAGTGGGCAGTAGCGTTCAAACAGTGGGTGCGTTTGGCAGAAAAAAGCGCTAGCAAGCGCTTGTAAGCAAAATGGCGATCGTAAGCGGTAAGCGCTGTCAAATCGTAAGTAGCTATTTTCCTCCAGGACACGATGTTAGTTTTAACAGGGGAACCTAACCTAATTTAAATATATGTTTGTAAAGTATTAATATTAAAAACTTACCAATCATGAATTTTTAATAACATGTATATGTTTATTCATGTCATTATATTACTTGAAACTAATATTGCACAAAACAACTTATAAACTCTACTTCAAAACAAACAAAATAAATAAGCAAAATGGCGGACTGTGTCAGCGCTACTGAAGTAGCAATCGTGTCCTGGCCGAAAACTATTTCAGCGCTTATAAGCGCTTGCTAGCGCTTTTTTCTGCCAAACGCACCCAGTGTCTTCGTGGCGAGTTTAGTTAGGGACATTAGTTCATAGAGTTCGTCGGAGTATGACGTTTCAAGACTACAGAATTTTTCTGGTTTTCGTTCAAGAATAAATGATCCAGTCAGAGAATCATTAATGGTTGTTTTTAAAGAAGTTTTTAAGAATTTTCATGAGTGCAGCATCTCGAGCAGATTTAATTTTACAATTTGAACTTCTACTATTACATAAACATTCGTTATATTAATACTCCTGTACAAATTTATACGTGATATCTTCCGTCCATTTCATTATTAAAACTCAATATAAAACGTATAAATATTCAATAAACAGTATCGTACAAATTTTGTGGCGAGTTTAATTATAAAAGTACAATTGTAAGTTTTGGCGCGCAAACTTTGCGTCCTGTCAACTTATACACTGAACTAAACTCGCTCGTTTACACGAACGGCGAGTTTAGTTGCGGATGGCGGCAGACGCGCGGGAGGGCAGAACTTCGCACTTAACTCGCCGAAAAATAGCTCGGCCGGCTATCCCGTTCAACTTAATCGTTAACTTGCTACTTAACTCGCTTATTGCCGTTCGAACGAGGTTCAAACTTAACTCGCCAGTTTCACAAGTTAACTCGCTACTGTACTTGTCGAAGTGTAAATCGGTCTATAGGCAAACCAAGATTCAAATTTATTGGCCCTATTACATATATTATTTATACCAAATGAAATAGGTCACAATTTTTTTTTAATGCGGGCTTCATTCCTCAGATAGTAAGCAGTCTATGGTTGGACAACTGGATGTGTTTTTTTCCATTACAGGAAAGATTTACTGTATAGTTCTTGTTCAACCTACCGGTATTTTACATTTGGTAACCAATAAACTTGAAGTACAACGCAAATGATATTTGAAACCCATTGATACCTTCAAAACATGGCAAATCCAAGAAATATTAAAAATCTCTTTGCCATAATATCTCTCTCTCCCTACGAAAGGAGAGGCCTATATCGAACAGAAGGGCTTAAAGAAAGAAATAACTCAGCACTAACGGATTACTAGCGTAAATAATAGCAGCTTTATGCAACTGGTTTTCGTATAGTGAGTGTATAAAACCAGAGATCCTTTTTACTGGTGTCGAGGCATGCTCTCTGTCCTAAGATGTAACAACGCATCTGATACTCTCTCATTTTGATACTTAATCGGGGATAGATGTAGGTGTCTATGGGCGGTCCTATTCTACAATACTATCATGATGTAGTACTACAATCGTCAATCCGGCTGCTAAGATTATGATTAAAAATAAATTCTCTCTACATTTCATGTTCAGCATTGGACTTTTACGGATAAATTCTCTCTGTAATCGATATCAAAGTTAGTTAAAGTTACAGCCTATATACGTCCCACTGCTGGGCACAGGTCTCCTCTCATTTCTGAGAGGGTTTTAGGACAAGGAAATGTTTACATTGATGTAACAAAATGTAGATGCGTTCTCAGTAAAAAAGGGCTATTTGGATTTATGGGTTAATTCATTTATTCAAATAAATATACTGGATGACTTTTTTACTGTCTGGAAAAAAATAGGGTGTAACATGTGAACGGAGAAGTCCATACACCACAGATATTTTACGAAAAATAAAAACAATAATTTTGAATTAAAGTCTGAATTTTTTTTAACAATTACTTTGCCCTTTGCTCTTGAGCCTATGACCCTGCGAAGTGACAAGGTCAAATATGCCTACTAAATTTATTGTTTTATTGCCGTTCGTAAATTAGGGCTCGTAAATTTGAATTTCGATAGATTTTAATTAACTTATTTAGTTCAAAAATGTTGTTTTTATTTTTTGTAATATATCATTGCCATAGGCTTCTACTTCTACTCCGTTACACCCTATTTTTTTCCAGACGATAAGGTGGGACATGAAAAGGTCATCCAGCTATAATGTGCTTCACGCTTAAAACTGTATTATGTTGACTACCAGCACGAATAGGGCCGAGAAAGGGCCACGCTTACACACAGTGAGTTCAAAATGCGGTTGTGTATCGTATGGTGACTGACAAAAACTGAAGCCTCTCTGCTGGACAACTTAATTGTATTAGGTACGCGTCTGTAAACCAGAGCATCCCACTTATAATCGTTGTGCACGTTTGTCACCCTTATTTATATAAAAAAGGAAGGATGGAGAAAACCTGTACGTCTGAGAAATATTTGAGGACAAGTGAAACACGCCAACACGCATTGAGACAGTGGCTTTTCCCGCTCTAAAACCCTTGCAGAAATGTCAAGGAGCATCGGATCATTTTAAGTAGCAAACATACTTAAGGCGACACCGCGAAAAAATGCACCTCCTTTCATCGAATAGTATGGGATTATGACACCACTAACGAAAGTGGAATTTTGATATAGGTAAATTCATGTCTTTATCTTGAATTTGATTGTTCAAAAACACGATTGTATAATTTTGACTCGATCATAATCATTTGCGAAAACACCTTTAAAAAATCACTATAGTTGAAAATACAACGAAATTACTTAATCTATATGCTTGGGAATCACTCAAATATATTCATAACATCAATATTCATAATTTACTTGCTCATTATTTTGATTACTTAAATCAATAATTTTATAAAAAATATTTTAAGATTCTGACAATTTCTAAGCGGTTTTATTCGTCGCGGGCGCTACGCAATTTTAGACCTTATGACGGCGGTTTTTTCAAGTTTTTATAGAAATTATGTATTCACTCGAATCAGTACGGCGATAGCCTGGAGTCACTTTTTCGAGGTGTCGTCTTAACCGATTACTTTGCTGTTATATGCATGTTTTAATTCTTGTCACCATAACTCAATGAACAATGAAGTATTTCGCGAATATAAAAAAATCGTTTAAAACCACATTTACCTTTTTGTTCATTCGTTGACAGTTACATTATAGAATTGTACCTGAAAATTTGAACTTTTATTAACTAAATTGAATTGAAACTAAACTTTGTACATATTAAAAAAAAATAAAACCAATCATATTAATTAGGAAAGCATATTTTATTAGTGAACAAAGCATAACAAAATAAAAATATTATAATAATTTTGTATATTTAATAATATGTATCGTGATTATGAAACAAAACAGTTTTATTCTTAATAGCATTATAATTTAGAATATTAAGCCCAAGTGTCATACAATTTTAGTTATGAAAATGACTACAGAAAATTACAATGAACATACTAGGCTGCACTAAAAGTATCGGGAATGGAATATTTCCACTGTTCCTGTCATATTAAAATCTTTTTAATTGAAAACTCCTTGGTTTTAAAAATCGAATACCATTTATTTATTTAAAAAAAAGATTCTCGGTCTTGTCACAAAGTTTTGTCAAACTTGTTTAGTCGTTGAGAAAATGGAATTGACTCGAGAAAATTCAAGAGCGATGATTTATTATGACTTTCGAAGTGGTTTAACACAAAAATAGTGTGTTGACCGGATGATTTCTGCATTTGGTGATGAAGCCCCATCAAAAACCACAATTTATCGCTGGTTTGCTGAATTTCAACGTGGACGTGTCAAGCTCAGTGATGATCCCCGTCAAGGTCGTCCAAAAACTGCAGTCACCCGAGAAAACGTTGATGCTGTGCGTAAGCTGATTGAGGAAGATCGACATGTGACATACCGCGAAATTCAGGCAACTTTAGACATTGGCATGAGTTAAATACAAATAATCTTGCATGAACAATTAGGTGTAAAAAAGTTGTTTTCCCGATGGATACCGCATTCGCTCGGTGAAGAGCAACAAGCGGCTCGCGTTACTTGGTGCGACAGAACTCTCGAAAGATTCCACGCAGGATCCTCAAATGCTGTATACAACATCGTATCAGGTGACGAATCCTGGATACACGCGTACGAACCCGAAACAAAAAACCAGTCACGAGTTTGGGTGTTCGAAAATGAGTTAAAGCCAAAAAAAATTGTTCGTTCACGGAGTGTTGCAAAAAAAATCGTGACCACGTTTGTCTCCAAAACCGGCCATGTTACGACTATTCCTATTGAGGGAAACATAACGGTTAATGCAGAATGGTATGCTAGCATTTGTTTGCCACAGGTCATTTCTGAACTCCGTAAAGAGAACTGCAACCGCCGCATTATCCTCCATCACGACAATGCGAGTTCTCACACCGCACACAGAACAAAAGAGTTTTTAGAGCAAGAAAACATAGAATTATTAGACCATCCGCCGTACAGCCCCGACCTAAGCCCTAATGATTTTTATAATTTCCCTAAAATAAAGAATAAATTGCGTGGACAGAGATTTTCATCACCTGAAGAAGCTGTGGACGCCTACAAAACGGCCATTTTGGAGACCCCAACTTCCGAATGGAATGGTTGCTTCAACGATTGGTTCCATCGTATGGAAAAATGTGTCAAATTTCGCGGAGAATACTTCGAAAAGCAATAAATACATTTTTAAATAGTAATGTTGTGTCACTTCCCTGATTCCCGAAATTTTCAGTGCCGCCCTCGTAGATAGAATAATACTGGGTATATGTTCCAAGTCTATGAAAATGAACTACCATTTTACAATGTTTAACAACTTAAATATTAAGGGTATAAAAACCAAATATTTAGTGAAGATCAATAATGTTTAAAACCCATTGAGTTATAATGTACTACGTACTAGAGAAGCTATTCCAAACAAAAATTGTGCGCTACTCCATGTCTTCGCGCATGCGCGGTAATAGTAGAGTCGCGCATGCGCAGTTGGTATAAACGCGCATTGCGCTTGCGCGGCCAGTTTTTGTTATTATAGATTATACGTAAGTAGAATGGTCAGTATGTAATAATTGTTTATTTATATTGTATTGTTAATTATATCGAGTACAATTTTTTAAATTGTTTTTTATTTTGTATATGTGCTAATTTAATATAATATTACATAATATTATGTCAGAATTACATTTTAATTATATTTTTATCTGAATATTTTAAAAGGTATTTATGTCAAATATAAAAAAACATACTAAATGTATGTTTAACAAAACTTATTAACATAAAATTTAAATTACAAATATATAGAATCATAAATGTTGTAAATAATCGTTCATAAATGTTGAGCACGCGAGAGTTAAAAATGGACGAATTTATTCCACTTTGACTTTAAATCTGCTTATTATTCTTTTATTTTATTTTTAGGTTTCCACTTCAAACAGGAAAAATTTAGCTTAATTATAATAACTTATATATTTCTACAAAAAAAAAATGTGTAGTATAATAATGTATTCGTCCTAAACTTAGTACCCATAGAAGTATAAAAGTACCCATAGAAATTTCGCATCTGAACATATTAATTTCATAATCTATATTCAATGATACGAGATGGCGTCTTAGGAATAATTTGTTTTATTATTAATCTATAATACTTTTTTATTGATTAAGTATCTTATTAACAGATGAAAAGTAATTCCTTGGTTTTTACTGACATTTTTTGAATTATTTGTGCAATATCTAAGTACACAAGACGGCATATTTTTATCAAGAGATTTTTTTAAAATCAACACAACACGTGACAACTCTACAAGCGCCTAGCGAGTGGCTGATTAAAGTGCAGTGCATGCACCGCAGTTGAGTGGAACAGAGTAGCTGAATGCAGTGTCTCCTCTAGTACGTAGTACATAATAGCTCAATGTTAAAACCATAGATAAGTTATGGAAAAACAAATTAACCCTTTATAAGGCAGAGCGAGTATTTTTACCGCTAACATTTTTCCATTTGAGATGTTAAAGATAAGATTTTTTCATAATGTCTCTCTCGACTCGTATGACAATATTTTAATTGACATATAATTTAAATATATATATATATATATATATATATATATATATATATATATATATATATCTGTGTTGATGACAGGCCGCCATATTTTTTGTACTTTTTTGTTACTTTTTTTTGACGTTCTCAAAGTGAAAAGGAGGTGAGGATTTTCGTAGGTACAAGATAAATCTTTATAAATCTTTATTTTCTGCAATTCAAAAAGGTAAGATGCTATTATTTCTAAAGATTAATGTTCATTCAATTAAAATTTAGACATATTTTCATCTTAGTAATTAACAGAATTTCATTGTATGGGTTGGTTGTGGTGGGAAATATATTCGCTTTGTCTTGCCACCTGCAAAATGTTATTGTTTTGTTTGTTGCAGATTTGTGTGTTACTAAAAGATTTGGATATTATCAACGAATTAAATGATCTTCATGATTTACCTGACGGTTCCGAAGTGCAAGATGACAATTTAGAATCTGATGAAGAGACTATACAAATAAGTACCGCAAAACTACAAAGAAAAATCATGAAAGTTGTGCACCATTAGATAAAAAGGAACTGAAGACTTTCTTAGCTATTTTTATAACAATGAAGTACAATACCCTGCCTTCCATTAACCTTGATTGGTCTACTGACCCAGGATTCCGAGTAGACGAACTGCAGACATGATTGCAGAGATGATTACAAAATGTTTCAAGAAAATATTGCAAAATCTACATCTAAACGATAATAACCACAAAAATCAAGTGAGAACTATGACAAACTTTACAAAGTTCGCCGTTGTTGAATCTTATAAATCATGTTTGTCGAAAGAATGCCAAAAACTCCTCGTCTCAAAGTATTGACGAATCAATGATTTTGTTTAAAGGGCGGTCTTCCATGACCGCCCTTTAAACAAAATCTAAAAAAGCAAGACATGTCTTTCGAATCCATTAAAAGGGGTAATAAAGTATGGTGCCACTGCTATCTTTTAATCTAAAATATCTCAACATAATCTGTGACAGCGCAAAACTGTCACAGATTATGTTTATCTTGTAATCTAGAAACTATTGTGAAAACTAAAAAAGAAGTAACTAAGTATTTCATTTCATTGACAAATAAGATTTTAATAATTGCTTAACTACATAAAATAAGAAACTCCATGATCATTTTCATCAATAAATTTTATTAATAACGGACGTAAATCACTTCGTCGCTAGAATATGATTAAAGAAAAATGTGAAAAATAAGCACGTATGCAAGTCTACGGAGATACATTTTAAATATCATTGGTCAAAACCGTGTAAGAGACAAGAATATCTAAAAGTAACATTATATACATTCTAAGTATGGAATGATCACTTATTTTAAGTACATGTCGGTTTTTTTCAGTGATATAAATGCTATTCAGCCTTTGAAATTTCTTTTACCGACACATACACGATACAAACACACGAACAAACGAGGTATGTTACTGCCCAATAATTGAAAAAACTCTTATTTACATAGAATTTAACAATTAAATATTTTTTTCTAATATAACACCAACAAAAACAAACAATATTACAGTAGTTAGAAATACATATTTATTAAATACCAATTTTATTAATATAACGGGTGGTAAAGCTTTTGTTTATACATAAACGAACTACGCGGAAAAATTATATATCCCATTAACTGTATTATATATCAAGACAGGTGTATAAATTGCAAAACTTCATTTTTCACAGTTGCTATGTTCATTTCAGACTGCTATTACAAATGTTACAAAAATTATAATTACATTCTTCAGTTATTTTTTTACTTATTTTATGCCAGTGCTCCCACCAATTGATGGTAAGTGATTATGAAGCACTAGATGGTAAATCGCGCTATATGAGCGCCACAAAAGCCTATTTACTCTTTCCTTGGGAGCCTCCCAGATTTTAGTTAAGAGGAAAGAGACGCCAGCAAATATTGCACTACCTTGCTGTATGCATGCATTACGAACGACAGTAAATCGTCAAATGAATTCGACAATAAAAGGGGTGAAGATCCACAGTTTTGAAAGTTTTATTACAATACATATACTACAACAAAAATTTTAATAAGTTGAAAGTTACTAGTTCCTTGATATTTGACCGCTATGATAAAAAATATTGTTATGTAAGTAAAAAATAGTTGAAATTATTTTAAAAATACAAGTGAATCAATGTAATAAATACCATTGTAAAATATTTAACAGTATAAAATAGATTTTTTAAACTTAACAAAAAGTTAAAGAGGATCCTTAAATAGAAAGAAAATATCATATGTAAGGTTAGATAGGTATATAATATAAATTATCTACGTATTTTACTCATGTTTTCTAATCAATGACCAAAAATTTTAGTTTCTAAACGCTTGTAGTAAAATAGCAATTGATTAATGATTACTGTATTTGTATGAAAAGAAACTTGAAATGTTAAAAATGTTTGCTACAAAATTTTTAGGTGACATTCATCACATAATTTAAAAAAAAATATAGAAAATAAACAAGAGAATATTAAAAATTAATAGCTAAATTATTTTGAAATAAAGGTAAATATGGGGTGTAATTAGTTTGAAGAAATAATTCTTTATAACATATTTATAGTTCCCAGTAAAAATTTGATGTAAAAATATTGTACATGTAGGATGTCGTGGCCTAATCACACAATAAATGAAACCTCAGTCATTACTAGCGCTAGAAAGTCTTATTACAAAATAGTTATTTTATTCTTGACAAAATAAAAAAGGGTAAATTTTCAAACAAATAAATGCTATATTATTATAATCGAACATCATGTAAATACTTAATATCGTAAATTCTACTTACCTTTAACAACGTCCCTTTCTTTATTTTTTAAGTACAATTTATTGTCATTTATCCTAGTGATATTTATCTACATCATGTGTAAAAATTACTACAGCAAAATACAATTTCGTTGTCTAAACTGCTGAATTTATTTTGGTGATTTTGTGCACGTTGTAAAACACTGTATATAATCAGTTATCATTTATTGTGGAACCCGGCGCCACTTTATATATACATAATATCTCAACGTGTATTTACAAGTTCAAACATTAAGTAATTATTTATTTTATAGGCTAACTCAACTGACATAGAAGTAGCATTTAAAAGTCAGAAAAGATGTATCCGTGCTATGTTTGATCTTCAGACTACCGATAGTTGTATGCCGTATTTTTTAAACACAAAATTCTTACACTTCCGTCCCTATACATAATGGAGATGGCTCTCTTAGTCAGGGTTTCCACGGTTAACTAACAAAGTAAATCGCAAACGTCGTGTCTGAAGTAAATTGTGCTTGCAACGAGCAAAAATGGCTCTGCTAAGAGTGTATGTAGTATGCATGGCTCCTAAAATCTATAACAAAATTCCTCAGATGTATAAATTACTGAACAGCAAACCTTTTAATTGAAAAATGCCACACACTGCAACGGAAAGTCCGTCAATGATACATTTTGACATTATATAATTGCATTGTAAACACATATATTTTTAATTATTATTGTTGTAAGTAATAATTTCACTGACTTTGTATATTGATAGACTTTGTCAATGTTAAATAATAAATGCTAGCTTTAAATTTTACACACCGAATATCGGTAAGACATGTTGATACTTATAACACTAACACCAAGAATATATCTCTGCCCATGCATTGTATATCTCACACATGTTTTAGTTAATAAAATGTCATACCTTATGGCTTTTTGAATTTATCAATAATTTAATTAGGCATAATCAGAAAAAAATTGTAGACTGATAATGGGAAAAATATCATCAGTGCAAATATTCTTTTAAATTCAGCTCCACCGTCACCAACCTGCTAGACCAGCGTGTTGAATGTGGGCGAATCATCCAAGTAGCATTTTGCTAGCTGGTGTATGATTAGTAAGGCGTATGCTCATCCATCGATTTAAAAACATTGCGATGAAACACAACGAATAAATCAATTTTACAATTATTTACGGAACAGAAATTGATCCTACAATAGATATGTTATTACTTATTGTCAATATAATTTGGCCTTTGTACAGTTCCTCGCAACATCATTTCGTTCTTAGACTAGATTAGTTGTCTTGTCACCCGTCAGAGAGCCTCATGCTCCTTCAGTAAAAAGTGTCCGACGAGCCGCTTCTGTATATCCGTCACTCCACCGTATATTTGAGTGCCTCTTGCATCTCTGTTAAATTAAGATTAAGTGTTAGAATATTTTTTTTCTTTTGTAATATAATTTTCGTACATGTTAGTAGTTAGCAAAAAAATTTTTTTTTGGAGTGAAACTTCTTTATCGACGTAGTGGAGAATTACAGGGTTACTTTTCAAAGAGTAGGCAAATTAGTTATTTATATATTTAAACTGAAGTTTAAATATATAAATAACTAGCTTGCCAAGCAGACGTTGTTCTGCCCTTTTCTACGACCTTTGTCATGTCCTATTAAAACTCCTTAAATTCATTAAAAAAATTGTGGATCCCTCATGGGAAAAAAACAATCCTATCTCTCAAGTTGGACAAAACTGCTCATGGTATGCAAATTTGGTTAAAATCGGTTAAGTAGTTTAAGAATCCATCGCGGACAAACAATGTGACACATCATTTAATTAAATGTAGATTCAATTTAAAGTAGATGATACACCATTTATTTTTTTGATAGATATTTTGTTACTTTGTTGATAAAGAAATTTAATATTAAGTAATAGTAGAAATAATTTCAAAGAATTGTAGTCAAATTTTAACCTTTAGTTCAAATATATAAATAATGAAGTACAGTTATTGCAGTTTTTAAAAATACGAGTAAATAAGGCTTCTACTTTTATTTAAAATTATCCCAAATTTAATGTGATTTAAGAACAACAACGTTTTTGCCTACCGATCGAATCTTACAAGTGTGTGCGTGCGCAGTAAAATCAGTTAAAATAATGCATTACCACGCATTCTGAATTTAAGAGATAAAAGGACAGAATTTTTGAGATTTCTTCTGTTTTGTAATTAATTATAATTAATTATTAATTTAAATTAATTTTGTTGTGTAATGTTTCTTCACCACTTGCCCATATTACTTATTCTGAACCTTCTCTGCAAATTTGGCCGGTTATTGCAAAATAACCCTGTATAGTACAGTATTAAAAAAACAATGTCACGTTTTATTGTAAAGTTTCACAGCTGGGGCTGCATGAGTATACTATTATTTAACCTAATTATGTAAAATATTAAACAAAAGAATGGTATGTCGAAGAAGAGAGGAAGAAGTTTCACTTCGTACGTGTGACACAATTACACGCAATTTTTTTTACAGATTTAAGATCTTAAAATTCGCATGGTGATAGGTAGCTGCAGCGCATGTAAACAATTGCTTCCAGGTGTGTACTGGAAGCAATTCCAAACGAACGTTGCAGGTGTGTTGTCACCTTTGATGAATTATAATGACATCTTATATTATAGCCTATAAATATAAACAACTGATATTTCTACTTTGTAGGATTTTATATCTAGAGATATGCCAGCCCATTTGTTCCTTATCTAAGAGGTTTATAGCTGAAGATTTGTGACTAAAGGCTCTTTAAAACACGTGGCGAATAATGAACTAAAATTTGCAATTTGCTCTGATCACAAATAGTAGTCGACTTAAGACATTCATAAATGATAGTGATACAACGAAAGATCGTTCTAGAAGATTTTATGCGAGTAAATCTAATAGGCGGAGCACGTAAAGAATTAACTGCGTGTACGTTACGTGTGCGTGTACGCACTGCAAGGAACACTGTGGATGTGACGTCTTTCATTCTGTAATATAAAACGGACACATTTGGTGTGTGCCTTAATATCGATGCGATCAAATCAACAGACGTTGATTGTGAAACTTACCTGTAGTGCCTCTCAGCATCATAATTTGTGGAAAGACCACGTCCGCCTAATATCTGGACACAATGGTCGGCCACAGCGGCTGCGTTCTTCCCCGCTACGTACTTCGCCATTGAGCTGTGCTTGGTGCACACGTCGGTTGCGGCTCGGTACGTCAGTAGACGCGCCATCTCAATCATAATGCACATGTCTGTCAGACGGTCCTGTAGAAGTCAATGTAAAATATTATTCCTGGTCATGGTCATGGCTTAATTAGAGCCGATTTTTTATGAAGTTACTTCAAAATTGTGGGGCACTCCATACCTTTCCGTGGTTATTTATATTATAAGGGTATCTTTAAAGATCAAAGAGGAATGAAAAAAATTCTGTAAATTATCTATTCTTATAACTGTAAGCTGCCACAGAATTTATTTAAGATAAAATTATGGCTACTTTGAAAATTTTATCATCAGAATTTTACGAGGACCTCGCTGCAGCTATATTATGGTTGTAGCATGAATGGGTCGGCTTGACACAGACAGAATACCAACATAACATAGCAGCTTGATGCTGCTATGTTTCGTACTGTGAGTGTAGAGAACTGGACACCCTTTTTTACTGGAAACGAGGCATTCCATCTTAGTCCTTAGGGATGACAACGCCATCTTTTTAAAGAATAAGGATGACAAACGAGCACACAGTTTACCCGACGGTAAGTGGATGCTGTGGCCCATAGACATCTACATTAATCCTCGTTTAAGAACCAAAACGCCGATGCGTTGTCACCCCTGAGGACTAAAATGGAAATGGACTTTTTTACTGGAATGGGCAAAAAAGTAAAAAAGGTCAGTAAAAAAGGTCTCCGGATCTCTACACTCACCGTACGAAACACAGCAGTTTTAAGGTGCTATTATATGCTAGTATAATGCAATCCACGAATTCCTAACAAGACATTTCACCTGCAGACTTACAAGAATAATACGTCTTTTTACAACCCGATAATAAGAATGTGTCGACTTTACAACGAGATATCCACGAAAGACTCCCGCTTGGATATTTTTGACCCAAGATCAAGAATATTCAAAAGAGCAGTAAAAAGAGCTTACAGTCATACACGCTCATTCCCATATCACATAGATTTTAAATTTGATGTACGTAAAATTTGTTTTTCGTGTTATGTCCCACATCACATAGATTTTAAACTTGTTGTATGTAAAATTTGTTTTTTTTTTTGTATTATGTAGTAATGTACGGCATTAATATTAATATTGTTAAGCGTAGATTAGATCTCCTCTGTAGTAAAATATGAAAATGATGTGTCAACATACTTAGGAAAACAATCTGGCACGAAACTTTTATATGTTTATGTGTAATTTTTAATGTATTTTCATTGTTATCTGTTTTGTTGTCCATATAATAAATAAATAAATAAATGTGTGAGAGCGTGGTCCTACCCCGGTCGAGCCGACCCATTCGTGCTACAACCATAATATAGATGCAGTGTGGCTCTACCACGTATACATTTGCATTATTTGATTATTAATTGAGTATGTCTAAGGAGCACTCACTATCAGTTGGACTTTTTGCTCTTTTGTCGCACTTATTATATTAAAATTAAAATTTATGGTCATTATGAAACTTACCTTTACAGAAGGCAGCCTTGTTAAATTTTTGCCGAAAGCCTCTCTTTCTTTAGCATAGCTCATAGCTGTATCCAAAGCGGCTTGTGCAATGCCTGAAATTATGCAGAAATGTAGTAGAAATTTCTTCACAGCCCTCCCCAAGCTTGCACCAGTGGAATACAAATTACTTACCCACGGCATGAGCAGCAACGCCAATCCTCGCCTGATCCAACTGCTCCATAGCTATCTTGAATCCCTCTCCAGCCTTCCCCACCATGTAACTCCGCGGTATTCTTACTTCCTCGAGCGTCATATCGCATGCGGTCACAGCCCTGTGACAAGCGCTTAATTTCTGCTTTATAAGCTCCCTTTATTAAGTTATTTGAAGGGATTCATTGGTGAAGGCAAAAATAAATGAAAGACACAAGGTATGTTTTCTTAGGCGGAATGACTTTCTATAGCTATAATTGATAAATACTTTATATGAAATTAGTTAATTGTTATATAATTGAGATTTCATAATTCGATTAATATTTATTATTGCATAATTTTTATGCTTACTATAAGAAAGTATATTATACACATCTAATTATGATAATATTTTTAAAATCTTATTAGTTATTTAGTAGTTATCTAATTAGAAGATGTAAGACGTAAAGAAGACATAATTAATATCAAATTTTTCGTAAATTAATAATAGAAGACTATTAAACTATTATATATGGAAACATACCAATTCAATTTATTTGAATACATAAGTGGAGTTGTTGAAAAT
Organism: Parnassius apollo; assembly: GCA_907164705.1. Lineage (NCBI taxonomy): Eukaryota > Metazoa > Arthropoda > Insecta > Lepidoptera > Papilionidae > Parnassius > Parnassius apollo. Next base: position 3,624,630 of record CAJQZP010000081.1, read on the forward strand.
ATTTTTAAATTAAAACATATCTTATATTTTTTATTTCTAAAATATTTGAAAAAAAAAGGGAAATTTACTGTACATGTACATGTAATACATACCTAACGCCCATAAGCGGCTCTTTTTTCCCTCTGAATACTCCTTCTGCATCCATGGGGACCAGGAAACCTATAAAACATAAACAAATGTATCCATAGATTAAAACCACTATATTTTTGAAAATAACACATATAAATGCGATTCAAATAAGAATAGGAACGTCAATGACCTCAAACGCTCGCGAACCTTCAACTGTCATTTGAAAAGTACGGCTTGCAAAGAAAATTGATTTTTCACTTTTATATTTATGTCTTACTATTACCAAATCTATTCATAATTAGTTTTAAAAATAGTGTTGTTAATGTTAAAGTTAAGTTTTTTATGTTAAATGTAAAAGTTAATGTTTTTTTCCTTTTCATAGTTGGCAACATTTCGCCTAAAGGAGATGATGATGATGATGGTAATGACGATGATGAATACTCAACAGTGCAAAGATGAGCGGAATTGAAGTGCTAGATTCCGAATAAAACTTTTTCTTTCATGGTTCTTTTGTATTTATTTGTAAATAAATATTATTTCCAAAATATTTGTTTTGCTCTCCAGTTAAATAACTGGTTTGAATTGCCATAATTGTCACAATATGGCGCCAGGTCGGTCCTCTTATTAATTGAATCGCATAGTCTTTTTTATAGGATAGGGTGACACAAATGAGCACACAGTCCACCTGATGGTAAGTGGTTGTGCGGTGGGCCATAGACATCTAACTTGTGTCTATTAAAAGACTATCCTCGATTACGAATCAAAATGCAGATGCGTTGTCACCCGTGAGGACTAATATGGAATGCATCGTTTCCAGTAAATTGTCTCAGGTTCTCTACACTCACCATACGAAACACAGCAGCATTAAGCTGCTATTTTACGCTGGTATTCTGTGGGAGCGTGGTCCTTCCCCGGTTGTCCGACCCACTTGTGCCACAACTATACTACTAATATAACTGCAGCATGGCTCTACTGGTATCTAAAATGTTATAGGCTATATTTTTCTTTACATCTACTTTGAAAACGTATGACATGTAACATAATAATAGACAATAAAATACCACAGATACGCAAATATTTTGAACGCCATATTTACATGCCAATCCTTTGTGTCGAAGAGAAGGGTCGAAGGTAGCGAAGACAGCCACGGCAGAACCTTCGATCGCAGAACTCAGCCAACTCTTTTTGCCGTTTAGTATCCAGTAGTCGCCGTCAGGTGTAGCCGTTGTTTTTATACTGGCAACATCACTACCAGCGTCTGAAATGAATAATTTTAAATTTGACACACGGACTTAATCTGCGTTAGAGATTTCGTATAATATTCTTTCTTTTTCTTTCTTAATAAATTAATCATGTTTTGAGAAGATACGACAGTTGATTTCGAACTCGAATCATATCGAACGACAATCACAAGGCTCTTGACTGACAGCCTCGTGCCGGTAAGTGGAGTGTAAGACGGCTCTCCACTTTATGTGGTGACGATAAGACGTGCAAGGTGTCAATGCAGGTGCTTCAAGACCGTTCATTGTGCCAGTCAAATGGGCAGACCCGTTGTTCAACAGTGGACTTATATGATGGGCTGCAATGATTATATTATAAATGTTATCATGCTATTGCTACCTACCTATTTGTGTCTATTAAAAGAAACTAAAGTAGTAATGAGATGTATTCCTGTTAACCAGGAATGGTTCACGAGAGTAAGTCTTGTTGAGCACACTGAAATACTATTACTTATTTATGAAACGAATTTAATTTTTATAATTAATTTTTATTATTAAAACGAAAAAATACTAAAGACCCATGTACAACTCGCGGCACGTAACTCTAGCGCTGAACGAAACGTGGAGGGGATAGTTGCGAATTTCGTATCAGAACGGGGGACGCAATGCGACTGGAGAGCCAATCAGTACGTGCGAACGATACGCACAGCAGTCATACGCAATAATGTGTAATGCGTAATACGGCCAATTACGGTACAACAAAACGTTATCATTTTTAAAACTCTTATTAGAACAATATTACATTCTAATATTTGAAAAGAAACCATCATCGTTAAACAATACCCTTAACCGATTTCTTGTCCCATGAGCCACATTTGGTTCATTGGTAATGTCTACTATTTTGTCTGGAAATCGAACAGTGCACTGTTTGTTAACAAATATTTCAATATCATGATTGTAATAATATGTTTGATAACTATATAGGTACATTTTTGAAATAGCGTACCTGGTTCACTGAGAGCGAAACACCCGATGGCACCCTTAGTGAAATCCCGCAAGAATATTTCCTTCTGTTCCGGAGTTCCTTTCTCATTAACAAGGTTGGCATAGAGGAAGTTGTGTAAACACATGATCATGCCAGTGCTAGCACATCCACGCGACAGTTCTTCGACTGCAACAGCGAGTGAGAGGTAGTCCAACCCTCGCCCTCCATACTCCTCATCGACCGCAGCACCCATTAAACCCAGATGAGTGAGGTTTTTGATCTGAAACAACGTATTTTCTAAATGTCATCGCGATCATTTTTAATGAACACGTTCACGTTGAAAATAAAATTACGATCATTGACTAGATGAGAATTCTTCGCGTTTAGGTAATAACTTGGCACTTGAAATTAGAGCAGTTCAATAAAGAAGATTATCAATACGACTGTATTTTCTTTATTTTTTTTTTAATTATTCTACACAATATCTACAAGGTTTTCAAAATATTACCTCAATACCTACAAAGTCACTCGATGGCGATACGGATTCGATACGATGGAAAACCCATGCTCAGAAGGCTGATCAACATGCAAGCCTCCTCCGACCGGGAAAACCAAAACACTTATTAAAAATACGATATCATACTCGTAGTTGTCGTCAACAAACGTGTATAATGATTCATTCTGCACATTTTAGTGAATCTAGTTCTATCGTTTTTCTAATTCATCAGTTTATTAGTTTTCGCAATATAATTTAAGACACCTGTTGACTATTTCGAATTGCAATAATATGATGTATCTTTTATAATGAAATTGAATTATAATATACTGGAGATCTTTTTTACTGTCTGGAAAAAAATAACGTGTAACATGTGAACGGAATAGAAGCTTATGGCACTGATATTTTAGAAAAAATAAAAACGAAATTTTTTAATTAATTTAATTCAAATCTATCGAAATTCAAATCATATCCACATTTTTTTACGAACGCCAATAAAACAATAAACTTATTAGGCATCTTTGACCTTGTCACTTCGCAGGGTAACAGGCTCAAGGGCTAAGGGCAAAATAATCGTTAAAAAAATTTTCAAAATTTTAATTCAAAATTTAAATTTTTGTTAAATATCAGTGCCATGGGCTTTTACTCCGTTCACATGTTACAGCCTATTTTTTCCCGACGGTAAAAAAGGTCATCCAGTATTATAATTAAATGTGGAAAGAGGCGTTGTGCCTGCAATTGTATTGTCAAAGTCAATAAAAAAAAAGAAATAATCGTTCTTAATTTAAGTTTTATATTAAACAACATCAATTAAGCGATAGCCGTAAATTAGAGAGTATGCTAGCACAACCCGGGTTAGAATGCCAGCTACAAGTAAATTGTTAATTGCAATTTTAAGTGCTCATTTACCACGTTCTCGACGATGAAGAAAAAGTCGTACGTACCTGAAAAATTAAAAAAAAAGAACACATGAAGTCTGCCAACTAACTTTGAGCAGCACGATGGAACCCAAAAACCTTGCAGGAAATGAGAGACAATGAGACACCTGTGCCTAGCAGTGGGACGTAACTACAACTTTACTATTTTGGCATTTATATTATTATTTTACAGAAGAGGGCAATTAGAGCAATATATAATTTAAAAACAAAAAGTCACTGAGACAAAAATTTAAGGAAATTAATATATTAACTCTGGCTTCTCAATACATTTATGAAAATGTAATGTACGTACACAAAAATAAAAGTAGTTTTGCGAAAAGAAGTGATATTCATTCTGTAAATACTAGGAACAGACACAAGCTAGTAGTACCAGTTACTCGACTCCACCGAGTCAGTAATTCATTCTTGGGGCGATGTATATGCTTTTACAACAAAATCCCAGAAAATATACAAAATTTGTCATACGCAAAGTTCAAAAATTTTATTAAACTAAGTTTGTATAAAAAGGGTTATTATAATATTAAGGAATTTATGGATGATAATAACCCCTGGGAAGGGTGATCGCTACCAAGCTATTTCTAATTTGTCTTGTGTTGTTTATTGTAAACATTATTGTAAGCTATTATTGGAAAAAAAAATTGGTCCCGCTGGGGTTCTTGCTGGTTCTTCCCAGGACAGAGGTTTATTTGCGAACCAGTGGTAAATGAAAAAAGTGATTTTCAATAAGTAATGTAGATTACATTGAATAAAAAAAATTCTGTTTCTGTTTCTGGCATATAATATACGAGATGGCTATTCTACCATTTACCGTAAGCAACAATACCTAACACTTTCCATAATCGGCTTCTGAGATACCCATGGGTGATGATATAATGGATTCTGTCACAAGGCAAGCAATGCTTGCAGTTTGCAATGTCAACTTGTTTTTTATTCCGAAACAGTTCTACAGTTATTGACATACTTTTCAAAATTACCTTCAATGAATTCTGTATTTAAGTACAAGGTTTACTTTATCAACGAGTGTTCATAGGTTCTTATTTACTTATTTATAATTTTTTTTAATTATTATTTATTTTGATTTCAGATTTAAAAAAAGTAAATCTAAAACAAATCATTATTATATGTCGGCAGGATATTTTTAAAGAGTATCCAAATTTTATATTTAAATTATTGCAGCTTTAAAAATGCGAGTAAATAAGGCTTCTACTTTTATTTGAAATTACTTCAAATTTAATGTGATTTATGGGCAACAACTACTCGTACGTGTACGCGTGCTGCTCTTTAGTGAATGACAATCAGTTAAAATAATGCATAACCACGCGTTCTGAGTTAAAAAAAGATAAAGTCGGTAAAAAGGACTGAATGTTTGAGATTTTTAAAATTAATATTTCTTCACCATTCGCCTATATTAATTATTCTGAGCCTTCGCTGCAAATTTGGGCGTATGTTGAAAAATATTCCTATATTTTACATAATATACAATCAGGACCGATGCGCCCGCCGTAGTCGAATCTTTTATATACTTAGGGTAAATATAGCTTGTTTATAAATACTCTAATATTATCTCAATCAATAACCAATTGCTGCCCGTCTTATAGAAACTCAAAAACGGCTTGCCCGATTTTGATGAAATTTTTGTGTGTGTTTGAACGAGTCCCGAGATGGTTTAGATTCACATTTGGACCCGGTAATAGGCTTTTGTTGAGGTCCAGAAATCAACCGTGCGTAGCCGGGGCGGATCGCTAGTATATAATATTATATTGTCATACTCAGTTTTCTACAAACCAAATTAAGTGGGAATGCTTACGGACTAGACCAGTGGTCGTCACACGTATCCGGTCAAGGGCCACACAGGACAATGTGAGGTGTCACAGCGGGCCGAACATTCTTGGATTGTTAAGTTGACACCACCAAACAATTGACATATTTTATGTGTGCTGTCAACCCGATTGCCCCCTAGATTATTCTGGCAATTAACAAATGTGTGTCTAGCCGCTAGACTCAGAAATTTACACAACAATAAATTACGTACTTAACAAAATCTTTCATTAGGTACTTAGGTCGGCCAGTGTGAGTGAAAAAAGGCGTAATTTAAAACGAGTCTAGCGTCGGAACTGTATCATGGATCGATGGATGATATCTTTTCATTTATCCATCTACTACAGCCATGTCTATAGACAGTCAATTGTTGAATATAGGCCTCCCCCATAGATTGCCTCATAGTGGTGATTTTTCCAGTTTACTTAACAGGCGGGTTGACAGCCGCTGTTTTCTTACTATTTAGATTTTTTTATCTGCAAGATGCTGCTGCCTACTCATCTCACGCTTTAGTTTTCCTCTGTCGCTTGTTACGACGTCCACGGGACATTCTTACACGGCATTTACACAGTTACAACTTCATCATATAAATAGGTATTTAATATCTTCATATTTGTTCACAGGCCATTTGATAATGATTATATAATGACTCGCTGGCTTGACATAATTGTCACCGATAGTGGACAACATAGAATACTGTATAATACATACATAATAGAACGTGGGAGTGGGCGGAGCCCGTGTAGCCACTAAAATGCCACTTACACGTCAATTCACACGTATAAACGTCAACACGAGATGTGTTTTAACGTCACAATCGTTTCCAAATTTTTCAAAATAATTAACTGATAATACGACTAATTGCTTGTATGTGTGCTCTCGGCGACGCCTATGGTCGTGCAAAATAAGGTTGACTGCCATTCTATAGTGTATAGTATTCTATGGTGGACAAATACGAAAAACAAACAAACGCAGCTACAAATGTTGCAACCTCAGAGGACCAAGTTGAAAAGCCACACAGCCTCTAATTATACTGACCTTCACACCGTTTAAAGTAAACAAAAACAGCACACAGTCCACCTGATGGTAAGAGGATGGTGTTGCCCATAGACAACATATACATCTATCCCCGATTAAGAATTAAAATTCAGATGCGTTGTCAACCCTGTGGACGAAAATAGAATGCCTCGTTTCGGCCTACGAAACACGGCAGCATAAAACTGGCATGCTGTGAGAGTGTAGTCTTTTCCCGGCCGAGACAAACGTCCCGATACCATCCACACCATCTGGATGCTTGGCGGTCCTCCACTGTACGTTTCACAAGGAGTTTTCTTCCGCGTACGACCTCTCTGTGGAATAGTTTACCACCGGCAATTTTTCCGGACCGTAACGACCTGGAGACCTTCAAGAAAAGAGCTTATTCGTTTCTAAAGGGCCGGCAACGCACCTGCAATTCCCCTGGTGTTGCGGTTGATCATGGGCGGCGGTAGTCACTTAACATCAGGTAGCCGCATGCTCGTTTGCCCCCTCTTCTATATAAAAAAGACGACCCATTCGTGCCACAACCATAATATAACTGCAACATGACTACCACGAGTAATTCACAGAATGATAAAGAATTTGACCGCCGCGCCGCCATATAGTATGAGGAATTTGTCAGTGATATTTTTCATACTTGACACCGAAAAGATTATAATTTAACTCAAGTAAGAAACGACAATGGAAAAGCCTGTCTTATTTTATCTGATATTGTTTAAATAGCTCTTATCGCTTACATACAATAAAAATGTGAGTTTTATCTATAGTCCACTTAAGATAGGGCGCTCGATGTTAAAATGACTTTGAACTACACGAATGATTACCGCGATAAATGATATTTTATGAGTATGCGATTACCGCCATCCATGAACAAATGCAGCATCAGAGAAATGCTGGTGCGTTGGCGGCCTTTTAAAAGGCAGTAGGTATTGTTTCCACACAAGGTAGTCGTATGTACAAAGAAGGAAAATTCTGGAAAATCGCACAATGGTGGACCTCAAAGCATCCAGATGGTGGGAATGTTTCGCGATGTGCGATGGTGGAACTTGGCACCTACAAATGTGATAAAAAGAGGTAATACATCTATTCGCAACGTCAGTGAATCGAATCGATCAGAAGGAACTCGGTTGTCCATGATTTCGAGTTCTTTTCGCTGGATCCGGTTAAGTGAAAGAAGGCACGGAAATGCTCCGGCTCTGAGATGAAAACAGTATACCATTAGATGCCGAACTTATACACTATATACAATACGCAAACATCCGAGTCGTGGTAGCTTAGAGGATAAACGCTCGCCTTAAAACTTCTAATAAATATCTTCCCCCTATTGTTTGGTTGAGACACCCAGAGAAGAGGTAACAGAGGGAAACAGATGAAGGAAATGGGCAGCATCGCCTTTCTAAAAACAATTACAAGATAAAAAGAACTACGGTTGCCAGCCAGGTCTGCCAAGCATGGCAACTATGGCAAATATGATGCAATCTACGGAAAAACCTAAAAATACTGATTTACCATGTTCCAAGTGTTTTTAGTTGTTATTGCTTGCAAAAATATTAATTGTCCGAGACGAACTTGACTCGAGAATCACTTTAAGACCTGTTTTTGGTTGGACAGCTATGCAACAATCGCTCGTCACAATAATCCAACGTTGAGCTTATATTATCTAATTTTTTGCTAGACATAGTATGCAGGCAGGCGAAATGGCGATCGCGGTAATAAACGTCTTGCACTTTTAACACTGCTCTGTGTCGCTCACCGGTCTAGATATTTTACGTCTGACGTAAAAGAGGTGGTAATATCGCCATCTGTAGGAAGGCATGAATGAGGAGTTTCTCATAGACTTACGACACGCTATTAATTTATTTAACACCAAATACGGTATGAATGAAAAGTATAATATAAAAGAGAGTATGAGTGTATGTGATTTTATGTATAAAAATATTTATGTGTCATATTTATATTATGTATTTAAGTAGAATAGGAAATAATAGTTTTTTCACTTTCAAGTCTTTTTAACCTTAATTTGCAAGTACCAACATATTTATTTATTACATCTTTCCCAGGGTTGACTAGTAGAGAATGCTATACGCAAATATAAGTCTGCCAACCTCTAGTTGAAGGTGTTTACAATAAAGGATAAATAAATAAAATCTAGTCAACAATAGGCACATTTACACTAAAAGGGAGTACTTCCATATACATACATAAGCATTCGCGCCTGTTATCCAGAGGGGGCGGGCAGAGACTAAGGACTTCCATTTGACACGATCTTCACATACCTCTACCGCCTCCTTCACATCCCTAGGGATGTATAGGAGGCAAGAGAGGTATGTCCATAAGATGCATTATGACGTGTTGTCCAAAACTTTGATTTCCATAAAATGATTCCATACTTGAGAAACCTACGCAAATTTATCTGTTACTAGCGATCAGCCCCGGCTTTGCACGAGTGAATTCTGGATCTCGATAACAGTGTCACCTACCGGGTCCCATTGAATTTTTAAACCATCCACACAAATTCGCATACATGTTCGTCGGTTAAGAGTACTCTTAATTATTCCCATCGTCAATATATCGCTAATTCGGTAGATAAACTTTCGTCTAGGGTGTCCCTTCTCGACTCCGCGTGCTTCCAAAGAAGTTATAATAATTCTCTAATACTTACAACTACTGATGTATAAAAGAAATAAAATATGGGCAAAGGTGTGCGATAAAAAGGAATGTAAAAAAGTATAAAATCCTACTTAATTATTTAGACCATTAATCTTGATTATATAACAGAAGCTTTAAGTAATAAGCCTCCAGAAACATACATATTCCTTTTTATTAATTTTGATATTATAAGATGTCTTTATTATAACACCGGTGTTTTCATATATGTTAACAGTATTTTATAAACTGATAGATATGAAATATTTATATATCAAAAAAAAAAAACATTGATAACTGCACTCCGCAATATGAACTAATCTAGTATTACACTATTACAATAGTGTAATTAATAATATGAATTTATGATAAGGATAAACCAGAACAGTGTTTAAGAGGTGAGAGTAAGTCAGCTCAAATTCTAATTTCGCCCCCACTTCCCCGCGCGTCGTATGCTATGTACCGACATGTTTGTAATCACTAATACTCTAAGTAGATAGGTCGTTAGATACTTATTTCATTATGTTTATCATATATATGCCTGTTTCTTAACGCCAACCCAGTCGCTTCTTATTTTTATAACGGTTATTTCCCATTTTAATTTTACGTCTTCCTGTTGCGTAATGTGCTTTCTGATCGTAAGCGACACAACTTCTCCCTTCAAAAGCCGGAGCAATACTAACGGAGCGACAGGAACCAAGCTTACGCGCCGATAGTTTAGGTAATTTCTTTTTACAGTGAAAATAATGATATTTAAAAAAAATTAATAACATAAGCACTGCTTTATGGTTAGTTCAGTTAGTATGCAAAGTTTTATGATCTTATTTAAAGTATTTTATGAATAACAGCGGTTTATTGTTCAGTTTGGAGGTAACTTTGGATTTTTTTTTCTATCGAGAAAATTTTACGGAATCGTGTTTTCGTCTAACATAAACCTTAACATTAATCCTCAACTTTACCATATATTTATTTCAAAATTAATGCTGCAATACTTTCGGCATAACGGAGGATCTTGCTAAGCCATTTGAGGTTATATTTCCCCTTAATATCGAAAGTTGAGTAAGACACATCTCAGTAGCTAAAACAATTTAGAAGCAATGATAAGATCAGTACACTCAAATTAATACGTAAGGAAGTTGACTAAATGAAAAAAAGAAGATGAAAAGAATTAAAATGCACCTGTTTTATAACACAAGTTGGAAGTTAGAACACACTGAAAATCCTTCTGCTAATTGGGCAATTTAAGGTGTATCAATTATATTATGAATCAGAAAATTAATTTAAATTCGATTAAAGGTAGTCTAGACTTTTCTGGCATCTTACTATATATATAACAAGGAATGATTTTCTAACTACATCATGGCATATATTTTAAGTTTAAATATGTAGAAAACAATTACTTTAATTTTGATATAATTCTATAGATAAATTAACATTTCTAGAAAATAGTGAACAACATTTTGTAATCCATCATTTTTATTTGATCATTTTAGTTGAGTTATGCGATTACACTATCAATTGTTGGTATATGGTGGGTGTACAAGCTTGAAGATAAGAAAAAATATTAAATATTAAGTTATCAAGACCTTATATTTCTGATGCAAATGAAAATAAACTTACAAAATTTTAAAACTTTCGTACTTTTCGCTCTATGCGATGGCAGCTTCTAGCTTCATGAGCTACACATTTATTTCAAACATAGTGACTGACAGTGGAATTATAGCAATGTGATAAACTCTATCTATGCCGATCTATTATGATCATATTGATGATTGTAATGATCATCCATTAATACAAAATTATTGTTGAATCATTTTATACATGGTAGAGCCATAACTACAGCTATATTATGATTGTAGCACGAATGGGTCGGCACTACTGGGACAGGGCCATGCTCTCACAGAATATCAGCGTAAAACAGCAGCTTAATACTACTGTATTTTGTATCTTAATCAAGGACTAATGTAAATGTTATAGGCCACAGCATCCACTTACCACCAGATGAACTGTGTCCTCGTTTGTTAGCCTTATAGTATGAAACAACTATAACATTTAATGGATTATAAGTACAGGTCACTGGTGAAAAGTGTCCGATACTAAAATTCAAATAAGCGTGCATGAAGCGTAGCAATTACTGCAACTCCTGTGACACCTAGATACAAGGCACTAAGGTACCACATCTCTCCAAATTATACTAACAAAAAGGGCTTCAATCAACGATGGAGGGGAAGAGAGGTCCGTTTCGATTTAAGGCCTGTCACTCTCAGAAAGAAGCACAAACTTTTTCTTGAAGTGTAATGAAGAGGAACTGGTTAGATTGTGATTGACAATTTGTTTCTACAACATCTACATAATTTCTGGACAATTAATCAAGTTGTGCCTATGAAATAGCCCTGTGGATTAAAAGGAAATGATCTATGACTGACTTTCAGTTTTTATAATTGATAGAATCAGGCGTTACTTTGCGGAAATCCATTATAATAAAGATATTAATTAATTTGCAACCATCCGCTTACTTAAATAAGTACTATGATGTGTCTTACCTGGATTGAAGAGCACCTCCCGCCCTCCCTCAATTGCGTGCACCAATCCCAGCACCACTACTCCAAACACCACTACTCCCGGCACCACTACTCCCAACACCACTATTCCAGGAAAGACACACTATCGACGATAATACGACACGTGTTTCGCCTCTACATGAGGCGTCCTCAGGTAATGTAGACACTACGGCGGCTGACTGCTGACTTAGCTGTAGTAGTGGTGCCGGGAGTAGTGGTGTTGGGAGTAGTAGTGCTGGGATTAGTGGTGACGGGATTGGTGAACGCAATTGAGGGAGGGCGGGAGGTGCTCTTCAATCCAGGTAAGACACATCATTGTATTTAATTAGCGGATGGTTGCAAATTAATTAATATCTTTATTTCAGCTTTTAGCTTTAGTTGTAGCATAGCTTTATTACGTAAAACTAGGATTACAAACAACATTAAGGTATTTTACTACTACTTACATGGTCAAATGGAAATCGTCCCTCCAAATCAAGTTTGGAGGCGTTGGGCTTGAGTTGTTCATTGGCAAAATTCCTAGCCAGCTCCTGGATAGCCTGCTGCTGTTCGTTCAGCCGACTCGTGAACGAGCGCATTTGAGTTACTGTTGACTTTGCACATTGTAACCTGGACACTATGGAAACAATATGGTTAATATTCATCAAATAGATATATTATACATAATAGCAACTGATCAATCCAATCTTCATTATGTTTATTGACTTATAAGTTTTATTACTTATATCACACTGGCATATTATAGTACCTTAGATTTGCGTTTTATTTTTATTTGTTTTTTGGTGCTTCATTTTCTTAACAAACTATTTATATCAACATTATTTCAGACTAAGATATGATATAAATATAGACTAAGGTAAATGTCATTTCCATGCTCAATATTTGCTTTTGGTTCCATGTCTAAATATGAACGAAATTATTACAATTAACATGCCTACATGGCACCCTGTAGAGACAATGGAAGAATATCCACTATCCCATATTATCCTTTGTGTAATAAACAAACTAGGGGAAGGCCAACAGCATCTCACTATAGTTCGTGCCAAATCGATTGAGAAAAACGGACGATGACCTCTGATATGAGCCGAGTGTCAAAAGGCGTAACTTACAAAATCTAAATTTAGATGTGATAACATATTTAAATATTGGTATTATTCACACTTCTAGGTCAGCACATGTTTTTTTTTTGTTTCTTAAATAATATTGTCTGTGGTTCCTATAAACATCGTAAAATCTTACGGTACATCGCGAAAAATGTGTTATATTGTATATTTCAATTTATGGTAAGTAACGCAGCATTTCATTTAATAACCGTTTCATATAAAAAAAAATTGAAGCAATATACCACCATATTGAGCTTTTGCAAATTTAATCAATATATCACCATATTGAGCTTTTGCAAATTCATCCCTTTAAAATAAACAAAACGCGCGTTACGTCAGTTCGTTCTAAAAGAAAGGTGACGATGGCAGACAGAGATGCGTCACTTTTTTTGGGCCGGGTCGCATGCACCGAATAAAAATAAAGTTCTTATATAATATTGAAAATAACGTTTTATCTTTTGAATAAGTACGTACTTATTCGGTGTCGTTATCACTCGAATCTTTATATGTGTTATAAATTAATGCTTTTTGTTGTTAAATGAATAAAGTACTTTATAACAATAGATGATTTTTCTTCTACAGAGATCTTTTACATAACTTTTTAATAATAGTTAATAAATATACATTATACCGATCATTATAAAAAAATAATTAAAAAAATCATTATAAATAAAGAAAGTACTACATATAAAAAGTGCCTATATATTGAAGGTTTGTAGCCTTTGGCTAAACGATCGAAAGGTCAATGTCCGTTTTTCTCAATCGATTTGGCACGAACTATAATAACAACTAGAAAAAAAAATGCTATTGCCAGGCCACCTGCCAAATGTGTCAACTATGGCTATAATATGTATTTGTGAGAAATTAAACTGAAATCATAATATTTTTTGTTATTTGGTGTTAATAAAACCTAGTTTAAAATAAAAGCCATCAGCTACACATACGTCTCTGTATAAATAAATTGGACAGCCTAACCACAATCAGCAGTTGATCATTAGACAACCAATATCAATTATACAATATTAAGGCATATACCATAGTGATTATATTGAGTAGATTATATGAAAGAAGTCTGAAAAACTACTTTTACACTTTTACTTATTTTTCCATTTATCAAAGGTACCTGCGACAGTCAGGCCTGTCGCCTAATAAGGCCTAAGTAACAAAAATCGTATTTATAATAACCGCTCTCGCTCGAGGAGATAACATAATCTATCATCTATTTTCTGTGATGTTAGTGCCTGATTTTGTTGGAAGTTCTAAATCTAGTTAGAAGCTCGAAGCCTATACGGCTCTTACAGATTCAGTTTTTAATAGAAGAGGGGGCAAACGAGCGTGCGGCTCACCTGATAATTATTATACAAAATAGCAATCTTTAAATCTCCTTGAAACGTTTTATATTTCCTACGTACAAGTTTCCTTACAGTGTTTTCATTCATCACCGAGCACTTAAAATTGAAATTTTCAATTTCAGTGATGCAGGCACGGATGGAACTCGTGTTGCTCGCGTAGCATGAAATTCTCAGCAAGTACTGCCGAATTTAAAGAGGAAAACATCAATCAAAAGATCATAAGTGACTACGGCCGCCCATGAAGAACCGCAACACCAGGGGAATTGTAGATGCGTTGCCAGCCTTTTAGAAAACAGTAAGCTCTTTTCTTGACGGTCCCTAAATCGTATGATCCCGGAAACATCGCCGGTGGTAAACAATTCCGCAGAGAAGTTGTACGAGGAAGATCATGTGACTCAAGTCTGATTAAAAAGGGAAGGGCAATAATAGTCTTGAGGGTGATGATAATGGTTTATGATTTGGTATTGTTACCAATCATCATGTTGCCTGTGTGGTGGTTTTTGAGATATCTAACCGCTGTCCGAGTGGAGGAGTGCGGTTAACCCGTGTCGGTCGATGTACTGGGCGTTAAGAACCACCCAGGTATGCGGCTGTACGGTGGGTACACGGTGTGTGCTGTAACGCGTCGTGCCCGTCTACGGGCGCGACGCGCACCATCCGTTATCCTACTAGTGCTTGTCCTATTTGGTGTGGGTTCAGGGTAATTGGAAATCATAACAGACTCCTATTGCACGATATTATCTCTACAAGTTTGCAGAGACGCGTTACCCCGCATCCTGCCACAGAAAAGAAAAAGTTTTGTCGTAATCTTGTGTTTGGAATAGCTGAATCTAAAGCAAATTCACCACATGACAGAAAAAGTCATAATAAAAACAAGGTTTCTAAAACTATTACATCACTGGCAACTCCCGATCTGGATATTCTCACTGTCTTCCGTTTGGGTACACCTTTATGAAATACTGAAACCAATAAACAAAATGCTATAAGTGTTTTTAAAAATAAAGGTAAGCTGCCAAACTCTGTTAAGGTTAAGGTTGATATGGCACCATATCAAAGAGATCAACTTAGGAAACTTTGTTAAGAACTAGCGGTTAGAACAGAAAAAGGTGAGCAACATTTTACGATCAAATACATCAATAACATACCAAAGATTATAACAAGTAACAACTACAAAATACTAGTACATCATAATATCGCAGAACTCTGCATACTATACACGAATTTGGCGTCCATTATGGCGAAATTTGATTTGTTTCTTCTTGAAGTTAATACACATAAACCTGCTTTTATATTGATATCAGAAATTCATTTACAATCTGGAATTGATGAGTCTTATAAACGGATATACTCTCTTTCGGTTGGATAGAAGAGAAAGAAAGGGGGAGAGGGATAGCAATGTATGTTGCACACGGACATTAACAATGTACCTGTTACATCAAAAGTGAATAAATTATAATTCTTTTATTGAGGCATTGTGGTTAGATATACGCTATGAGTATTTAAATTTAATTTTAGCTTATGCGTATCTTCTTCCCTTATTAAATGTTTTAACAAGTACTGATGAAATATTATTTAACACCATAGAAAATTCAGCTTCAAAGCAGACGGTAATTATTGCAGGTGACTTCAACCTACCAAATATAATATGGCTTCTCAATAATTTAACAGGGCATGACAAGCTATGCGAAAGCTTTGTAACAATGTATTCAAACAGTAATCTCAATCAAGTAATAACACAAATCACAAGGAAACGTATAAACTATTCCCGACGTTTCAGGAGCTTTATAGCATCCATGGTCATGGGGGGTCACCCCGGGACCATAGATGCTATGAAGCATGTTACAGCTACTATTCTCATTATTTGCCGACGACACAAAATATTTTGGGCAACCCTACATATACGCAATATCAAGTTTATTATACAAGAGGATTTAAATGCCATCTGCGATTGGAACTGTGATTGGTTCCTAACACTGAACGCAGACAAGTGTTCGATTCTACATATAGCGAAAAATAGTTCACGAAATATACAATATTATCTATGTGATCACCCATTGTCTTCTGTAGAATCACAAAAGACTTTGGCATCACAATAAACAGTGACCTCAAATGGGAAACTCATATATCCTTAACATAGGAAAAAAGTTTTATTCAATAGGAAAAAAGCTTTATGTGTCTCACTCCTAAAACATTTATCACATATGTACTCAGGTATACACATACTTAAGACCTCTTTTGAAGTTTGCATATATGTGATATGGGACCCGTATGGCCGTAAAGATATAATACTATTGGAAAATGTTCAAAGGAAGGCCACAAAAATGGTAAAACAACCTCAAAACATGACATATAAGCAGCAAATGAAAAAGCTTAACCTCACAACACTAGAGTGCTGTAGACAGAGAGGTAGTCTGATTGAAACATACAAAATACTGACAGGATATTATGATGTTCCCTCTCTTGCAAAATTTATACTTACTGAATAGAAACAAATGTCTGAGAGAACATCAACTTAAACTTTGCCATAAGGCTGCCAAGCGGAATCCAATGAAGAATTTTATTTCAAATTGTGTTGTCACCAAGTGCAATAAGCTACCGCAAAATGTAATTAATGCTCCTACATTGAACGCCTTCAAGAACAGATTAGATAAAATCTCCAAACATTAAGACACACACACGTCAGGTTTTTAGCTGCTAGTGTTAATGTATTATTTATCATAATAATAATAATCAAAATCGGTTCACCTAGAAGAAAGTTCTAAAGTAACATACATAAAAATAATACAGTTGAATTGAATACGTAAGTGATATATACACTCTGTAAACACTAGGAACAATCAAAAGCTAGAGCAGTGTCGGATTTACCAGCAGGCTGAGTAGGCTGGAGCCTAGGGCGACAGATTTTTGGGGCTACAAATTTGAGACTAAGAATTTTTTTACATCTTACAGAAATTAAAGAGATTTAAATTTTAAAAGGAAGGTGAAAAAATATTTTCTGCCATTATCTCGGGATTCTAAATACTTTTTTCATTCCTTGCTCTGTCAACTTTAAATTCAGTGGCAACTGCGGCTGCTGAATGTTGCACAGAAGCTTGTCATTTCTTCATGTTGCTTCAAGAAATCTTTGTTTAAAAAACATAGATGCACCTAAGTTCGACACAATGCTGGCAAAAAATAGTGACTGAAATTGAGAGGGAGAAAACGCTAAAGAGAATAAATCTGACACCTTGGTCAACTAGAGAGGATGCATGTGGGCATTTTTGAGATTCTTGGTTCAACATTCTTAAAAATTTGGAATCAATCAAGGATGATTGTACTGAAAAGCCTGTATCGTGAAGTGGAGCGTGGGAGCGTACTTTTAAATTAAGAAAAGCCAAAAATGGCGGTAATGCTTGTTGTGTGGAATGTTTTTTTGCACAGAATGTGCAAAGTGAATGTTCAAGTTCAGGTTTCTACCGTTGATTTGATCTTTACGAATCTGTTTGCAAGTTTTCATATATGAATTAGAAAATGTTAAGTAAGTATTTCGAATAAAAAGGCTTTGAAATTCAGTGTGTCGAAGAAGTATACAAAAGACATGGAAAAAAAACCAAACACTCGATGAAGTAATGAGAATAACTACGAGTGTTTTCAGAGTTAACATATTTCTCTTCCTCATTTATAGACTCGTATCCGAATTAGAAAAATGGCACGAGGCTTACAACAGATTTAATGAAGTTTTTATTTTTGAGCAAAATGAGTGATTTGTTATTATCAACTCGTATGGAAAACCCTTGGAAGAAATAATTATATCCTTATGATTTAAAGACTCATTTAATTTAAGAATGCACACATTTTCAATGCCACCTTTCTTCTGAAAGAGTTTTAGTAAAACTTGATTCTGGATCATTGAAGTCTATCTTCGTTCTTATGAAAAGAGAATTTGCAAAACTTGCAGAATTATCCAAACTTTGATACAGCAGTTTGTATGACCTTATATACACCAACGACAAATTGGGTGAGAGCTTTTTTTGCTAAATACAAGTAAAAAATATTGTCGAAAAAAGCTACATGCCTTAGGGCTTCTGTCTATCTAAAGAAGCCCAGCTGCACAGTAAGTTAATGAATAAGATTTCATATGACAATATAATTGATGATTTTGTGAATAAAAACTGGCGAAAAACAGTATTGGAAAACTTTCATAACTTAATTTATTGAATTTCATCATCATCAGCCGGATTGTTACTAGATATTTTTTTATTGAATAGTGATGACAAGCGAGCACACAGTCCACCTAATGTGGATGACCTAATGTAAATGGATACTGTGGCCTATAGACATCTACACCTGAAAACTAAGATGAAATGCCTCATTTCCAGTAAAAGGGTTTCCAATTTTCTACACTTACCACAGCCGAATTAAGATGCTATTTTACGCTGAAATTCTGTGATTGTGTGGTCCTTCTCTAGGTCGAGCCGACCCATTTATGCTACAAACATAATATAGTTGCAGCATGGCTCTACCACGTAAAGTTTAATGTATTGTTTTTAAACTGTAAGTACAATAAAAATTAATTAATTACGTTTACCGATTGTAAGTAGCATTAAAACATATATCACCCAGTTTTATAAGTAGTACAAGATTGAGCTTTTATTTGTTTAGAAATATACCCAGAAACTATTTCTTGTGCTATAACTAAATCTTTAGGTTGTAAAAATAATCTAGGAACTGACACATCAATCCCCTAGTTTACAATCATTCTAATTATGAGAAAAAGATGGTGTAATTAGGACTATAGTGCACAAATCATAGTTACAATTTCATTAACAAAAAAATTGTAATGCATATGATTGAGAACTAGGGTATCGACTTGTAGAAGTCTGTAGGGACAGCAAAATTTGAATAGCCTACTGGCGTGGCGGCAAATGTCTGAACCCTTCACTGAGCTAGTGATACCAGTTTCTCGACTCCTCAGAGTCAATGATTCATTTGTGGGACAATGTATACACTATTAAAACAAAGTCCCAGAAAATATACAAGGTCTTTTATTACCAAGTTTAAATATTCTATTAAACAAAAACTGTATAAAAAGGGTTAGCATAATATAAATGATACATGGTTGATAATAGCACCTGAGAATAAGGTGGTCCGTTCCAAGCTATCTCTAAAATAAATTTTATAAATTATTTGCACAACCTTTCTTATTGTATAATTTACTTTGCGTCCCACTAGGTTTCCTGCTTGGTCTTCCCAGGAGGTTTTTTTTGAACCAGTGGTGCAAGTAAAAAATCACTTTCAAATAAGAATGTAATCTACATTATATAAAAAAAAATTCTATTCTATTCTACAACTGTGTTAGTTGATTTAAGTTCGATTTTACTTTTTTTTAATTTAATAATTTAAAATGGATGAAAGCTTTTAGTCCACTTAATTTTAAATGAGACTACTATATGTTTTAGCCTACATAATAATTTTATTTATCAGAAAACAAATTTTATGAATGCACATAAATGAGGAAAATAAATTTTAATAATTTTAAGCAATTTCCATTCAAAATAAGGACGCTTAAATTTCGCTGGATTTAAATTTATAATTGTTTAGGATGCAGAGATACAAAATTATTTGTTTGGTAAAACTTTATACTTACACGCAGATTTTGCAGATTTCATAAGGGTTTTTCCTGCCATGATATGACAAAATACAACAAACAGTCGAACTCAAATTTCACACAACTCTAGTGAAATCGCAAAATTTCGTTACTTTAATATTGATAATGATAAAATCAAGGTTAGCAGCTATGGTCTGCACTCTGCAGACGAAGTATTTCCTTTCAAAATTCTACTTTACTATCATTGAAAATATAAATAACTTTTAGAACTTTAAATATTTAATGAATAAAGTTGATAAAAATAATTAAATATTTTTCTTAGCAGTTAAAGTTATTTTCTTTTGTATATGATATATTATTTTAAAATTTTCGGAAATTAACGAACGTTAATAAATAAAAATAATATAGAAAACCCAGAATATATTATAGCAGTAGCACAGAGTAGACATTTGTCAATCACGAATGATTCGTTCGTTTGAGATGTTACAGTGGTACACTTAAAAAGTATTGCTGATTCGTTTATCTGTTTTGAATGTTTCGGCACAACCAATCACAAACAATTGACAGAAACTTTTTATCTTGTGATTGGTGTGAATTGTAAAGGAGTCGAAAACCGACCGAATCCCAAATGATCTGAATGAATTATTTTTAGTATAGACACAGACTAAATAATAGCACTACGTACAGAAGTTGCAGTCCTTTGATGCTGACGGCTTGCCGACGTTTAATAGCCTACGTAATTATTATTAATTAGATAAATCACGCTCGGAAACTAAATAAAAGGTTATCGCTGCGTGAGAGTGTCCGTATTACTTTGCATATTTTCCCCTTACTACGTTACCGTGGACTTTCCGTTGTTACTAAGGGATGTCAATAAAGAGTAACAAAATACATTGCGAAATGTTAATTAACTTATTTAGGCGTGTAGTGTTTGTGTCTATTAAATAGATTCAATACACTGTCTCATACAAACAAGTAGTGGGGGTAGCACTCCATTCGGTTGTTGCACTGAGCGCCGGCACTCAGTTGCTTTGTGGAGTGCTCAGAGGTAGGACGTTTACCCCAAAAGACTTGGTGTGATAGTGAGCCAGTGTTAAGAGTTGTGAATATTATACTATAAAAGTTCTTGGCGACGAGGTAAAAGGTAAGATTAAAAATTCAACTGTTGTTTCTAAAAACCAACCCATACTTTATTACTTAAAATGACCTAAATACACAGTGAAAAATAAATGTTAAATATTTTATAAATAAGTATAAATTAAAGTAAATTAAATAAAACAGTTATTTACAAGAACTATTTTAATATTCTTTTACATAAAGAAAAGAGGGTGAACAAATAAAATATTCAATATTACTAAGAATTACTTCTGGGCTTGACAACTTTTGAATCGTATATTCACTAAAGTATAATTTGAAGTTGGGCTACGTATATTCGCTTCTTTAAGATTAAAATAGAAGAGAAAATATATATAATAAATCATTATATATTTAACTTGCAATATATATATACTATTTCATTCGTATCGTTTGTCGTTTAATCTATAATATCGGAATATTACATATCACATTTTAGTCTGTGAATTAAAACACCAGGGTACTTAAATTATAGTCAAAAAAAAGTTTATGCAATTTCCACACTCATATTGATTTCCATTAAATTGGAGATATTGATTTCCATTAAATTGGAGATATGGATTTCCATTAAATTGGAGATATTGATTTCCATTACAATTGGAGATATTGGTTTCCATTAAATTGGAGACATTGATTGCCATTAAACTGGAGATACTGATTTCCATTAAATTGGAGATATTGAATTTTATTTGAGGTAAGGTAATGAACCCAATTATGGACAGTTTTAGAAAATGTTTGCGAATAATATAACACTGCCAACCACTTTTAATGAAATTAAATATTCTGGTATGAAAAAATAAAAGAATGGTTTCTTGGAAATTGTTTTTAATAAAAAAAATATTACCAGGTTATATATGTTCAAAAAAAAGTTAAAGCAAATTCACTTCCTAATCACTAGTGATAGACATGCAAAATTTAATTATGGATACCCATTAATGGGCAATCTCTAGTAATGGACGTCTAGTAATGAACACATAGAGACAACAAATAATAATAAAGGTAAACTGTTTCTTTAAATAACTAGGCAATGTTTACTTACTTTGGAATGTTCAATAAGACTAGTAAGTATTAAGGGGATATAGTAAGTCAGCTAAAATTCTAATTTCGTCTCCACTTGCCCGCTCGTCGTATGCTATGTACCGACATGTTTGTAATCACTAATACTGTATGTAGAAAGGTCGTTAGACACTTATTTCATTAGGTTTATCATATTTATGCCTGTTTCTTAATGCCAAGCCAGAAAACAAGTATCCCTCCTGCTATATTGCGGCTAGTGGCGTCTTTCCTGGAAGGCAGGAAGTTCTACGTCTGCGTAGAGGACGCCGTGTCCGCAATAAAGACCATAACAGCTGGTGTGCCACAGGGCAGCTGTCTGTCTCCAGCCCTGTACGCGGCATACACTAATGACATCCCTACCCTGGCAGGACACTTGCATGAATGGGAGGACGACGTCGAGCTAGCGCTCTTTGCGGATGACAGCGCATACTTCACGTCGTCCAGAAGAGCCCATATTGCAGCTGCCAGGATGCAACGTCTGCTGGACCTGCTGCCACCATGGCTGGATGAGTGGAGGATGGCCGTCAATGTTAGCAAGACGACCGCTCTACTCACTCGTCGCTACAGAAATTTACCACCACCACTAACCCTCGGAGGCCAGGAGATCGCATATGAGAAGGCCGTGACCTACCTTGGATGTCGGATTGACAGGATGTTGCATATGACAGCGCACGTCGACTCTGCTATACGCAAAGCTCGATGTGCGCGGGCAATGCTCCGCCCTGTCCTGACATCCAAGTTACCGACAAAGTCGAAGTTAACTATTTATAAAACATATATAAGACCCCTGCTAACATACGCTGCTCCGGCCTGGTATGCACTCCTGAGCGATCATCAGAAGCGGCGACTTCAGGCCCAGCAGAGTTTGTCATTACGAACCATAGTCGGTGCGGGTCGCTACGTCCGTAATGACGTCATAGCGGCCAACCTCAAGATGGAGAGCCTACATGATTTCGTGGTCCGGCTGGCGCGCGGTATGTTTGACCGCGCCGACAACGGGCCACACGAACACCTCAACGGCTTCGCGCCGTTGCATGCAAGGCCGCCGGACGGGCGACCTTATCCAAGAGAACTCCTCCCTATATAGATTAGGGAGTTCGAGTAAACCCCTCAATGCCGCAGAAAGGCCAACTTTGACAAATTGTGTTATTAAACACAATTTTTTAGATAACCATCCTTTACTACAAATTTACCGACTGCGACAATAGTCGCTATAAGCAACGCCTCTAACATCGAGGCGCCCAGGACCGGCACATTGTAGTGTGCCGTGAGGAACATCCGGGCAAAGGGGTACACCCCGAGGCCCGAGACCTGCACGGCATTTATGCCCTGCAGAGGACAACAACGACGCCAAGCCAGTCGCTTCTTATTTTTATTACGGTTATTTTCCATTTCAATTTTATGTCGTCCTATTGCGCAATATATATTCTGATCGTAAGCAACACAACCCCCTTCTAAGGCCGAAGCGAAGTGACCTTGCGGCAGGAATCACGCTTCAAGAGGCCGATAGTTTAGGTAATTTCTTTTTACAGTGAAAATAGTGGTATTTAAAAAAAAGTAAATAACATAAGCACTGCTTTATAGTTAGTTCAGTTAGTATGCAAAGTTTCATGATCTTATTTAAAGTATTTTATGAATAACAGCGGTTTATTGTTTATTTTGGAGGTAACTTTGGATTTTTTTTTCTATCTAGAAAATTTTATGAAATCGTGTTTTCGTCTAACATAATCCTTAACATTAATCCTCAACTTTACCATATATTTATTTCAAAATTAATGCTACAATATTTTCGGCATAACGAAGGATCTTGCTAAGCCATTTGAGATTATATTTCCCCTTAAACTTTGAGGAACAAAATTGGTACTAGCAGAAATAAAATGCACAAATTAGTACTATTAAATATTAGTAAGTGCTCTTACAATATATCTTCATACCATCGAAATCAGTCAGTGGTGGTTTAAACAAACAACAACAATAATTTTAGTAGTCATAGATATAAAACTTTAAATACGAAAACAATAAAATTACCTATAAAAATAGCTTACTTAAGTTAGTTAAATTACACATAATAATCGACATAAGTATCCAATGAATAGTAGACGCACCTCCTAATAATCATTAAATCTTTATGTCTTTGGTATGTATGTCAAATCTATGTCATGTATATATCAGGTAAAAATTTATTCATCTCTGCAACTTTAAAGAATCCTCTATTATTTTGTTTTATAGGAGGTCTAATTCTTTCAATAATGTCACTCAATTTATACCAAATTTTATCTGCTCTGTCTGGCCATCTGAAAGTGTTCCCAGTTGATAGTACCATTGTACTAATTTCGTACATCCCTCTATCTTTGTCTTCAATTTTACCCGGGAAATATTCACCTTCATATGTAACTATTACATAACAACCTGTTTTTAAATCTTTTACAGAAACTTTACCCCTAGAAGACGCCAGTGAACTTAAAGGCATATTTTCAAGATCCGATCCAGGGTGCGAAAGAGGCCTCTGACTCTTTTTTTGTGGCTTTTTATGAAAAGCAAGTTTCAGTCTTCGTTTTTCAGTCACTATTTTATTTTTATCTTCCGTATTCTCTACAATTGAATCACTATCTTCATTCCATTCGCTGTCACCACTTTCAGCGTAATCAATTTCTAAGTCGGTATCGTCTGACGATGAAGATTTCTGTACCTTTTTCATTTTTCTTTGTAACCTATTCCTTTTTTTATTTTCTTCCAAGATTTTTTTTTCTTTTAAAACTTTTTTCTGCTCTCACCTTGGCTCTGTTTTCTTTTTCATCTTGTAGTCTACGTCTTTCTACTTCTTTCTTTTCATGGTACACTTTCCACGCCTTGCTTGTAATCGCCGATGGTAACTTTTCTTTCTTTTTCTTGTTTTTCTTCTTGTCCTCAATTACGGGCCAAAACAGACTTTTTTTTAAAGAGGACGGTACTACAACACCCAATACATTGCTTAATGTATTTTTTGTGGGTGTACAATGTTGCATTTCCGGTTCGGTACACTGAGTGATAGGTCTAGGATGGGGATAAGGAGGCTCAACATCTAATAAATCACTATCATATCGACCTAGTGTAGAGTCCTTATTCGAGTCAACATTTCTGGTCAACTCGGGCTGTTCTGATTCCATAATAATATCATAATCTTTCTCTGACTCTGCATTAGATGTAGCTGGTATTGTGTTATTGAATTGGTCACTATTTATAGGCAATTCCGAGTCCACGTCTGTCGTAGAGTGTGTTGCACTTTGTAAATTAACAGTAAACATTGTGGTAGGTGAATTTTCATCGATCGGCATTTCCATAGAAGGCTCTTCAAGTACTCCAAAGAATGGCAGCAACTCATTTAATAGAATTTTAGATTCAGGGTTAGTAGCAGAAAAAGTAGTCTGAGTAGCTCTTGTTTCTGCGAATTGTTAATCTTTTTGTTCTGATCGGGTCTGTAGTGGAAGCTAACGAATTCGCCACTATTTATAGGCAATTCCGAGTCAACGTCGATCGTAGTGTGTTGGGCATTTTGTGATTCAACAGTACACATTGTGGGAGGAGAATTATCAGCTATCGGTATTTCAACAGGGAGCACTTCAACTGCCCCAGAGTATGGCGAAAACTCATTTAAAAGAACTTCCGATTCAGGATTGTTAGCACAATACGTGGTTTGAGTGGCTGTTGCTTCTGCGAATTGTCGATCTATTTCTTCTGATCTGGACTGTGGTGGAAGCTCAATATGGCATAAGTGTTTATACTTAGCCCGTATTATATAGAGTCCTATGTCCTCAGCAGGTAATTCATTTTCTAAATCGGTTCTCCGCAGAAAGAAATATTTCTTGAATGTATTTAATTTTTGGTCAGATAATAGTTTCACGGTTCAGCCTCCAACATCTGTAGAAACTACACATTTTGCGACGAAGTAGTTTGAGTTTCCGTTATTTCTGCTGATTGATTTTTTGAATTGAGCTTACTAAAATCAATATATTCCGGTCCAAATGGACATATGCCGCCAGCTCGAAAACCATTACTAATACAATATTTAGTAATTTCATCTAAAGCGCTTTTCAGTATAGCTGCAAAAGAAGTTTTTGAAACCTGTTGACCCGGATGGTCAGTCTTCCATTTAGTGATCTGCCTCTTCCAAAATACTTTTAATGGTCGGGAGACAGCAATATCCATTGGCTGCAATATATGCGTACTATTTGGATACAAAGCAATTAATTCCATTCCATTTTTTGCACAGAAGTCTGAAAGATGTGTCGTCAAATATGATCCTTGGCCATCCAAAAAGAATAAGACTGGTAACTCGATTTTTTTCTCGATCAACCATGGGTGGAATATATTTGTGAAATACTCATAAAAAGTCTCACTACACATCCACCCTGATTCTGATCTCCCAATCCCCCAAGTATCAGGTACGCTATCAGATATAGGTTTAGGCACACGCTCATAAGCAAACACTATCGTAGGAGGTGCTATTTGACCAGCAGCATTTGCAGTTAATAAAACAGTCTAGTTTTCTTACTCATTACCAGATGTGGTATACACATTCTTATCACCCCGTCTTACTAAGACACGACCAGATTTTAGTGATAAAAAGAATTCACTTTCGTCTGTATTAAATATCCTGCTAGGTTGTTTCAGCAAATGCTCAAGGTTTTGTTCCCGAAGGTAATTTTAGATCTCAGTAAACCAAGATTTCATTTGTTGTTCAGTGACATTTTCACGTGATGTTATTAGATTTTGTGCAGTTCGTTCCGAAATCTCAGGATGTCTTTTAAGAAATGCTTGGTACCACATCTTTCCAGGGCGATTGTTAGTAAAAGGTGTTTTCCTGTTGTCATTGATTATTATTTGTTGGACATCGTCCAGTAACTGTTTTCGTGATATAGGAAAATGACGATCGGCTAGTGCAAATAGCCATTGTACTAATATTTGCTCTTCTTGAACCGTTAGAATTGTAGCTGGGCCCATTGAACAAACCGCAGGGCTTATCCCCGTTATCTTATTTCTAAGCGTGATACGAGGTATACCATATTTAGATGCTGATGCACTCACTGCTTCTCCTCTCTTCACCGCCTCTATGGCACGACGCATTTGTTCTGGCGTATATTTTCTTTTGGGGGCCATGGCTAGTAACGAAAACCACAAAATTAGAATTTTATTTGAAATCCATTAATAAACATTAAACACAACACAACAGGATTGCATCCATGTTATAGTACCATAAATAGAATGTACCCAAAAGATGGTACAACAAACGTAAAACGAAGGCAATTGCTATGAAAACATGGTTACTCAATTATGGACATTTTGTCCATAACTAGTTCTAGTTGAAAATCAATATCCAATTATGATCATTCATATTTAACAAAATATGCAAACATCTTTAAATAGTTTTAGGTTATTTTCGTACCTACAATATTCCTATGAAATTAACTATTCAATATAATAATGAATTATTCTAAAGATTTTCCAGAAATATCTCAAAATATCTACTCACCTCACTAATGAATTCCGTTAGAAATAATCAAATTGGGAAATCACTCTGCACAGTGCTATTTAAGATGCGACAATTTTGAAACGAAATGACAGAATAAACCGAAATCATGACAGTTGACAGCTTGACATAATTAGTTTATAGTTCAATGTTGCCATTTGGAAAATATGTTAAATTATTCTTATTTCTTTCATTTTAATAAGCGTGTGTCCATTACTGGGGTATAATCCATTACTGGTGACATTACCTTATAGATTTCTAATTAACTGAAGATAGGGTGTTTAAACTGCATTTGTTTTCAGGTTTCTAGCGATCAGGAATGTCAAATTTGTTACCGTCACGGGAAAAATTAGAGCTAGATGGAGATAGCACGTCATCTCGAAGCAGCCGATTTACAATCTCCAATAAAAAAGACAGCAACATTACTATTGTTAGGCGGAACCGGGATATATTTTAAAACTTGTCAGACACCAGTGCAGTGCAGGAAGAAGTAGATAGTTTTGAATTGGCTATAAAAAAGCTCTATAACTATTTCCTCCATAAACGAAATAAGACTTATGAGAGACATATTTTTCGTTTAATTAAACAAGAAGACTGAACATTTTGAAAAAATTCATTTAAAATTGAGAGATCAGACTAAAAAATGTAAATATGATAATCCCGATGAGCATATTATTGATCAAATAATAAAAAGATGTGCATCGGTAGAGCTCGGGAAAAAGATTTTAAGAATGGGGGATGCAGTGACATTAGACAAGGTGGTCATAAGGGTGCAAAGACATTAGGGGTAGTAAACCTTAAACTGGAAAGCTATGAACGGAAAGAAAAAGGCCAGCGAGATATATTCAGTCACAAGTAAGAGCAGGGGTACTTCGGAATGGAGAAAAACTGAAATAATATCAGGAAATTTTAAGTGTTAGAGATGCGGAAATGCAATCGAACAATATCCGTGAACCAAAATGTTTAACCAGAGAAAAATAATGTCACGGGTGTGGAAAAGTGTGACACCATCAAAGATACTGTAAAACAAAGATACAGATTTAAAAGGAGAATAGAACATGATCCAAGAGGAAGGCATAGAAATAAAAAAAATCCGTAAGGATTCTACAGTCGATACTAAGAGGAAGATGATTTCCAGTACCTCATTTAAAGACGCAGCCATAAAGTAAACATAGGTGGCATTGAGATACAAATGTTAATTGATTCAGGTGGTAAAACAAATTTAATAACTGATAATTCATGGGAATATTTGAAAATAAATAAAGTTAGTTGTAAAAATCAAACTAAGATACCAAATACAATATCATTGGCATGTGGCGGTAGTATACCCTTACAGGTAAAAGGTTCATTTAAAATTGAAATTAAAACAAATGGGAGAAACTGATTCCTGCACAATTTATGTCATAAAAACGGATCCAGGAATTTATTAGGAAAGGATTCAGCAATGCGATTAGGAGTTTTAAAAGTGGGCTTTGGCATCGACCATGTTGATCAAGAACTAACGAAGCCGTTTCCAAAGTTTAAAGTTATTTAAGTGCAGATTCCGATAAATTAATAACTCCATATAAATAATGTTAAAAATGATTTCCATCAAGTTGAGCTTCATCTCAACTCTAGATATTTAACCACCTTTGTAACTTCTAGTGAACTTTACAGATATAAAAGACTTATGTTTGGAGTCACATATGTAACAGAGCTGTTTTAATATAAAGAATGATAATTAAACGTGAAGGCGTAATTAATTTTATCGTCGACATTTTAATTTGGGGCAGCAGTGAAAAAAACATGATTTATGACTTTCACAGGTATTGGATGTGTTAAATTAAAATAATGTCCTGCTTAGTTAAGATAAATGTTTGTATAGAGTGCAAAAAGTTAAGTTTCTTACTAACACGAATTAACACCAGATGGGTTAACACCTCTACCTAAATATATCAAAAGTATAACAGAATTTAAAGTATCAAAAACAATTGAGGAGTTACAATGTTTTCTTGGATTAGTAAATTACATAAATAAATGGATTCCTAAACTGGCTACAATTAATGAACCATTAAAAGAATTACTATTAATACTTATGAGGATGTAATTAGAAAAAAAGGCTAACCTAGACAAATACTGGACAGAAAAACAAGACCCTGCATAATGGTGTCTCAAATAAAAATTAACAAAAATAGAAACCTAGGATATTATGACGTCAAAGACAAGACCCAAGTTATAGTGGATGCGAGACCTGTAGGAATAGGAGCTGTTTTGCTACAAACTAATAAAAGGGTTCCCAGAATCATTGGCTATGGAAATCGGACGTTAACAAATTGTGAACGAAAATACAGCCAAACAGAAAGGAAGCTCTTGCTCTTGTTTGGACTATCGAACATTTTAACACATTTCTTTTCGGAAAAGAATTTGATTTAATCACTGATCATAAACCATTGGAATTCCTATTTACTCCTAAGTCAAAGCCGTGTGCCCGCGTCGAAAAAATGGATAAGATAAAGTACAACCTATACAGGACCACTATGTATGCCAAATAGTACAATTAGCAAAAACATATGCTATTTCTATGCGAGATATAATTGCACCACTGACCTCTATATATACAAGTACGCTGCACTGGCTATACACCATGACATGCTGAAGCGATTTGATTTCCGCCATTTTGGCGCTGACAGCAGAAGTGCACGTCCACGGAACTAATAATAGGGATAAGACAGTGTACCAAATTATATCGATAAAAATTCTATACCCTAACTATACCTAAATAAATAGAATAGACTCTATGGATCGATGGACTCTACCCGTAACGTCCATTCTATTTATGTATCATATTAATACAATGCCATTATCATTCATCATCATTAAAACTCTTCACAAGTCCACTGCTGAACATAGGCCTGACGAGAAGATGTGTCGTAATTTCTCGAACGCCGCCCAGCCGAGTTGAATCCGTCGATTAACCTCTCGGTCGAAATTGGACATACCTAATCCGACTATTTGTCCCAGGTAAACGGACTCGTCAACAACTTCGAGCTTAGTGCTCCCAACAACTACGGGCATAGGTGTGACATGGACGTTAAACCTGATCTTTGTTTTGTCCATGTTCATCTTAAGACCCATCCATTGGGAGGCATTATTGAGGTCATTGAGCATATTGCTTAAGTCCTCCAGCGATTCTGCCTTAAGGACTATATCGTCGGCAAATCGAAGGTGAGTGATATACTCGCCATTGATATTAATACCGTATCCTTTCCAGTCCAGTAGCTTGAAAACTTCTTCCAATGCAGCGGTGAAGAGTTTCGGGGATATAAAGTCACCCCGTCTTACACCTCTATACAGTTGGATTAGTTTTGTACTTTGGTTCTGTACTCGGATAGCCATCATAGCCCTTAACCATTCAACCAAAAAATTATTAAGATTAAACGAACAACAGAAAATAAAAATAAAAACATAATTTCTAGAATAACTTATTGTCAACCGTTCATTTAGTTCTAGTATTATAAAAACAAATCAGCTGCTATAATAACGCCTATTCTAATCAACTACAGGTCTGTCTATAGACAGTAAAATATTTTCTACTATATAAAAATTTATGTTTGTTCGTACTTTCTACGCTGCCATACCGTTCATCAGATTGCGGTCAAACTTAGTCAACTTATTGGTTGCACTTGTGCGAAGGTTATACGCATGGTACAATTAACTGACACTAGGTGGCGTGCGTATTATACCGACTATTTATTTGAAAGTTATAGAAAGTTATATATCATTTAATTCAATGATTGTATTATCATTCCTAATTAAACAATATAATAACTGTTCCACATTTTTAACGATATTTCCACAATTATTTCTTCTGCGGCAGCAATGCACCGGGTACGATTATATAAAAAAATATAAACTTTGAATTACATAGTAATCAGTTATTTACAACGTAATTTTCGAAATTAACTGAAATTATCATAAAGTCCTACTTTCTGTGGTATCGTCACAAGAATGCTGGCTACGTGTCCTCACTGAATGGCTATACTTAGCCTTCAAGCGAGGAAACAAAAAACTAAACAACTTCTTATTACCAGCAGCGATGATCAGTCGCAGATACAGTTTTTTAGGAACTACACCGCACGTGCACCCTACGGACCAATAGTCTCTACAGCAATTTGCACAAATATGTACTTATCTTCCAGATACTCCGGGCTATTTACTTGGTTCAGTTGCCTCTAATGCCACCCCTGCTTTAGACGAGGTACCCCTGAGATGGAATGCTGTCAAAGTGTTCGCAAGTAGTATCCCACACTAAAGCTTTATCTCTCTCTCTCAAGCAACTAAACCCATACCGTCGGGTCTCCTGGTATCGTCTCTAAATATTCTACAAAGATCTTAAACCGAAGAAACATTTATAGAGATACGAGCTGTACTACGGACTCCCCGAGCCCGATATGTGAATGGAGCCAGGAACAAAACGAGCACTTGGAAGCAGCAAGTGGTGCAGCCTCACCAAAGTCGCGAAAGATAGTCGAGTGGCGCATCGCCAATCGTCATACCAACACTCCTCTACCCTTACGGCTTCACCTCGACTACAGCAGTACAGGGAGAGGAATCTCCTCTAGCCGCAGCCCACTAACACACATCCAACGTGGCTCGACATCATCAGGCGATCTTTCGACACTTGTCTATGGCGCTCGAGTTTGGTTGAAAATGAGGAAAGAAGAAATAAAAAAACATTCGAAATAATAACCTAATACTTTTATACTTACTGGTTACTGGTACCAGAAAACATTGTCGGTATACTGCACTTTTTCAAAGTGGTGCAGTTCTCATGTCTAATAAAACAGTAGTCTGTAAAATTTTTGGAACAAATATGATCATTTTGTTTCGGACGCCAATTCACACAATATTTATGCTTTTAAGCCATAATTTTAGTCTAGGTTCAGTTGGAAACCTGTTAATTAAATAAACATTTGATAATCATCTGTTTTTGGCGATATTGTATGTTAACAGATATGACTAGGAAAGAACATCGATAAGTATTACAGACAAGGAACTCGACAACCCTATTGAATTTTATTGTTTATCAAAACTCAGTAATATACACCCAAACATGTTGGTATATACGATATTAAGATAAGTAACAAATTTTTAAGTACTTATATTATCAAATAGTTTTAATTTCTTTAATATTTGCTGCAAATTCACTTACTTGTGAAATGTTATACCACTTCGCTTTTGGTAACGACTTTTATAGATTACGCGCACTCTCATTATTAATAAAAATAATTCTTATTATGTAACTAATATTATACACAATCAAACAACAAAATACTTTCGTTTTTTAGTTTAAAAGTTCAAAATACAGACATGAAATAAGACAACAGACTTTGGCATATTATGTCAATTTTATTTTTCAAGACATCCTTTAGCGGCGCTTCAAATTGGCACAGTCATTTTGTATGGTATAGCCAGTCCAGTGTACTTGTATATATAGAGGTCAGTGAATTGCACAATCTGAAAGTGACTTAGAAATAAGGATTGTAAAAAATGGACTCCATAACAATCAGTGGCATGAGTCAGTCAAAAACTTTAATATTTTTGGAAATGAATGTTTTTATGACAATATTCTCTTGAGAGGAAATAGAATTGTAATTCCAAACAAATTAAGAAAACAAGTATTAGTGGCAGCCCATGAAGGTCACCCTAGAATTGTGTCTATGAAAGAACACTTAAGACCTAAAGTCTGGTGGCCAAAGATTGATAAAGATGTTGACATGTCAGTCAAGAGCTGCAAAGGGTGCACTCTTGTGGAACTGCCAAATCCACCTGTACCTAAGGAACTTCAATCAGAACCGTGGGTCAACATCGCAATGGATTTGTTAGGACCACCACCAAGCAATGATTACCTTCTGGTAGTAATTGACTATTTCAGTCGTTACAAAGAAATCAAGATAACCAAAATCATCAATAGTATACGAAACATTAAAAAAAATTCGCCTCGGTTACCCAGTCAATTAGTTCGGATAATGGACATCAATTTATAAGTGAATAATTGAAAAGCTTTTATTCTAAGTGTGATATCAAATTATTAAATTCTGTACCATATTGGTCCCAGATGAATGGCGAAGTAGAGCGCCAAAATCGTGACATTAAAACGACTTTGGATCAGTCAACTTGAAAAAAAAAAGATTTGAAAGAAACATTGTATGAATATCTGATGAAGACTCTACTCCACATTCAGTAACAGGGAAATCACCATTTCTTTAATCGTCAAAATAGAGACAAAATACCTATGTTAAAAATATCAATACTGAAAAAAAATTTAAGGAACCGAGATAAACTACAAAAAGAAAAAGATAAAGAATATGGAGACCGGAAAAGAAGAGCAAAAGATTCAGAAATAATAGGAGATATCACAGTGAGAAATGAAGAGACCGGACAAAGATTACGGAGAAATGTTGTACATTTAAAGGAAACAGAAGGAATCTGGAACTCTATCCATGACGAGACCACATCATCTTCAGAAGGTCATGAAAGGGAAGATCATAACGATGCAAATTAAGTTCATTAATTGAATATTATTTTGATTAAAAATGTATTTCACTTGAGTAAAAAAATTCCTTCATAAGGAAGGGATGTAGTGTTTGTGTCTATTAAATAGATTCAATACACTGTCTTATACACACAAGTAGTGCGGGTAGCACGCCATTCCGTTGTTGCACTGAGCGCCGGCAGTCAGTTGCTTTGTGGAGTGCTCAGAGGTAGGACGTGTACCCCAAAAGACTTGGTGTGATAGTGAGCCAGTGTTAAGAGTTGTGAATATTATACTATAAAAGTTACTAAATACCTATTCTGACAATGATCGACTGACCATATTTTCATACCTATGTGAGTTCTGCGATGCCTAAGGCATGCAACTTACAAGGCCATTCATCTAGAATTGTGATGCTTAGGACAGAAGAAAAAGGTAGATAGTGTAAACAACAAATAAACTTGAAATACGATTCCTAACAGAAATGTAATCGTATCCTACTTAGTTAAAATTTTTGTTAGTTAACAAAGTTTTAAATTCGGTGTTTTGTGTTACTATAACTTAAAATATTTTAAATACAAAAGATAAGTAAGGTATGTATACTTGGATATACTATACTTGGATACTGAAGTAAATTTCAACTAAATTTTATAATAAAGTTCATAGGTATTAGATAAATTGTTACTTAATTCTTTTTTGCTATAAGTACCTATGTAACAATAAAAATTAAATAAATTCACGTTTCATAACTCCCTACTAAAATCCTTCGGTAACGTAAAGAATTATATGTATATCTGAAACAAGAAAGAAGAAGAGTAAAGTTTAATACAGAGAGGGCAATACAAAGGGTGCAAAATGCCTGCGTTCGTTTTTGCTTTAACGTGCCCAAAAGAGAATCTATTACCCCGTACTTAATAACAAGTGCTTACTCAATATGAGTGCTAGAAGGGAACTTCAGTACGCTTGTACAGTGCATAGGGTTATATGGAACAAAAACCCTGAGTACCTATTTGAAAAACTCCTATGGATCAAAGACATTTCAAATAGAAGCCTCCGTACAAACTTATTAAACTTGTTAAGTATGCCAAAACATAAAACAACGCGGTACAGAGGATGTTTCAAATTTGTTGCAGCAAGGATATGGAACGACTTGCCTCCTGAGAATCCTCTGAGAAATAAAATGAGTACGGAAAGCTTCAAAGTTAAATATAAATCAGCATTGCTGCAGCGGCAAATTGCAGAAAATTTGAAACATGCCTACTGGAAATACATAAACTTAAGAGACTTTTTTTTAACATTTTAGTATAACCCATAAAAACATCCCCATGTATTATAAATTGAACAATCACGCGCACACATACACACACAAACGCACGAATGCAAGAATTATTAATAAATAATTATGAAATTTCACAACCGTACTATGTTAGATTGCAATAATATGTTAAATTCCAGTACCTAACATGTTAAATTCCAATAATATAGATGAGTAAATCATAGAGGTGATTGAGGAACTCAACATTCTCATAACACCCATGTAACATCTCAGGGAGGAAGGAGTGCCTGAAAACCAGCGCTTCATGGGATCTTAGTTCCATGTAAGCAAAAGCTGAGTCACCGCCGTTTGTCTGTGATTAGGCAGCAGTTATGTTTACGTGAAGTTTATATTAATTATTTTTACTTTAAATTTATATTAATTATTTTTAAAGACACTTTAATGAGTATTTTCGATTCAAAGTTCATTTACGTCGTACTTTCGTGCTAGCGCTGTACTAAAAGACCTACTCGCTAAACCCTAATGGGTCTCTATATATGGTCTGCCCATATTTCAGTGCCGATTTAGGTTTGGTGTAGGTATACGCTGACTGTAGTGTATAATTATCTTATTTTATGTTGTTGTAGGTTTATTCGATCCCGGCTGAAACTGCTAAAAACAATTAACACTACAACAAAGTTTCCAAGTTAATGATTATTGGGATTCATCACATTTCAAATCTCAAGAAATTGATCGTATGATTGCGGAAATGCTTGCTCTCCAAAATTTACCATTCAATTTTGTTGAAGGAACAGGCTTTCGTAGATTAATCAACGCCGAGGTACAAACTGAAAAGTCGTGATTATTTTTAGATTGGCTAAGAAAACCAAAGTTATACCTCTAGTTATATTTCAAAAGTGACATTTGGTCTGATAGTCATTCTGAAATTTCATTGCTTAGTTTGACTGTACATGGAATTTCCAAGGATGTTTGCAAAAATAATATAATTTTGAAATGTGAAGTCATGGTAAATGCCACACGGGTACCGTAATATCAACAAAATTTCAAACTATTCTTGAAGAATGGGGCAAACATCTCGAAAAATTACACTACATGATTCGTGATCGTGGATCTGACATGTTTAAAGCAATGATATTGTCAGGCTTTGAGCATGTCAATTGTGCTATACCAGATCCAACTTTGTATTCGAGCTAGGGTTAAATGTTAAGAATGGCTCTTACCACTTACAACTAAATTGAGAAAAATTGTCACACATTTCAACCATTCTCTGGTTGCTCTAACAAACGATAACTATCTAATCTAACGCCTAAATCAATCTGCATTATTTGTCATTCAGGATTGCCCTACACGGTAAATGTTAAAATAATCAGTCGTTATCTCACAATTACTATTCTAACCTAAAAAAGTAAACTATTTGTAATTTTGTTTGTAGGGGGATAAATATTTACCAATGGAAAGTTTATTTTCGGTTGGAACAGTACATTCTATATAATGAAAAGGTTTTCGAAACTGAAAGATTCCCTTGTCTTATATCTAAGTGCTAATCCAATCGCTATATTCTCCCCAGAAAATTGGATGAATGTTCTAAATACTTTTCATAAAATATAGCTTACCGCTACTTAATTTTGAATATTAATTAAAAGTTTTTTTTGTAATGTTTTTAATAGTGTTTCCACTTCCGCATCCGTTTCCGTTTCCGTTTTTGCAAAAAAATATTTTTATAATCTGTTTCCGTTTCTGCTTCCGTTATGACACTTCCGCTGCACTAATACCGACGCGACGCTGCACGTGATTGCGCCGTGGTGCCTTAGCGGCAACTTAGATAACAATAGCACGCACTGTGCACTATCGAAATATAGCGCGCTATAATATGGAGGTGTGCGCTACATTGAACGTCACAGGGCGCTAGTACTCCTCGGTTGACAGATTTGCCACGTACAGTTTGTACAGTTATGTACCAAAGACTACAATAATATATAGGGAAGAGCAGATATATAAAAAGTACTCTGTGATAGACATGTGTCAATCATTCATTTCTCATTACCGAATCGTTCTAGTACATTTCGTTATACGTACCGGTACGTTCAGATCGATCATTCAAATGGGTTATTTCGGGCTCCAGTACCATATACCGGGCCTCTGTCACTCTTGCTACGTGCGTGAAATAATTACCTACAATCGCGACGCACCCGGGGTGAAAAACACAGTCGGGGCTAGCGCGTTGTAGGCGATTGAATTTTAAAGTTTTTAACGCTGTTTACGTAGATAATTTTTAAATAAATGAATATCTATTATTATCAATATCATTATAAATATCACTTTATTGTCACTTTAAAAAAATATGTTTACATATAAACTAATTACTTAGGTTAACACAATGGCGAAATAATATGTCAAATATTTTGAAGCGTCTTGAGTTATAATTGTTGTAGGACGTAATCAAAAAATTATTGCATTTTATCAAATAAACATCAAAACTAGTAAAAGCCGGAATAAAAATCACTACTTTTTTGGGGACATAATTGATTATAATCAAATGGATATCGCTTAGCTGTCACTTAGTGTGACCAGTTTATAATTAATTAACCAGTTAATTATTTCAGTTTCGTAGTTAGAAATCATTTTCACCTCATCTTGTTGTTGCATCTGGTTTACGATAAAATAATATAATGATTTTAAATATCATTTAAACAAAAGTGGCATAATATTATTTAAAAAAATATGTCGTATTTTCTATATATTCTTGGAATTCAGTTTGTTTAGTAAGAGACAATATAAATGCTATAGCAACACACCTGTCAATTATGACAGGGTCGTACGTAATGAGTAAATGACGTTTCCGTTACGTCTCGCCCACTCACACTGCTCTCGCGCCGTTTGTGTTGCTTGTTTTGTGTTCTTGGTTTTGCCTTTTGATTTCCTTATTTTTATTCGACCTGGACTGCCACTGGACTTATCCGATATTGATTTTCTATTGTGTGAATATTGCGTGCCCAAGGATTCCGATACTGCTACACCCGACGACATTGCGCTGTTCTCATCTGGACTCCGATCTGTGCCCTACGATTTGGATCTTGTTTTCACAGGATTACTTCATTCAGATATGATGAGCGATCGTGGCAGAGTTACTCGCATTATGTGCATCAATTGCAACATATGCGTTAATACACTGCGTCGATACCGTGCTTTGGAAGTCGACATGAGTTACCACATTACTCTGTAGCTGGGTGTATCCACAAATCGTAAGTATTTATTCTAAGGAACCGTAATATCAATGAACAATGGATGATACTTTAACTGAACATTTAACCTCTCGTCTGTTGCCATTACCATACACAATAGATTACAATAAATTTATTGAATAGATCTATGTACGGATGACACCATCCTAATAACAAGTACTTTTATTTTTCAGATTACCGAAGATGACTATATCTGTGAAACATGCAGAGATCTAGCAATGATAAGTGTAAATCATAGTTTACAAGAAATATCTGGCATTGATGACCAACGACCTGGACCAAGTCACCAAGGCCACGCTAGTGTATGCCTTTTATGTGGGTGTTCCTTTTTGCGAAGGCAAAGTGACAGAATATTGAGAGATAACCCTACGAACGTGCATCAGTTGATGTTTACCATTATTGAAAACAGGGTTGCTCCAAGACAGCTATGCTATGTATATTTAAATTTTTTGATGACTGTCTCAGTCTAGTGGTCTGCGCGGAGTACGAAACCATCAGTTGCTGGTTCAAGTCCAAGTGTCAAATGTTTGTGTGATGAGCATGAACATTTGTACCTCAGTGATGGATGTTTATAATCGTATATAAGTACTATACTCGTATATAAGTACTGTTATCCTAGTTGACATAGCATACGCTCAGGCTTAGTTTCGAGCTAGCTAATTGTTTTGATTGTTGGAACCATTTTCTTCTAATCTTTTACCAAATGGGTATTTTTGGTTCTTGTGTGTACATATACTAACTCACATATATCATTGATTTGATTTCCAAATGTTATGATTATTATGTGCTTATTTATATGTGGTAGAGCCATGCTGCAGTTATATTAGATGTATAGTTGAAGCACGAATGGATCGGCTCGAGCGGGGAAGGACCATGCTCTCACAGAATACCAGCGTGAAATGGTAGCTTAATGCTGCTGTATTTCGTATGGTGAGTGTAGAGAACCGGAGACCCTTTTTACTGGAAAT
This sequence comes from Parnassius apollo, assembly GCA_907164705.1. Lineage (NCBI taxonomy): Eukaryota > Metazoa > Arthropoda > Insecta > Lepidoptera > Papilionidae > Parnassius > Parnassius apollo. The sequence continues at coordinate 3,664,139 of CAJQZP010000081.1, forward strand.
GAGGCATTCCATCTTAGTCCTCACAGGTGACGACGCATCTGCATTTTGATTCGTAATTGAGGATAGATGTAGATACTATGGGCCACAGCAACCACTTACCATCAGGTGGACTGTGTGCTCTCCCTATACTATAAAAAAATATGCTAATCAAACCTGAATGGCAGTGTATTATAATATATTCAAAAGGGTTTTACTGATATTTTTTTTATAGAATAGGGTGACAAACGAGCACACAGTCCACCTGATGGTAAGTGGTTGCTGTGGCCCAGGGACATCTACATCTGTCCTCGATCACGAAACAAAATGCAGATACGTTGTCACCCATGAGGACTTAGGTGGAATGCCTCGTTTCCAGTAAAAAGGGTCTCCGGTTCTCTACACTCACCATACGAAACACAGCAGCATTTAGCTACTATTTGACTCTGGTATTCTGTGTGTGAGCGTGGTTCCTCCCCGGTCGAGCCGACCCATTCGTGCTACAACTATACTGTTAATATAACTGCAGCATGGCTCTACCATGTAAAATAATGATATGCCTGTTTACCCACACATTTTATTTAAAAAGAAATTGTTCAGCTTTCTCACTAAAGTATTTTTTTATTTCTAGGTTACAGAAACTGATAAGGTATGTCACCCTTGTTTGTTGCGCACTCAAAGAGAGGCCCGTCGTACCCATGATGTTAACAGACCGCAATCTGCAACATGTATTTTCTTTTATTAAAGTTAATACAATATTGGACTTCGAAAATGTTCTTGAAATGGATGACAGAATATTCGAATACTGGATTGAACTTACCAAAGAGAAATTCAACAGTATATTAGAAGAAGTTCCGCGTATAAATGAAGCACGAAAAGGATGCTTATGCCTAGCAGCACTTTTAATGAAGATGAGGACAGGGAATTCCGATGAAAGAATTGCCATTTTAGTACAAGTGCCATTCAGAACACTAGAGAATAGACAAAATAAGAGAGATTTTGGTCCAAGATTTTGTAGTCCAAAACTTGGGAATAAACCATTTAACACGAGAGCAATTGCTGGAGCACAAGTTAACAATACCACATGGCCTTTATGGAAATGAAAACAACACAAATGCTATTGTAATTTGTGATGGAACATATTCATATTTATGTATATATATATACATAAATAAAAGTTCAAACTACATGTTCCAAAAACAGAGTTACTCCCTTCACAGATATAGAAACTTATTAAAACCATTCATGATTGTCGCATTTGATGGATATATTGTTGATTGTTTTGGCCCATACAAAGCAACTACATCAGATGCAGAAATAATGACCAATTTTTTCAGTGAGAGTTCTGCCTTAAGATCATATTTTAGAGAGAATGATATATTTATCTTGGATAGGGGATTCAGAGACAGTGTAAGTTTGTTAGAAGGATGTGGGTACAAACCATATATGCCAGAATCTTTGATAGAAGGTGAACACCAACTCACTACTGCTCAAGCGAATCGGAGTCGCTGTGTCACAATTTGCAGATGGGTGGTAGAGGCCGAGAATGGACATTTTGAAAGAGATTTTAAAATATTTCGACAAGAATATTTCCAAAGGTCTTTACCACATATGATGCAAAACTTCCAAATAGCAGCGGCTCTGTTAAACAGGTTTGGTGTTCACTTTGTAGATAATATATATGCCACAGAAATATTAGAAATAATTAGGCAGCGAATGAATTTCGAAAATAATCTGGCTAATATGGTTGAAGATCGAAATATGAACAGACTCACATCCTACTTTCAAAGTATTACTGCAGATAGGGATAACATTTTATATTTTCCAATATTAGAAATGAAAGATCTGATTTTGTTCGCCCTGGGAATGTACCAAATTCAACAAGCTCGCTCATATTACGGCGAGTATGTGCGTTTCTGTGGCGGATATAGAATAGAAATCTGTAGTGAGCAATTCGATCCATCTGAATATGATCTTAGGGGATCTACAAATGGAACTACATTGATTAGAGGCAAAATTAAGTCACGGCATGTAACCCGGAGACAATATTATTTATATATATATATATTAGAAAATAATATACCTGGCCGAACAGGAATCGCAGAGTACTGCTGTAGCTGTTTAGTAGGTCGGCGCATAGTAGGCTGTTGCGCACATGTCCATGACCTTAATTTGGTATTTAGGATGGGCCAGACATCAGCAACATATTTCAGCACCGGCAGAGTTTTTATATGGTGTAATTATTAGGGAAGATGATTACGAATAAATGTAAGATGAATTTTTTGTTTTATTTACCTTTGGTCGAATAATATTGATAAATAGTTTCAATCCAATGAGGGCTAATAATCTTCCATTCACCAGATGTCGCCTGTTGATACAGGCGAAGTTTTTTGTTACACAATGTAATTAAATTGAGAATTTAGGTTTAAATAAAAGTTTATCAATTTCTATAGTATTATATTAATACACAAAACAATGCCTCAGGAGTTTATTCTTTAAATTTTTTTGCACATTTTTAACTCTTTTTTTTTCAACTTTTATGAATATCTGTGGTTTGGTTTTAATCAAATTGATGTAAAATATAACTAATAGTATATAAAGAAACATTAACCTTTACATTTTTTCAAACAAATTGAGTTCCCGCTATGTAATCTGTCAAATATTACACCTCATTTGTAAGTAGCGCCACTCTGGTGACAGAAAAAGTCGTGGATGCCCTGCCCTCATTAGGTATCTAGTTCCAAAGTGGAACTTGTACTATGGCTAAACATATTATTCTGAATTCTCTGCAGTGAATTTCTTAATAGGCGAATAAATTCCATAATAGAGAATTTAATCTGCTCCACAAGTTGATTACTCAAAAATAACTTTGGAACAGTAATTTACCTAATGGCGAATAATTATTAATTGAACATCAATATAAGATTAAATGATTGAAATCCTATAGGTATAAACTCATAAATTGATAATAAATCTTAAACCATTTAAGTGATATAATATCATATAACCTACAAATCTTTAAAGCCTCGTAACAATTATTCCCCGCCTTGTCGATAAAAAATCTTAGACAAACAATTTCAGGGAAAGATGGTGAATCGCTTTTGATGTAAAGACGCTTCCAGATTACGTGACATAAAAATTTGTATGGGCGTTCGCCATTGTTATTTAAGTTGTAACGAAAGCATTTAGTTTACATTTTGTAAATAAATAGGTATGTAATTCCTTGGCTGAGCTTTTGTTTATTAGTTTGCGATGAAAGTTTTGCAGTTTCATCTAACTTCTCAAACTCTGCAATTATTTTTTTTTCCGATTTTTGCAGTACAACAAATAAATAACAAAAATTAATAATTTTAATCTAAGGCAACCGCAGTTACCTATAACATAGTGACCGCCAATACGGTTTTCGCCGTGGTCGGTCAGCTGGTGATCTTCTAGTCTACCTAACTCACAGATGGGCGGAGGCAATAGAGTCCAAGGGGGAGGCATTGGCCGTTAGTTTGGACATTGCGAAGGCCTTCAATCGGGTTTGGCACAAACCGCTTCTTTCGAAGCTCCCTTCCCGAGAAATTGTTGGATTGGATCACCAGCTTTCTTGTAGATCGGAGCATCAAAGTCGTTGTAGACGGTGCAAGCTCCGATTGCAAGCCTATTAATGCTGGTGTTCCACAAGGCTGCGTGCTATCGCCGTAAGCTGTTTCTTCTGCATATCAATGATATGTTGCAAACCCGTAACATTCATTGCTATGCAGATGACGGCACTGGTAATGCTCTTTACACCGGCCGAGCCAATATTTCTCGGGAAAACGTCTCCGAGTGCCGGGACAAACTTGTGTCTGAAATCTAGTCTTTGCTGAACAGAGTCTCTGATTGGGGGCAACTAAATCTAGTCCAGTTTAACTCCCAGAAGACACAAGTTTGCGCGTTAACCGCTAAAAAGAACCCCTTTGTCGTATCTCCTCAGTTTCAAGGCACTCCCCTTGTTGACTCAGCCAGTATCGGAATCCTCGGCGTCACCATATCGAGTGACGTGCAGTTTCGTGGTCACTTGGAAGAGAAGTCCAAATTGGCCTCTAAAAAGCTTGGCGTGCTCAGCAGAGCGGGACAGTTTTATGCCGGCACACCGCCTGCAACTTTACAAGGCGCAGGTTCGGCCGCACATGGAATACTGTTCCCATCTCCGGGCTAGGGCTCCCCAGTACCAGCTCCTTCCACTTGACCGCATCCAGCGCAGAGCAGCTCGAATCGTCGACGACCGAGTGCTTTCCGATCTGCTCGATTCACTGGCACAGCGAAGAGATGTTGCATCTCTTTGCATTTTCTTTCGCGTATACCATGGAGAGTGCTCTGAGGAATTGTTCGGATTTATTCCAGCCGCCAAATTTCGTGAACGCACTACGCGGCAAACGTCCCGATACCATCCACACCATCTGGATGCTTGGCGGTCCACCACTGTACGTTTCAAAAGGAGTTTTCTTCCGCGTACAACCTCTGTGGAATAGTCTACCACCGGCGATTTTTTCGGACCGATACGACCTATGGACCTTCAAGAAAAGAGCTTACTCCTTTCTAAAGGGCTGGCAACGCACCTGCAATTCCCCTGGTGTTGCGGTTGATCATGGGCGGCGGTAGTCACTTAACATCAGGTGAGCCGCATGCTCGTTTGCCCCCTGTTCTATAAAAAAAAACATCTAGACGTTAAACATCTGTCTCCTCCGTGACCATGGGTGCTGTAAAGTGCTCGAAACGTCGGGTATTTAAAAAGTTAAATATACGCGATAAAATCCATAAAAACTAGTATTATTTAAACTATGGACTATGTTGTTTTAGTCGCTACGAGTCCGCTAAACCGTCCTTGCCTCCGTGAGCGGGTATGTATGCAAACAACAAGTAAGTTTTAAAGTCCATAAATTAGGCTTAACGTAATATTTATACTAATATTTAATTTTTATCTCTATTGGGTATAAAACTTGTTAAGTAACAAATTCATTACCTTAGAACATATCAAATTTTATTTTAAATCAAATGCAGCTATTTACAAAATACTTACTACGCGTGCGGTTAAAGAATGGGATTGAGAATGACTTCCTCTATGCACCTCTCGCTCGCACACTGTTGCTATCTTTGCTCACACCTGCCAGTACCGGTACTCCAAAAAAATACGTTGTGATATGCGTTTTTCGTACGTTCTATAACTTAGGTCCAACTTGTAATTTGAATTAATAATAACAAAATGCTATAAAACATAAACAAAAAATCAATCTAGATTTGCTAATTTGTGAGCCACGACGCGTTTTCTTCATAATATAATGATATTAAAACATGCCATTGAGAAATAAGTACCCATTTTTAAATTTTCGTTTGCCTATTCGTCTTAGCTAATCTTCAGAATGGCTAAACCGATTGCAATAAAGCTTCACGAACAAATAGATTAAAATACCAGAAGTGTATCTAGACTAAATTTAACTCAACAATTTAGATATTTTATTGAAATAGAAATATTGATTAGATAAAGTAAATGGGCTTAATGATTATATTAAGTCTATATAACGCCTCATTATTAGAAAACACCCAGGCAAAGTCAGAGTGGGTTGCTTGTTATAAATTTAATTTAAAATTAATATACCTAGTTGCGTGTACAGTTGTATTCAAATATTTTCTCATTTATATATAATTTCCAACTAACCGAATAATAATAATAATACGTTATAACGATATATCGTTATTAGCGGGTTTTCGCTATTGGTTCTGTACGTGTTGACGGTACGGGCTCTATGAGCCGCCATATCTAATCCCATTAATATATAACGATATATCGTTATTAGCGGGTTTTTTCGCCATTGGTTCCGTACATGTTGACGGTACGGGCTCTGTGAGGCGCCATATCTAATCCCATTCGGATAAAGATCCGTACAGGGCCATAGAGTAATTACATACATAACAAAATATTAAAAGTTTGCAACATCTTATATTTACTATCAATGTCAAATTGGCCTAAAGGTCTAATAACAGCCATAAACTCCAAAAAAAAAATCAATGTCAAATAAGTAGATAATAAATATTATTGGTTTATGTTAGATAAGTAGTGCTGTAAAATTTAATTAGTTTATTTTCATTGTATTTTTGTCCTTCAAACATTTTTTTTATCAGTACTGATACTGGATAATAAACATTAAACGAGTAGTACAGGAAATTAACTTATACATTTTGTACTTTATCGTTGTTTATCGGATAGAATAAAATGACGTCAATTTTTGATCAGTTTGAACAAGCATCCCAAATTTCTCAAAAGGCTGCCCCTGTGACTGAGCCTATGACATCCTCTGGATATATTAATATGCAAATGGATGACAATACACCTATGTTCTCTAAGCAAAAGATGAATTTCAACCCTTCAGACTATATAACGCATGTTGCTGTTGCTAGTGACTATCTCGTTCTTGCGATGGCTAATGGAAAACTTTTTCGACTGGATTTAAAAATGCCTGATCAGAATGAAGGTCTGTATAGCGGAGAACTGATTTATAACTTACAAATTCGTTTCTCCTTTTTTTATCTTCAAAACTTACTGTACATATACGAACAATTAAAGCAACATAAATATTATTTAATTTATGGTATTAAACTATTACGTTTGACTACAGCCCAACTAAAATGCTGCTTATACATGCACTAATAGTACCTGAAATCTCAGGTGGGTTCTCTTTCCTAACAGACTACATTAGCAACCAGTATAAAGCTTTCTTTAGAATGATGCTGTTTTTATAAATTAGGAAATACTTAGATAAAATAAATTAATTATCTACAGAAATAAGATTGAAGTGTCTGTAATGTCAAAATAACAGCTTTTTACTAATTGCAAATAGAGTAGGTACTTATATCAGAAGAACATTTTTAAAATCGAAAAGATACCTTTTCTATCTAAGACTGTTAATTTTAATTTATAAAAGTTACCAGTTGCTTCATTCGTATATAATATTACCCAAAATTGTTAACATTATTAAATAAAGTAAATTTTAATGTTTATAAAAGTTACCAGTTGCTTCATTCATAAGTATATATTACCCAAAATTGTTAACATAATTAAATAAAGTAAATTTTAATATTAAAAATTTTAGAAATCCACTATGCAAAATTTGTACAACCAAATACAAAATTATCTAATATTTTCCTGGATCCCCTTGGACATCATCTTCTTTTGGCTTTTTCTGCAAGAAATAAAGATGGAAACCCAGAACTTGTATATCTTCACCGTGCAAGGAGTAAGCTGAAGTCAGTTAGTAAGTCAAGGAATTATGAAGTAACAGAAGTGGGTTGGAATTATGAAAATAAATCTAGTTCCACAACTGGACCCATATTACTGGGAACATCTCATGGCCACTTACTGGAAACCGAGCTAGAAGCTGATAATGAAAAAATGTTTGCAGGGAGCCAGCAGTATTGGAGACAGGTAAATACACATATATATTGTTTTATTCAATGTCATTTTCATTACAGCCCTTTAAAGGTGGCAACTGACATGATCATTTGCTGGATGTCCTAGTCTGTTGACTTTCTTCATGCCTTACTACATCCTTGAATCTTTCTTTTTCATCAGTTTTTGATTTGTAGAGCTATATGTCACATGGCTATAAGCTTTCTGATCCATTGGGCTATATTGGTTATTTTGGTTCCATAGTGAACATCATCGAAATGAATTAGCCATATAGTGGGGGTTTAAAGAATTTACTACTTCATACTATCCTGTGGGTGTCGTAAGAGGTGACAGGCAAAGTAAACCAGGAAACTGGCAGTAGCACCTTGCTGATAACATTATAGAATTATCTAAGGTTTGAAGAGAGGGTGAGGACATAGTATAAATCAAATCTGTCAACTTGTTCTATCACCATCAGGGTGACCACTCTCAAATATGTGTGTAGGATTTATCATCTGCAAGATTCTTATTAACAATATTGTCAAAATTGGGTGTGTTACAGCAATGGAATCTCTAAAATATATAAATCAAGTTTATTTACAGGTTTACGTTTTTCAAACATGTCCATTGCATGTACTGTTTCATTGTTAAATGGAGCAGCCATTGTTAAAAAAAGAATATTAATTTTAGATGTGTTGCTGACATCAGAAATGATAATTATTTCTATCAAATATTGTATTGTGTACTTCCATGTATTTTAATTTATTAAATTTTTCTCTCTCTATACAAGCTGCCCAATTACTTGCCTCTTTATGGAAGCAAGGAAATTGATGGATTGGTAATTGTTTTTCTAAAAGTTATTTTTATTTTATCAATCTATTGCTTAGTTTATTTATTCCCCAAATTTTGTTAATTGTACTCCCATTTTATGTTACATAACAATCAGCAGTGGAGCTGCTAAACTTAGATACTTAACCTTTGACTAACGACCAGGCCTATTTGTCGCATTAACGCCGAAGTGATGTCTGAGAGACATAAAAATCTAAAATGATAAAATGAAATCTAATTTTAAGATAGAGGTTCAGTAATTTATTTTATTGTAAAGTTAGTTTTGTTATATATATAAATGAAGGTTTAAAATAAAAAAAGTTTAAATTTTATCCACAGTCTTTATTTATGAGCTCACAATATTTCTTCACAATAATTACTTTTAGGAACTTACCTTCTTTTTCTATGACTATTTATAAAAATCAACTTAAAAACTCTAAAAATATTATCTCCTATAAACATTTATAAAAATATAATACAATTTAAAACTCATAACTGTATCAAAAACCGGCCAAGAGCGTGTCGGGCCACGCTCAGTGTAGGGTTCCGTAGTTTCCCGTCCGTCACAATAAGTGTTCCCACTTATGAGTTTAAAGGTGGGTATCCATTATGTTCGCGCTCCAGCAGCGCTCCGCGCTCCTGCAACTGCTCCCGGTAGTGGGTACTGTTGTTTCCATCCAAATTCAAAATGATTTTCCTAGAAAGTCCTTATAAAGTTCTACTTTCAGATTTTTTTCATATTTTATAAACTTATGGTTCAAAAGTTAGAGGGGGGGGGGGACACACATTGTTTTTTACTTTTGGAGCGATTATTTCCGAAATTATTGACATTATCAAAAATGATTTTAGTAAACTCTATTCATTTTTAAGTACCTTTCCAACAATATATCACATGTTAGGGTTGAAATAAAAAAAAATCACTTCCCACTTTACATATCCTAATAAAACATTTTTTTCCAATTTTTATTTTACCACTTTGTCGGCTTGATTGATACACATATTGGTACCAAATTTCAGCTTTCTAGTGCTAACGGTCACAGAGATTAAGCGAGGAGACGGACAGACAGACATGGCGAAACTATAAGGGTTTCCTAGTTGACTACGGAACCCTAATAAAAAAAAGACAGCACCTCAATCCATCCGATAGTTGTTGGGACAATTAGCAGTCACTACATACTTGTATGCAACAAGTGAGGCACATAGGCTTATTAAAATTATGGCAAGAATACTTTGCAAGTCTTTTTAGGCGACTAGAACATATTGCATAGGTCTTTCGAACAGCTTGACCTGGAATCAAGTCATTTGCAGGCTGTACCACAGGCGGAGCTTGAGGCTTATCATTGGAGCCTATAACTCATTGAATAGTTGGCGCAATTCCTGTGGAAACTTATTGTTATATACCCACAATTTTATTTAGGGTGGAACTAACTCTCGTGCAAGTGAGAGTAAGAAATGGCCACAACTTATACTTTCCTTATTCTCACAGTTATTATACAGCACATAAGCATTGTAACCGCTCAGATCTATCAACCTGTAAAACAATACCATTGGCCAGCGTCGTGTTCTTCGAGAACATGAATAGTTATCCACTTCATCAACGCATCCTTTAATGGCGTTACATTCGGTTATAATGATAGGATTGCAAGATGCAACATCAGTTTCTCTACAGTGGTACTACCACTCTATTTCTACTGGGTTGAAATTCTGGCGGAATTTCTCTTTTATTCTTCAAGTAAGTCAAACCACTGTATCGTTTTCCTATTTCTACTCAAAAAATTTCTACCTCCAGGCATTCTGTAAAAAAAGAACTACACTAGTAACAATGTCACGTCCATGAGACACTATAGCCTTACTTACTTAATTACCGAGGTTACAACCAGGAGACGTAGTAAGTTTTTTACATAAACAACGTATTTACGTCTATGAGACGGCATTGGCTCCTCGACGAACACGTGAGCACTCGCCACATACTCTGCGTCGACCGCTACACAATGCCGAGGAAAAAAGGTAGCGGGACCACTTCGGGAGCGATGTGTATTATGATATAGTTATTATAAAAGTTACGCCGTCTGTGGGAGGTATAGGTCGTTAGTTAAAGGACATTTTTATATTAATTAACCACTTTATGTAGATATAAAAGAACATTATCAACTAATATTTGCTTTCACATTAACTTATATTTATGCACTTTCAACCATAATGTTTAGTAATAGTACACTTCAGTCTAATTAATTTTCTCTCAATTTAGATCTTCGACATTGGCAAAGGAGCTGACACACCAATAACTGGTATTCAATTCCATCGCGTAAACAACACCACAAAATACTTTATATTTGTCACTACTCCAACTAGGCTGTACCAGTTCATAGGCCATGCAGTATTTACTGACAACAAACCATCACTGCAAACGATATTTCATGCATACTTAACGATTCCGGAAACTGGATTTCAAGAGATACCATCTACTTTAAAATACTCTAGACTTCAATTTTATTTTGACAAGAACAATACTCCAAAGACATTTGCTTGGCTTACTGAGCCTGGGATATTCTATGGACAGGTTTGTTTTGATTTTAAATATTAATAATTTTCAATATAAATGTTTCATGGTTGTTTTGTATTAAAATTATACTTAGAACAAGAAACTATATGGTTTAATAAATCACACTCACTGACGCACACACAAATCTTGCTGTTTCAACTGGATAAGTATTTTGATTTATAAATACTATTGGTTTCTTTTACAGCTTGATCCAACTTCCCAACAAAATTCGAATTCCCTATTCACGCAAGGTGAACTCATCAATTACCCACCTGAAAAGACAGACACTAAAGACAAAACGCCTGATAAAACGGAAGTATCTGAAAGGACTCCATTGGCTTTTGTCTTAACTGAGTTTCATGCCATTCTCATGTTCTCTGACAAAGTTAAAGCGGTTTCACTTCTTAACCAAGAACTTGTATACCAAGACACATATTCTGAAGCTCATGGGAAACTCAAGAATATTGTTAAAGATCCGGTTCGAAGGACCATCTGGGCTGTTACCGATAAAGCTGTCTTTAGATACAAAGTTATTCGTGAAGAAAGGAATGTTTGGAGAATTTACTCTGACAAAGAAGAGTTCGATCTAGCCAAGGAGTATTGCCATAATAATCCAGCTTACATTGACATAATTAATGTTAAACAAGCTGAATTGCTTTTCTCTAAAGGAGACTACGAGAAGAGCGCTGAAATATTTGCTGACACACAAAGTAGTTTCGAGACAGTATGCCTCAAGTTCTTGGAAGTGGACCAAGTAAATGCTTTGAAGGTTTACCTGTCTAGACGATTAGACGCTCTAAATGAAGATGATAAAACTCTTATTTCAATGATAGTTATTTGGATGACGGAGTTATATCTTTCACAACTTGGTTTTTTAAGGCGTACAGGAAAAGAGGATACCCAAGAATTTCACCAAATACAAAGCGACTTCGAAGTATTTCTTCTACAGCCTAAAGTAGTCAAGTGTATGCAACATGTGAAGTCCGTAATATACGACCTTATGTCTTCTCATGGAGATAAGCAGAATCTGATAAAATTGACAATAATCAATGAAGATTATGAAAATGTAATAGAACAGAATATTTACAAAAAATCATACTTGGAAGCGCTGAAAATTTTACAGGGTCTGCAGAGGCCTGATTTATTTTATCAGTTCGCGCCAATGCTGATGGAGAAAACGCCGAAACATACTGTCAATGCTTTAATATCCCAGGGACCGAGACTCATCCCCTCGAAATTACTACCAGCATTCCTCGCTTGTGAGAATGATGAAGAGCATGTATCAGAAATCATCAGATATTTGGAATTTATGCTGCAAAATTTTAATGTGAAGGATAAGGCGATACATAATTACCTATTGACATTGTATGCTGAAAAGAATGAACCGGCCCTGATGAGGTATTTGTCTCGACAGGGACAGGATCTGGCTATGATTAATTTCGATGTACATTATGCCTTAAGGTTAGTAAATGTGCGTAAATTTTATAATTGGTAGTATTTTTTTTTTTGTGTTTCATATCAAAACTAGCGAAAGGGAACATTTATCGAATCGCTACAGGCGGTACGCTGAAAGTTGATAAAAATCAGTGTTTTTAAACTAATTTTAAATTGCGGCCCGCTAATTATGTTTACTAATAGATGGCTACCGTGTTTGCGCTCGCCTCGCACATGTGGTACGAGGTTCATAGCTGTTAGTACGAATTTCGTACCACCACAAAACTTTGTATTTGTGGCAATAAGTGACTTCTGTCACACGGATTTGATACTTAAGCGACTGTCGCTATTGCGGGACGTTTTTATAATATTTATTAACTCTCGCCATAAACACTTTAGGTAGTTATATTAAGCACACTGTTATGTAGTTATCAAAATTAGTTAGGTATTCAAGGGAATGTAAAAATTTATTAGAAGATCATCATGTCAATTCAAATGATTGTATCGTTAAAAATTAGTTAAAAATCTTTCACCTTTTCAAAAATTGTAAAATTTATTATCCTTACATTTTAAAAGACATCTATTTATTTTCTATCCAAATCTGAAATAGACATAGAATGAAAAACTCTAGGGCAGGTTGTACCTATAAGGTACCTTACCGTACCTTACATACATTCCCCTTTTTTGTCAAATAATTTAATAATTTAGTCGAAGAGCTGATGGTATAGTATGGAAACAATAACTGTGCTAATTTAACATAATTTTGACTAGTTTATTATTGAGTGTATGTTATATACTTAATGGGTTTATCAGTTGCAACATAAAAATTAATGAAACTATGTCTGTGATTCCTATACCATAGAATAAACACGAATTTGGATATTTTGAAGTTTGAGTTTAAGCTCGAAATCGTCTGATTGTTTGCCTTAGACTAACATGGCTCAAAACTCACAACAGACAGCTTTACAGTATATAACACACCCTACACACACACCTATATGCTTCAAAATCATTTACAATCAACAACATAGTTTTAGGTGCACACATGTGCAGACAGCTGTGATGTATGCGTGTCAAGAAATTGGGAATGATTGAGGTGTCACTCAAAATGTACACAGCGCTCCGTCTATCCTTCCTTCTTTGCCTGAAGCTCCGAGGTCACATATTTATTTGCAGACTGTGTCGAGAAAAAGGTCTTTCTGAAGCTTGTGTGAAGCTATCAGCTCTGTTAGGATTGTGGGAGGCGGCGGTGGAGCTGGCGCTGGATGTGGACGTGTCGCTGGCCAAGAGCGTCGCCAGTTTACCTGAAGAGACAGAAATGCAACGGCGACTCTGGTTGAGCATTGGTGAGCATAGCATTTTCCTTCTAATTTTGGAAAGGTGCATGTAAGAATATCGGTTGTGAAACGCTCATATTCAGTGATGGGCTAATGATGAAGTAAATATCATACTTAAAATATAAATATGTTTATTGGCATAAATTGGAAGGTTCAATTACACTAACAAACAAACAATTATTCTTTTACATATTAATAATAAAAACTTTTTAACATATTAATTAACAAAAAATACATGTCGTCAATTCACTATGATATTATATATTGTTACTAGCTGGCCAGGAGCATGTTGTTCAACCCTTTCCGACAACCCCTCCGAAAAAAAAGTTCTTAAATTCGCAAAACTATCCTATTTCTCAAGTTGGGCCAACCTGCACACAGTGTGCAAAATTTCATTCAAATCAGTTCAGGAGTTGAAAGGAGTTTGTTACAGTCATATGATTTTTTTTATGGGATAGGGTGACAAACGAGCAAACAGTCCACCTGATGGTAAGTGGTTGCTGTGGCCCATAGACATCTACATTTATCTTCGATTACGAATCAAAATGCAGATGCGTTGTCACCCGTGAGGACTAAGATGGAATGTCTCATTTCCAGTAAAAAGGGTGATAGAGAATATGTGAAAAATACTCTTAAATATTTAAATAAATCAACACTTTTTAGCAAGGGTGTTGCCAAGAGGGGACAGGTATGGGCAGCCCCCGCCCCAGAAATAAAAAAAATATAAGCAAATGCACAGCAACCAGTCTTATTTATTGTACAGTCTAGAGCTCGTGGAGCTTTGAATTTGATACACTGGAATTTGTACCGTTCTTATTACAATCACTGTAGAGGTAAGACTTGCAATAGAAATGTACAGTGTGTGCTTCATGTGATCTTGTACATGCACTTTCTCATCCTCTGTATGTATACAACATATAACAAAAACCCTGTGGTTCCTGTTAAGTGCGTTATGAGAATCAGTATTCAAGCATATAGAAAAATATTTATTCAAAAAATACATAATTAAACACACCCCCACTCTTGCCTCCCCTCTTCTTTCTCACATGTCAATTAGTCTTCACTCACAAATACTTTCCTCTATAATTCTTACCATTACCAACAACCAGCCCCTATCAATTTTTAAAAAAATATTTTAATTAAAAAAAATTATTTTAAAATTGTTTTTTTTTATTATCTCTTACTCACAGGATTATCAGTAATGCTGGGTCTTTGTCAATTCTATTACTCCTCGGCCAATGCAGAGATAATAAAACCACATAAAATTAGCAAAATATTTTTTTTATTAAAATTAATTTTTTAAATGTGGTTTTAAAAAAAATATTTGGCTAATATTTCCCATATGGACCATCGAATTCAAAGCCCATATTTTTTTTTGTAGATAGTACTCACTAAAAAGAAAGCGTTTTGCAAAGTTTTAGGTTGCGGAAACTTACGGTTCATGAGATATATTTTTTTAAACTTTTCATACAAATTGGCAAATAACACGCAATTACAAAATAAATTTGACAAATGATTGATGTCAAACGTCAATTAGTGTAGGGTTCCGAATATTTTGAAAGTATCGATATCTACTCGATACCAAGTATCGTATCAAAAGTATCAATACTACTTGGTATCGAGTACATTTCGTTAATTTTGGAGACTAAAAATTATGACAAACCAATTAGATGCATAGGAAGAGCTTATAAGTTCAATTATATATGTATATAAAGTAGAATAAAGTTTACTCTATTTAAGATCCACCTTAGTACTTGTATTTCATTGTTTGCAACTTGTTTGTATTTCTTAATTAGTATAGCTTTTGTACTTGTATTTTATTGTTTGCAGCTTTCTGTATTATCTAATTCTTACTACAATAAAATGTTTACTTACTTATTTAATATCCAAAAAGTACCCAAAACCGATTCAGAGCACCCCACTATCCACGTGGTCTTGTCTGCCCAACCCCTAGAGTGTATATAAGAGCCCGGAGGCGCGGAGGGAGAGCAGTACCCGCCCGCCGTAGGGAAGCGCAGGCACCGAGATCGTCGTAGCGGCTGAGGCTGGTCGCCGAAGGCGACCAAGAAGACGATGCTGCGAAGGCGAGCTCAGGTGCCGGTGCTTTCCTACGCTAGGGCGGAAGGACTGCTCATCTCACAGCGCCGGAGCTGCCACGGAGCGCCGGAACACGACTTCCCTTTCTAAACCCCCCTCCCCATCACACTTCCCCGCTACTAACCGCACATCCCCTCTCCTCCCATAAGCCCCTCCCTTTTCTTCGTTTAATCTAGTTAATTTTCCCCTCCTCCCCCATATCCCCCCTCCATTTCACCAGACATACGGAAACGAGAATAATAATAAATAATATAATAAATTTTAACCATGAATATCACCAAAACCATGGGGTTCCGCAGGGTGGGAGGGGGTATCCATTCCCCTCCCCCCCCTCCCACCCCTAAAACCTCTATATCGATGGTCCATATTGGAAAGTTAGTCTCCAAAATTAACGAAATGTACTCGATACCAAGTAGTATTGATACTTTTGATGCGATACTTGATATCGAGTAGGTATCGATACATTCAAAATTTTCGGAAACCTACACTAATTGAAACTTGAAGTGATTGGCGTTTGACATCAATTATTTGTCTAATTAAATAACTTTTAGTGTTAGTTTTTCTATATTATAGTTTCTTTTTTTTACATATTGTGTGTAATTAGTATTAATTGTAAATACTATAATTTCATTTCATTACTTAGAAAAAATGTTGGCCATTGTCAAATTTATTTTGTAATTGCGTGTTATTTGCCAATTTGTATGAAAAGTTAAAAAAATATATCTCATGAACCGTAAGTTTCCGCAACCTAAAACTTTGCAGAACGCTTACTTTTAGTGAGTACTATCTACAAAAAAAAATATGGGCATTCAAATCGATGGTCCATATTGGAAATTTTAACCAAATATTTCTATACGCTTGAATACTGGTTCTGATAACGCAGTTAACGGGAACCACAGGGTTTTGTTACATGTTGTATAACGACTTTACGTGATGAAATATTTATGAAACGCTTTAGAAGTAATCATAATCTTTATATCTCCAAAATAAATGAAGTATGCATCTCCCATTACAATGCGGCACAGGGCAGCCTCTATGCAATTTCGTCATTAACCTTCTATGCTTGTACTAAAATAATTACCACGACGAACAGAGTAACGACAACGAGTAAGACTCGTTAAGAATCCTAAGCAGTACTCTATACTGCTAGAACGAGTGGGGGAGTTTTAACGCTAATTATATTCTATTCCAATTACGAAGTCCCTTTTAACACTTCTTAGAACGTAACTCTTCGCGTTTCGCATAATTTGAAATAATAATCATTTTTTGTTCGTGGTCGTAAATCATCATTTAAAAATACACACACAATCAATCTAAGTCATTATACAATTAATTCACACACACAATCAACATATTGTTTTAGACATCGTGCTCAAAATAATTAAAACTTTAAAAGATAATAATATTTTACTGCCGTTTTGCGTTTACGTTGTATAGTTTTATTTTTACTTTTTTACATAGTGACGTGACTAAAAGAATCGTATAAAATCCATTATAGACAGATTCTTTTCGCGAGTGAAAATCTGTCAACACAGCGTCCACCTCGTGATCACGACCGCCATTTTGTTTGTCTCTTCAGTACGAGTGCAGAAGCCTTGTATACGATACGCGTGTTCAGTTTAGTTGATTTTGTATTGTGTTTTTATTTCGTTCTTGTTATTGTAGTTATAACTGTTTGATAATTCTTTCGTTGTTATTAAGTTTTGACTGTTATTTGATTTGTTTTTTTTTTTTTGTATTTATAAACACTATGGCCGAAACTGAGAACACTAAAAGAACAGTGATGCGCAGTCAAGCGCGAGAGTTTGTAGTACGCCTACAAGGTTACTTTGAAAGAGAGTATCAGAATGGTGGTCCATTGTTGCCACTTTCACAAGTGACTAACCGAGTAAGTGCAGCTCTTGGTATTAGTCGAAAAACTGTTTCCCGAATAAGTAAGGAAAAACATGGTAAAGATTTAATGGAAGATAACAAATTAAAATCGCCACTTAAGAAAAAAATTAGAAGATCGATAGTTACACATATCGACAATTTTGATAACGACGCCATTAGAAACCATATCTATGGCTACTATAGTAGGAACGAATTGCCGACTCTCGATAAATTGTCAAATACTTTACGAGAATCTGGACTGTTTCACGGCAGTAGAACTTCTTTCTGGAGGGTTTTAAAAAATGTTGGCTTTTCTTATAAAAAATGTGATAAAAGGCGGATTTTGATGTAACCTAGAGATATAGCTTTAGCCATATTTAATTTTCTAATATCAGCAAAGTCCATTGAAGTTTGGAATAATGTTATATTTCTAGATGAGACGTGGCTAAACGCTAATCATACAGTTTGCAATATATGGACAGACGACACTCCTCATTCCTCCACAACAACTACCTAGTGGCAAAGACGAAAGCTTAATTATTTGTCATGCGGGTTCCATGAAGACATTTGTTCCGAACTGCCTCTTGGCGTTTAAATCTAAAAAAACTGTGATATACCACGAAGAGATGAATTTTGTTAAATTTAAGGAATGGTTTTGTACCATGACCAACTTGAATGAGCCATCGACGATCATTATGGATAATGCACCGTATCATTCAGTACAAATAAGTAAGCCTCCAACTTCTAGAAGCAAAAAAGCCGATATTGTGAAACGGCTGAGGCTGAATGACAATAATATTGTTGCTGACATGTCCATGTTAAAAGTTGAGCTGCTGCATTTGGTTGCTATAAATAAGCCAACTAGACCAAAATACGTATTGGACGAAATGGCTAAGGAAGCCGGACACAATGTAATGCGCTTTCCACCCTACCATTGTCAATACAATGCCATAGAATTGATTTGGGCGCAAATTAAAGGCAAGAATTTAAACAAATCTTTTTTATAATTTATTTTTACCTATCATAACATTTTATCTGTTGCTATATTAACACGCAAACCTTTATTTTAGGTTATGCGGCTCGTAAAATTACCAGCCCACCGTTTACTGCAAATAAATGATGTCATTGTTGCAAGAAGCTTGTGATAGTGTTACTGCCGCGACTTGGGAAAGTGTGGTTTTACGAACAAAAAATTTGATTTTCTCTTATTGGTACAGAGACATACATATCGATGCCGTCATAGGTAACCAAATTATAATAAATACAGGGGAATCTACAGACTATGATGAGGGTGGTGACGACGACACCGACCATGAAATATCGATTTCGGCTAGTGATGATGAATATGTTCGCGATCTTGATAAAAATATCATGTAATATATTATCTAATTAAAATTAAAAAACAGTTTTATAAATTTTAATTTGATGCTAATCCTTTTTCTGTCAATACGATTTTAATTTGTTCGTTATAGTAATCGAAGATCAAAATCGTCAAGTATCTACTTTCTGTACTTTACTAGTACTTGATTACTGACATCTGTCAAATGGGACTTCGTAATTAGAATAGAGTATAGTTATCTACCCTCACTCCTAACATATAATATTTATTACTAACCGTGTAGTGGAGGTGTAAAAATATAGACTACCCCCATAGAATACTATAATACACAATAGAATGGCTGTCAACTTTATTTTGTACGAGGATTGGCGTCGCCAAACCCGATTCGCTGTGTTGACAGACTGAGTAAATTTTAGACTCTTGATTAATGTGCAAGATCATTACTAAAAAAAAATCGTTTAAATTTTAATACATATTTATTTGTGAATAGGGTGCAATTTGGCATTTTCTAAATAATTTGCATGCGAAATTTAGAAACGATTGTAACGTCAAAACACATCTCGTGTTGACATCTATAGGTGTGAATTGACATGTTAGTGGCTACACAAGCTCCGCCCACTACCGCGTTCTATTATGTATGTACTATAGTATTCTATGGACGACCCCATTTCGGCCCGTGGGTGTCGTAAGAGGCGGCAGAGTGTATTATGATATTGACAGACTCAAGAAGCGCACTCCAACACTTAGCTCGGTGCACCATGGGTACACGAGGCACTCCGATAGCCTACACCGTTCTGGATACTATACATGGGTTAACATCCAGGTCGAAATCGATAAAGTTGCAGTGGATTCCGTCTCATTGCGGCGTGGCATATAATGAGCGAGTAGATATCTTGGCTAGACAGGCTATTACTGATGGCATCGAATACAACATATTACCCCATTAGACTGATTGTATTTGTATTATAAAAAGGCTATGTTACAACCTATGGAAAAAAATATTTCGGTTTACGTTCAAAAGAAAAGGGTATTTGGTACAAGACGGTACAGCCATATCCGCCTAAAATACCATGGATTGATAACCATAAGCAAGATGCAGTAGTGATAATGAGGCTTCGTACTGGACACATTCCATCTAGAAAGTTTGCATTCCTTATGAAGAAGGTCCAGTCACCGAACTGTAATCAATGCGGTGTTCCAGAGGACCTAATGCATGTCTTGATGGATTGTGCCCACAACACTGCCTTTCGTATTGATAACTGCCAACACATTTTAAAAGATTTCGCTGATTGTAATATAATTTTAGCTAAGCCACATTCTGACGATATATAACTTTACAAAGTGAAGTTCTCAGATCGATCACTCACTTCTCAATGTGATTGATCTGGAAACTTTTCATTTTACTTTTTGTAACTAAATGCATATGTTCTTCGACTTTCTGTAATTAATTATTGATTTGAGAACTTTATAATGTAATAAGTTTAAGTATACCCAATGTAATTGTTTTTTTGTTTGGTGATGAATTAACGGAGTGACATATTCATATTGTGATTAAGCTCATTAATAAAGAAAAAAAGGGAGGAGATGGGCAGCAGCATCTTGACAAAAACTCAAAATTTCAAAATAAAAAACTGCGATTCCCAACCCGCCTACTAAGCATGGCAACTATGGAAAAATTCCCCTATGAGGCAATCTAAAGACTTCGGTTTAGCTAAGGTTTTTTTATAAACTGTAATAGATGGATGTATACTTTTTATATCGTAAACGGTGAAATAGTATTTTTTTTTTTGAAGGGGCAATATTTATGCTAAAAACTACAGCCCGACGCCATTTCGAACTGAACAATCTTGTTTCTTCTTCGGCATCAGCTTTTTAGCTACAAACAGAACGGCTTTAATTTAAGAGGGACGAAATAACAGTGCTAATCAACGACCTCCAAATGGCGGTGAATCTATACGAAAGCTCGACATTTTCCAACCCAAACCCAACGCAGACTTGGAAATGGATTTTATCGATCTATGTGCTACTTGCTTGACAGCGTGAGGAGTATGGTTATTACTTCCTATGGATGTATGTAACTTGGCGCATTTGAAAGCTTCTTTGTATCTATTAGTCGACAAAGAAAAGAAGGTCTGAAGGAAAGGCGACTGTTACAAAACATACGTTAAGCGGTGGGAAATTTTTCTACGCCAGTGAAATGTACTTATAAAGTAATTTTTTTTAAAATACCATCTCTGTTTATAGCCGAACATGTGATCACCAAAAACCAGGACCTTAAGGAAGCGATGAGCCTGCTTGAAGAGTGTCCCCTGATTAAAATTGAAGATATTCTGCCCTTCTTCAGCGATGTAGTCACTATAGACCATTTCAGAGAACCTATTTGCCAGTCTCTACAGGTATACATCGTTTTATTTTATTTATTTTTTAATTCAGTTATATGTCTTTGTTTGTGCCTTTTTGGTGATACATAATAATAATGAAAATTTTACCTAGCTGAATTGTAATCTCAAAACTTTTTTCAGCGATATGTTTTAATATGCATTGCTTCGTTTGTTATAGGAATATAACACACAAATAGAAGATCTTAAGGCTGAAATGGAGGATGCTACGAAATCGGCCGAATGCGTGAGTTTTCTATAATTTTTATTTCAGTGTTTGAGTGAGTGTTTCTGTATTTGCGTTGAATGGAGACCTCACCTCGCAAGTACGCGCCGTACGCAAATCTTTAGTATTGCCAGTTATAAGATCTTATGACCCCCCACACACGGTCAGTTCAACTGATCAGTTCAAACTAAAACTGTTGATATTTTTTTTAAATAGTTGATTTTCGATATATCGATCGTTATAGATATATTAAGATCGGAGTTTTATATATAATTTAATTTATGGATATATCGATAATCCGATATTTAAAAAAAATATCAATAGTTTTAGTTTGAACTGATTAGTTGGAATGATCAGTTGAACTGACCGTGTGTGTGCCACCATTTTAGTTGCGAAACGTCTTTGAAGGCCGGCGTTGCCGCCGCCCGCGTAGTTATTAATGCGGCCACGTGTATGCTAGGGTTTGTCACGAAACAGGTTTTGGGTATTACAATACTCATTATCATTTATTATTATTTTTGTACAGAATAAGGACGTCAAACGAATACACAGTCCTCCTGATTGTTAGTGGGTGCTGTGGCCGATAGACATTTACATTTATCCTAGATTAAGCATCAAAACGCAGATGCGTTGTCACCCCTAAGGACTAAGATTGAATGCCTCGTTTCCAGTAAAAAAGGGTCTCCGGATCTCTACACTCACCGTACGAAATACTGCAGTATGAAGCTACTATTTTACGCTGGTATTGTGTGAGAGCGTGGTCCTTCACCGGTCCCATTCGTGCTATAACCATAATATGGCTGCAGCGTGGCTCTACCACGTATTAAACTGGTCTAGTCTGACGAATCATTGTTGTCTTCACAATAAAAGTAAATACTCTTGAAATGAAGTAAAATATAATTCGAAACGTGTAAGTGGATGGTGGAGTGATTATCTTACCACTAGTTGAAACTTAATTCCTACTGAACCACTAGAAAAACACCAGCTACTAAAAGCAATATTTCTCCACAAGGGGTGTCTAAACCGCCAGTCTTAGTGGAAAATCAATTAATTTGGCTACATTAGGCAACACTGAGTATCAGTACGCGCCTAAAGCGCCGCATTATATGACGTCATCATCATGCCTCCTTCAATATTGGGATACTGACCACATTTAATGAAATATTGCGTGTTCATATGATTTCATACAACGAATTCTATTAATTATGCGGCTAAGGTAAGGTAAGATTTCTAATAATGCGGCGCGTTGGGTGTTGAGAAATGTGCGTTCACATTAGTAGCTATTTTGGTAATCATAGACTAAAAATATTATATAAGAAGCTACAAAAGCTTCCTATTTTTTTTTGAATATTTTTAACCAGTGATGTGTCCCGTAGTTACTAGTTAGTACTGCGCATGCATGGCATGCATCATCAGCATTGGTAGTTTCTTATATTATAAAAACGCGATTTATACAGGATTATTATGCAATAATTTGCATAGGTTTCAGAATAAGTAATATATTTTTATCTTTTAAATTCAAAATGCGTGGTAATGCATTATTTTATAACTGATTTTACTGCGCACACACACATTCGTAAGGGTCGATCGGTAGGCAAAAACGTTGTTGCCCATAAATCCATTCAATGTACGATAATTTCAAATAAAAGTAGAAGCCTTATTTACTCGTTTTTTACAAAACTGCTATAACGGTATATCATTATTTATATATTTGAACTTAAATTTAAAATTTGGCTACCCTTTAAAAATAGTCCTGTATATGTTGCGCTATATTTATTTCATAGCGTGAGGGTTGATATAGCGTCCGCTATACACGTTTAACTTAAATGAGGCGTTAAATGGTGCCGCGTGAAATGAAATGAAATATATTTATTTCTTTGAAGATAAAAATTTAAACTTCGTTTTACTTTTGCTAGTTGCGATGTCATAGTGGTTGCACTCGTCCATTAAAACTTGGTGACATCATAATTCATAACTGATTGCAGGTTCGTGCGGAGATCCAGTCGTTCCGCAACCGCAGCGTGATCGTTTCCGTGACGGACGCGTGCTGCCTGTGCGAAATCACGCTTCTGCTACGGCCCTTCTATCTTTTCCCCTGCGGCCACCGTTTCCACAGCGATTGTCTCCTCGCGGAAATACAGCCCATACTAGGTCAGTGCTGTGAACTGAGCATGAAAACTCACGGAACAAAGTTCATTGCTCACTTAGCATATGAAGGATCCATTGCAATAATGATGAATGTCCAAAATTTTATAATCATTCGGATACTTAATATATGCAGTTAATAATCTCGTTTGCAGACTTGGCAATATCGCTTACAGTCCCGAGATAAATACGTTTTTAATAATTGTATACACGTGGTGTTCATGGTAATAATGATAAATGTCCATCACCTCGCAATGCCCGCCATCTTGTCAATTGTTTTCTCACTTTCTAAATCTCGATACGTCTGAGCTGAAGTCTTTTATGATAAAAAGAGAAAAGCTTGTTTGCTCGGCTAGGCAGGATACTACAACAATCGCGATAGCAATGGATTTCTCAAAAAATCTTCCTGTGGCAAACATAGGTAACTATCAACGACGTTCATTATAAAAGGCAGCTTAGTTATTTTATGTGTAATGTTCATGTCCTTTCTGATTCCTCATCTTATTTCAATGCATACAATGAGAGTATTGAAAAATAAAACCGGCCAAGAGCGTGTTGGGCCACGCTCAGTGTAGGGTTCCGTAGTTTCCCGTCCGTCACAATAAGTGTTCCCACTTATGAGTTTAAAGGTGGGTATTCATTATGGTCGCGCTCCAGCAGCGCTCCGCGCTCCTGCAACTGCTCCCGGTAGTGGGTACGTGCGCGAACATGGAGCGTGCAACATTGCACGCTCCGCGACAGGCGATGCCAAGGAGAGACCAACCGAACAATTCGATAATACCCGACCCATTGTAATAAGTACCTACAGCGCCATCTCTCGGGGAATTGCGTTACTAATTAATACATAGACGTGCCAGAAGTTTTCGGTGGTAATTTTGGATAATTTTTTAATAATTCTTTTTTTGTTTGAAAAAAGATACGTTCAGGATAATAAAATATGTAAACGATGTTAAAAAAAATGCCTGCTTAAACGATTATACTACAAACTTAGTCCAGAAATTATTTTATACAACTTTTTTTCTTTTTTTGTACAAAAACTGTTTCCATCCAGGTTCAAAATAATTTTCCTAGAAAGTCCTTATAAAGTTCTACCTTTCAGATTTTTTTTCATATTTTCTAAACCTATGGTGTAAAAGTTAGAGGGGGGGGGACACATTGTTTTTTACTTTTGGAGCGATTATTTCTGAAATTATTGACATTATCAAAAAATGATTTTAGTAAACCCCTATTCATTTTTAAATACCTTTCCAACAATATATCACACGTAAGGGTTGAAATTAAAAAAAAATCACTTCCCACTTTACATATAGGGGGGCTACCCTAATAAAACATTTTTTTCCAATTTTTATTTTACCACTTTGTCGGCGTGATTGATACACATATTGGTACCAAATTTCAGCTTTCTAGTGCTAACGGTCACAGAGATTAAGCGAGGACGGACAGACGGACAGACAGACATGGCGAAACTATAAGGGTTCCTAGTTGACTACGGAACCCTAAAAAAAGGATCGGATGTTGTCGCCTCTCGTCTCTTTAATTTATATGCCATAACATGAATATGCAGGGCAATAATCTACAATTTTCTTTTCATTTTTAGAATGTTACATTACATGGTTTACTGTTGCAAACACTTAGTCTGTCACAGTAATATTCCCGATAAGGCGTCACTCCTATATTTAATGCGACCGAAACATGGCCTTTCATCCATCAAAAGGCTAGGATTGAACTCCGAACGTGGAGCTCGACAGAGACCGAATTATATATTTATTATAATTTATCAAATGTTCACAAGATACATTCAAGGGCTGGGCTGCATTTCTAAAACCGTTTTACAAAAAAACTTGTCCATTTCCTATAAGACTATACGTAAATTTAGAGTCCAAAAAGAACATCCACAGCTCATGTTTCACAGAATTTTTTTAATAGTCAATGGGAATCTAGTGTAGTTAACCCACCAGCTTCTTTTCGATCTGCGAAGGCTCGTATCTCTCTCGTGATTTACCTGATTTAGCTTATCAAGACAAGCTGACTATATCAACAGCGAAATATAACCACTTGCATTTTCTGAAAAAGTTCTGTAGGCCTGAAGTAAAACGTTTTTACAATGAACTGCGTCATGCTGCAAATATAAAAGAATCAGAAGATAACTAAACCAGTAATTTAGACAACTATCATTATTGACTGTGAATGCTGAGTGGACAGTGATCATTATAGTCCTGATTTTTGAAGACTTACTTAAGATTTTATTTAGTTTATAATACCAAAAGAATGATTATTTGCCAAAGTAATATAGGTATAAAACCTATCCCTTAACCAATATTAAAATTATTTTTTTTTTATCTTTAAATCTGAGTTATTTTTAACAGTTTATGAAATTAAAACCTAATTATTTCAAAACAAAGAAAAAAGGACATTTATCATTATTGCAGTGGACCCTTCATGTCTTCTTTAATTTATTTCTTGATAGCTTTTAAATACTACAAATTGAAAATGTTCCAACGAAGTTATTATTTTATTAGCATTTATAAACCTTTTTGGAAATCGTTATGTGGCCAATATTTGAAAGTCCTACTTGAAAGTAATACTGTTCAATCCCTCCACTCCATGTTACCTGAAAGACCGCTTTGAATACATTTTCTCCTCTCACGATCATCATTTACGTTCCACTAACAATTTTCGCTTCGTATTCTAGCACATTTATCCTCTTTCTTCAATAAATCATTTTCGGTTACAGGTGCACGCTTGTATATGCGCCTTTATATATTCGACATGCTCAGTCCCTTTTTTCCTTGAAAAATATACTCAAAACTTATTACTTGAAATCCATAATTTCCCATCATAATTCCTATCCTCAATTGTATCTATCCTAAATATCCTCAACCGTCATCTTGTGTGTTTTATATATGGAAAATGTCAATTATGTGGTTAGGGGAAAAATACTTTTGTAAACGGTTATTTTTCTCAAAAATCTATCTTTCCTGCGCATACTGTACCTTGTCGACTGGTTATCTAGTCCCTGGATTATGTGATGACGGAAAATCTTAATTTAAACCACACAGACGTTTCATCAGATGCACAGGGCAACAGTGGTTTCGTTTTCGAAATACTAATATGAAATGGAATATTATCTAGAGCTTTCAAAGTTTTTATGGCATTGGGTGACAAACAAGCACACAGTCCACCTAATGGTAAGTGGGCACTGTGGCCCATAGCTATACATGCACATTTATCCCCAACTGAGGATCAAAATGCAAATGTGTTGTCATCCCTGAGGACTATGGTATGCCTCGATTCCAGTAACAAGGGTATTCGGTTGTCTACACTCACCATACGAAACACAGCGGTATCACGCTGCTATTTTACGCTGGCATTCTGTGAGAGCGGTCCCCAGTCGAGCCAACCCATTCGCGCTACAACTATACTACTAATATAACTGCATTCTGCAGCATGGCTCTACCACGTAAAAAATGGTAAATGGCAAAGTCGACAGATCAGATCCAGCAGTAGATTTGAATAGGTTAAAGAAATAAGTATGTAAAGTCTATTTATTTTCTTAACAGACTAAAAAAGTAAAGTACTGTAATTTCTAATCTATATAATTTGTATTTATTTTTAATTTTTTAATAAAGTATATTTCCGCAGATTCCATTCTGATAATTTGGTTTCATCATATATAGCCTTCCTTTTTATACTTATTAATTTTAACAAGTTTTGTACTTAACATACTAAGGATTTAATATAAGTACAAAAATTGTTATGGTAGTTTTGACCAGTCTACGGAAAATTAGCGGGAGAAGTGTTTACGGGGCAGTAATTTAGGGTGAAAAACATCCGCACTCGCAGACGCACCTACATCATCCGCACACATTTACATAATTCTTCATAAATTTTCCGCAGGAGCAGCTCGGCGCAATAAGCTGAGCGACCTCCAGCGTCAGCTATCAGTATTGAGTAATATAGAGCTCTCCACTCCCACTTCCAATGGACTGCCTCTGCGTGAAGTGCTCAAGAACGAGATAGACGACATCGTCGCGAGCGAGTGCATATTCTGCGGCGAGTACATGATCGCATGTATTGACAAGCCATTCATAGCGGACGAGGATTGGGATCGAGTTATGAAGGAGTGGGAGTAGTTTACTGTATAATTCCATCATACATGGCCTGCTCATTTGAAAACACTTCTTTATTTTGGGCCTGACGGTCGTATTCCAGTTTTTATTGATATGTCATCGACCTAAGTATATTTACATTGATAATATATTTATAAAATCTGCAATATTTTTATCTTGTAAAATTACAGACATTTTTGTGTTAATATTGTTTCATACTACCGATTCTCTTCGGCTCCGCAGGGGTGATTTCTGGATCTCGACAATAGTTCCACCTACTGGACCCAATTTGTGATTCTAAGCCATCCAGGGACCTACTCAAACATGAAAAATTTCATCAGAATCGGTCGAGCCAGTTTAGTTTTAGCGAGATTAAGTGACAGCAATTGATTTTTATATATAGTAGATAATAATAATTGTAAAGTGATTACTTGCTATGGACAGCTAGCTTTATGTTTTAAATTAATAAATAGCAATAAACATCTGCTAAATCTTAGAATCTCTTCTCCCTCTATAGGGAATCTACGATTGTACATATACATATAAAGCCAATATACTTATGTCCCTTTTTTCAAATCGCTAACTACGCATAAATCTCGATTTTTGGTATCTATTTTTTGTTATATTTTATCGAAATTTCGCTTCACTTCCATAAAGTAGAAATATTTTATCAACAGGATATTTAATATAATTGTATGGTAATTCCTGAAAACATTGTATATCCTTGGATTGAATAATATCTTGTTAATACAGTATAGTGGTGACATAAGACAATCTACTACTGCTTAACATCCTGTGGGTGTCATTGTACAACTAAAAATAATAAAAATACTGCAGCTGTTGCGCCAGACAAGCGTGGCTGCTGTGGCAAATATACTCCTGTGAGGTAACTTATGTTCAGTAGTGGATTTTAAATAGGCTGTAATTAAAGAATGGGTAATGTCTTGAGGGAGTATAGAGAGAGAGGGAAATAGGTAACAGTACTCTTCCACCAATAAATTATTTATTAGTTGTAGTGGTGGAGCGTGAAAAGAGAAGGCAGACCGCGGTCACGCGATATTCCAATAATAACAGTGTATAAGAGGATTGTGAGGTGCAGATACGTGGCGCTAGTAGGTATTTTCAAAAATGCTATCTGTTTCATACCGCTCGCCCCGTATTGCCGTATAATGCGATAGAGTTGCAAGTTTTGGAAGTAATTGCCTATTTCAACTCCCCCCCCCCAAACCATTACGAAATGAAACCATCTTGGTCTCATTAGATTCATTACACCTTAATCTAGGTCTGTAGGTTTTTCTTTATTTAGTTTAAAAAAAAATTAAAATGCTCGCGAAAGTTTTTGAGTCAAAAGTATAGATATTTAGATGCTAATAATTTATAGCCTACGCAAAATTTATTTAAAATAAAAACGTACAGACCTAGTTTTTTTATTATACCTACATTTGCAAAAAAAATTATGAAAATTAGACTGGTTAGAGACATTTACTGGAGGTGAAAACATTATCGCTTTTTGTATGAAAATTTACAGCTTCACAATTCTCTTAAGACCAATGTTATAATAATCCTCATATTTTACCTTATATTCAAACAGCTCGCTATTTAGAACTACTGAATACTTGCATTTTAACTAAAGGATATTGGATAAAATGTTGTTTCGAGATTTCTTATCAAGGATTACTACTGATTTTCTTAAGCTATTGTTGGGAATATTACATAATTTATGTTATAAGCTATATGGACCTGTGATCTTATTTTAGAAAAAACTTATGTAAACAACTTGAATACATTTAAATTAAGCACCAAATATAGAATATCAACATGAAAATAAAGTTGTTTATTTATTAAAACACACTTTGTGAATAGATATAGTTTATTGAGAAATTTGCGTTATCAAGTTACTGATAAACAATAAATTATTAAATATTAGGATTTAAACAAGAGGCGACCATCTCAAATCCTAAGGACAGCATCCATTACACAAAGTAGATGTTAAAATTTAAATTTTACAAACAAACAATACATGTCAACACCTTGTTATTTAGACACAAAGAATTAACACGAAGGAGGAAAAAGGCAGAGATTTTAGGCCCCGTGCGACGCTTAGTAGCTGTGTATCTACAAGAATGAATTCACTAATGCAAACTACATTTATTGACTAGCAGCACTGTCTACTTCCATTGTCGGCGCCTCCGTGCTATCGCCTTTACCATCAATCTGCATAGCTTCTAATTTCTCATTTTTCTTTTGTTCAACTTTATCTTCTGTCCCTTGTTCTACCTTTGCATCTTTATTCTGTTCTTTTTCATCAATCTTTTGTTCAATCTTTTCTACTGGATTTATTTGGGACTTATCATCTTTCTGCTCAACATTTACTTCCTTAATACTATCATTATTTGCATCTTTCTTATCCTTACTCTTATCACGTTTCTTTACATTTTTCGTGCCCTTTTTAGGGCTTTTCTTTTCTTTTTCTACATTTTCGTTATGTTTTTCAACTGCTGTAACTTCTGGGGTCTGTTCTTTAACTTGTTGTTCTGGCCGCGTGTCTGCGACTTGTGTTTGATCAACTTCCTTGCTCTCGGCAGGCGGCGCAACTTCAACTTTTTCTTCTTGTGGCTTTTGTTCTTCAACTTGTTCCTCTTTAGACTTTTCAGCATTTTCTTGCTCCATTTCAGACTCTGTCGTAGTTTCTGTGTTACTAACATTTTTCGACTCTAATTCACCGTTTTCTGCGCTCTGCTCGTTAGTCGTAGGATTTTCCATTTCAACATCTTGAGCTTGAGAAGCCCTGCTGCCTTTCTCAGCTTTAGCTTCCAACACGGCTATGCATTTTTGAATACAACGAATAGCTTCTTTCCTTGCTTGTCTTATGTTTTCTTTGCCATCAGTTTCGATTGTGTCCAATTTTATTAGATTCCTGGTAAGCATTTCGTCTAGGTACAAGTATCTTTTGTCTTTCTTCGTACCAGTAAAGTTTTCAACTTCTGACATAAGGTTTAGAACATCAGTTTGGATGCTTAAGATTTGCGTTATTGGATCATTTATAGATGGCTGAGGTTTAGGTTGCGGTGGAGCTTCCTGCTGCGGTGGAGCTTGCTGTTGCGGTTGAGCTTTCTGTTGCGGGGAAGCTTTCTGTTGCTGGGGAGGCTGCTGAGGGGGCGTGGACTGTCGCTGAGGGGTAGGCTGGCGTGGAGGCTGCTTCTGCTGTGCTCTGGACGGAGTCTCAGCTCTCGGTGTATGCTCATGGTGGACTGGTACCTTCACGTAATGCTCCTCTGGGGGCATTTGTGGTTTAGGAGACTGTGATCTCTGTGGGGACGCACCGCGAGCGAACGCTGTTTGTGGATACACTTTTTGCTGTACAAACGGCTGTGGTCCCTGTCTAAATCCTTTATTAAATGGCGTACCGAAAGTCTTCGAGAAGTTGGGAGGATGATGGAAATTGACAGGGCCATCATCGGCAAAGTACTGATCTCTATCAATATGTGGCTGTGACGGAGGTACGTAGGTAGGCTTAGTGTCACCAAAGTGCGTACCATGGTCTACTGATTTATTAATTACAGGTTCATCTCTGCCTTCCACGAAAATAGGGATATGTCGTACATTGGAAGAGTGTTGTTCCGTTTGCGGATGGTGAGCTTGTTCCTGGTGATTCTGTCCACTCATTTTGTTTATATTACTGTGACCTGATGTGCGATGATCGGGGGGCGCTGACATAGACCGGTGATTTCGGTCGCCCTCATCAACCAAACCAGGGTGTGCGGGACTTTTCTGTCCAAGGTCTACTGTGTTTCTTAATCCGTACTGTGGTAAATGAGACTGTTGGTCGTCCTGGGATGGTCCTGGCGCCTGTTCAGTCTGTGTAGCTGTAGAATGCTGTTGTGGCGACTGTGGCTGCGGTGAAGGCGGCTGCTGCTGATGTGGTTCGTCTCGGGAACCGTACCGGCGGTTCCAATGTGACGGGAAATGCTCTCTGAACTCTGTTGGGATGTCGTCGAACGGGAATCTGTCGAAGCCGCTGAAGTTATCGTCAAAATCTGCAATAATTAAATGTTTTTTACACAACCTGTAAAAAGCAAACACTTCCGTGAATCTCTGACATATTGAAAAAGTCGATATTAACATATAAAAATATAAATTTAACATTATTTGTACCACCAGACAAACTAATGAAACTAAAATCGCATGGTGAAGGTAGTTGAGGTTGAAAATTTGCTTGCAGGTTGGTTGAAAAGTTTGCATTCCAGTCAATTGGCAATGTCACATCCCAAATTAGCTAGAGGTATCTTATTTATATATATTAGGAATCGATATCATTCACTTTACCATCTGACCACAAAAAAAGTAAAACAATAACAGGTTGGGCCTCTGTAAGACCTTACAGAGAGACTATGCTCAATGACCACTTTAAAAACATGAATCAGACAAAGAACACATTCATGTTATATCTATACTCAGCAAAATTCTATAATTGTAATTCCTTTTCATACAAGAGTCAACAAATATAATATTTAGGAAATTTTATTTAAATCCTTTCACTGTCCCGTACACTACATATTAGTCTTTGCTATTGCCTTACAATGTGTCTCAAAACCGTACAGTGAAAGTGTAGGTGCTTTATCATCACACGTTCCGATTGCAGGGTAGCTGGTGCCGGGTACCCAGCGGCGAAGTGCATATAAATTTTACGCCGTGTGAAAAATAACGTACGTGCCCATACTTTACCCGGCAACCGGGACGTATGAAGAGGCACTTAAGAAAGTTGATTTACTTTTTTATCATCAGCCCTTACAAGTCTACAGCTAAACATGCGCCTTTTCCATTATAAGCAGTATTTCCTAAATATATATTCTTGCTTGACAGATAAATTGACGATCGTCTCGAACCTTTGAAACTGCTTCCCATCTCAGTCTAAAGTGTAAATGAGATAGTGATAATCCATTCTAGCCCATAAAAGCCCACTGCTAAACAATCATCTGGGACGTTTAGACTTCTGGACGGTTAGGCCTTGCCGACAAATGACCTCACAGGGAGGATTTGGCCATAGTTGCCACGCTTGTCAGATGGGTTGGCAACCGCACTTCTTATTGTTTCGAGTTAAGAAATAGGCAGCATCATGAAGATGATGCTGCCTATTTCTTAATCAGTTTCCCTCTCTCGCCTCCTTTGGCACCCACGGGGCGATATGGGGTAGTAAATATGCTTACATACCACTAACTTTCAGCAGAACAATAAGATTTTAAGGCTTTTCTCATAGTCGCCTTCTAAGGCCCTAAAGGGAGGATATGGGATGACAAATTCTCTTAAGCCACCATACAATGGCAAGTTAAAAAAAAATAATTTTGCGGACTGTATCACGTTTAATTTTAATGTAATCGCGATGAAATCCGTAAAATTAGTTTTATTTAAGGTCGGGTAATCGTGTAAATATAAGAAACCACCATGGCAAGTTAGTGGTTACTAAAGCCGTGCTCACCGTCAGTCGCGTCCTGGCTGGAGGGGCGTCGCTTCCTGGCCCAGGTGGCGGGTCGCTGCCGCAGCCGCGCCGCTATGTCCGGGTGCCGCGCCGCAAGCTCGCTCCACGCGCCTGAACCCTCCTCCTCATCAAACGGAAAGCCGCGCTGTCGAACAAATATATTATTTAATAACACTTCTTTTTATGGAATAGATGTCAACCTTATCCTATACAAATAATAAAACCAGCACAGATTCCACCTAATGGTAAGTGGATGCTGTGGCCCATAATCATCTACACCTGTATTTACATAGGAATCAATTTTTTTTATATGATAAAGTAACAAACGAGCACACAGTCCACCTGATAGTAAGTAGTTATTGCGGCCCATAGACATCTACATCTATCTTCGATTACGAATCAAAATGCAGATGCGTTGTCACCCGTGAGGACTAAGATGGAATGCCTCGTTTCCAGTAAAAATGGTCACCGGTCTCTACACTCACCATACGAAACACAGCAGCGTTAAGCTACTATTTCACGCTGGTATTCTGTGAGAGCGTGGTCCTTCCCCGGTCGAGCCGACCCATTCGTGCTACAACTATACTACTAATATAACTGCAGCATGGCTCTACCACGCAAAAAAACCAGCACACATTCCACCTGTTGGTAAATGGATGAGGATGCTCATAGACATCTACATCTATGCTCATTTAAGAATCAAAATGCAGATGCATTGTCATTCTTGAAACTAAGGTAGAAGACTTGTTTTCCTTCGTAACAAAATACGAAACACGGCAGCATAAAGCTGCTGAGGGCGTGGTCCTTAAACAGCTGAGTCGAGCCATTCGTGCTACGACGATAACATAGCAACTCTTAAATATTTTGAGTTGGACAAACCAACAAGTAGATGTTTGTCGATTTTTTGATGAATTTATATGACACAAATACTTGCAAAATCAAGAAGAATTGTCACATGCTTTAACCAATCTGGCCTAACTCTGCCAGTTCTGCAGCAAGAAGTATTTTTCCAAACCACCAGCTTGTCCAAGACATACCTACAAGTTGGAATTCGACGTACTATATGATGTCTCGCCTTTTAGAGTAAAGACGAGCTATTTTTTTATACCTGGCAGAACATCTGTAAATTTCGAAAATTTGTCTTTTGAATAGTGGAAAATTCTTGGAAAAAGCCTTGAGTTGTTGAAGTCATTCGAAGAAATCACGAAGATAATAAGTTCAATTTGCTCGTCGTTATCTGAAGTGGATACCTAATGTGAAAACCTTACAGAGGTACCTGGAAATTTACTATGATGAAAACAACGAAATCATGCTAATAATTCTGTTGGAAAATGATTTAAGTATCAGGTTTGACTAAGCGCATAACAAACTCTTCACTCTGGCGACATTGTAGGATCCAAGATTTAAGCAACAGTTTTTCGATGCGAAGGAATTTATCATTGAGCAGTCACAATTTTTATTAGAATCTTTGAAAAATAAGAGTCCAAGAAAAATATTTTGAGTGATGACGAAAGTGACACTGACCAAGATGAACGTCTATACAGCACCGACGATGAAAATAATACGGAAACAGCAACACATCGGAATTTCTGGCAATGCCACCATGAACTAGTTCTACAGTAACTTTGTTCCTATAGATAAGGTTGTCATTTAAAAAATTTCAAAATGAATGATATTAATTAGCTTAGTACTAAATGTTTTGCAATCGTTTTGCAATAGGCAATCACTCCCTCAGCGTGTCGCACAGCGATATTTTTACATTTAGTTAATTATACTTAAAAAAAATATATTACTGTATAGGAAGCGTTGTGATCAAATTATTCGAAAAATGTGTATGCATACATGAAAGTGTAATGAGTGGAATTTGCAATTTAAATCGTTGTTTGTGATGCCTTTAAGATTTATAATTGCATGTACATAAAACGCGCGCGTCGTTTGGTGCTAGAGGCGTATTTGCGCCACGAAGACCTGACCATATGCGGCAAGGACGATCGTTAAATTACTTTTAAATAAATTTTAATATTTTAAGCACTACTTTTAGAATTATTTTTCAAAAAAAGTGACCCTGGAAATCTTGCAAATACGCATTCTTACGTTTTAAAATGAAGTGTTTCCACAAACACCCGAAACAGCAATTATTTAAAAAAGAAAAAGTATAGTTTGTCGTCATATTTGTTGTAAACTTAAAGTTGTAATATATCAACTAAACAGAGTCGAAAGCGAAAATTATACTATTCGAGTGTATAATCATTTAAATATAATCTAAAAATAAACAAAACAGAACTTGTACTCAATGATATCCCAGAAAAATATTGATGAACAATATTTCTATACACAATATTACACGAACAGTGTAGAGAGTACACAGCTTGTGTTACGTCTTTATGAACTGGACAAACATTGTGTAACAGTTTACTTTTTACGTAAACGGACTTAAAAATATGCCAATGAGCCGGATCTTGGTAAGTCACACTTTCTATTATTCTATAAAATTAACGTGGATTTGTTGACGTATATAATGCCAATTTAATGAAGGTACTGCCTCATTTTGTTGGCAACGCTCCTAATACGAAAATACGTGAAATTTTGCGTGAAACATTTACGTTTTGTTATTCTTTCATTTTAATGAATGATCTTTGGAAGAATTGATTTTATGTTATGTATGCGACATGGAATCGATTCAATTTGAATCCCTATTATGAATTATTGAATGCAATCAAGCTAAATTCCAATTTATCAAAATACATTCCAGTTATATCAGCTATGGAAAAGAACAAGGGTTATATAAGTAGAGGTCACCAATAGCAACACAACATTACACTGCAGGGCTTATGCTTCCTTTACAACCTTTTCAATTTTTGTATAGGTATTATATAACACTTAATAATGTAATATAATATGTATAGCAGTACCAGTGAATAAATAGTGCCATTTTGCGAGCTACTGCAGCAAGTTAAAATAAATCCATTTACATCACAAACAACAGATGGTTGAAGTTTTCTGATACCCGCCTATTGCATGCTCTATTTACGTTGAAATGCATACGGCTTGGCGATGTGGGGTACAGAAATGCCTTCATCTTAAACCAGCACCTGGTATTCGCATCTTATTTATTGTGTCACCCTGAACGGTTCTTAAATATGTATTTAATTGAAAAATATAAGAAATACCGGCTATATGCAGGACGAAAAAAATCACAAGTGCTTGAGATCGAAACATCGGTTAAAATCAAGAAAATAAGTCGTCGTCGTCCGTCAAGATACCGGTTTCAAATGCCACAAAAATTTGTGTGGGACAAGTTCACACACCTCTGCAAAAATAGACCGTATAATATTAAGTTTTATTTACAAGATCGCTCTCAACGAAACCGACCAAATAATCATCTTAAAATACAGTTAAAATTCAAAGAGGATTCAATAAATAGATATTTTGATAATTATTTAAACTAGATATATTTTTCTATTCTTTGACATCAAATGCATAAAATATTTGACAAATAGGTACATATAATTATCCACGGCTTATCTAAATACATGAGAGTAGATAAGACATGGGCGATACAGTTAATTATATTACTAGCTGGTACCCGGCGCGTTGCTGCCGAAAAGGAAATACCTAGGTAATTGTGGAAATATAGTTTTAAATTTTGAAGAGTTATGTTGTTTTATTAGAAATGAAAACACATTCATCGGCCCACCACGTAGGTACTGTAAGTTAATTGTACTATGCCTATAACTACAACCTTCGTGTAAGTGTAAGCAATAACTTGACAAAGACGCAATCTGATGAACGGTATGGCAGCGCATAAAATACGAACTAACAAATATTATTTTTTATATATTAGATGTTAAAGAAATGTAATGTAAACGAAATGAAATGAAATAAAAAAGAGCCTTACTATACGATAGATAGTTACTATATACTAGAGATAGTTACGTTGCATATTATTTAAAACAAACTAAGTATTCGTCGTACGGCATCAATTTGAAACAATTGCGAAAAGCAAGTCGGAAACAAATCGAAATACAACGGTCATTGGTTAATTAAAAACTTAACGATATGGCTCGTGTTAATTGGTCGGTAAACTTTAATAAGTGCCATGAATAAATCATTCGCCGATCCATCTGAACCAACTGAGCTTATTACCATTCACCAATCAGTACTGTCATAATAATACTATACTATTTATGCATTATCTGCTTCAGTAAATATTAATTTTAAAAACGTGTTCCATTCTTTAAATTCTGCCATTGCTGCCGCCGTGGTGACGCACACGGTACTCGTAGATAGATAATAAAAAATTAAAACTTTCTAAATATTTAAAAAAAACGAGTGTGCTTATGACCACACGACTGTATTAAAACTTCTTTAGTCCCATCATATATATATATACACACACAACCTGTATGTATGTACGTATATGTGTGTGAGTTTATATATACGCATATGTGTATATATATATATATATATATATATCTTTTCTCAATTTAGTATCGGCTTCCTTCCATAATTTGTTATTATTTACCCGAAAATTCACAAAACATGATGTTAAAAATGAATTTACAATTCAATTCAATTTCAAAGTAATGGTAAACTTAATTATTACAACCATCGTATACTGCGAAATACATATAAACATCAATACTGCTAATATCGAAAATTCTACATTTTGCGTCGTCACGTGATGCGACACGTGCAGTATTCACTATTATTGTTGCTTGTGCACAATTTCCGACAAATCACCTTTACACTTGTATATGATGACGCAAGGCTGTATATGATCTTTTTGTCCTCATCTCAGCCCACACCGCGGTGACATCATCGCAGTGATTTATAATCCGTGTGATTGTAGAGAATTAATTATATTTTATATATTTTGGCACCGATTTTACAAGTAAAGTCTTTTTAGGATTACGATTTTTGCAAAACAACGATTTTTTTCGATCGTTGTTGTAATCGAAACAAACGGAAAAATACGATCAAACAAACGTTACTTATTTGGTGACGAAGGAAGGGTTTCTCAAATTATTTTATATTTTATTTGCGTTGCTAAAATATAACCATATGAAGATGATTTACATTGATAAATTTATTACAAACAAATAAAATTAAAGTTTCTGTTTGTAATTTTCAAAGTAACAGCTTTTTACTAAATGCGTATGAAAGTATATTATACGGTACATATAACAAAAAAATATTTTTTTTGTCTCTGTTTTTTTACGGCTAATCTCCGAAAAGGATGGACAGATATTGACGGAGCTTTCACTGGCAGATAGCTTATTTTATTAGTAGAGTAATTAAGGCTACTTTTACTACTTTTTAGAAAATCAGCGTTCCGCGCAAAGATTAATTAAAATCCATGAAATCGTTATCGTTATAAATTCCACGCTTGCGACGGTGCGGGGAACAGCTAATGGAAAAATATAGTATTATGCCGAAACCATATTTCTAAGATTTTACGTTGTATTTAATTACACTTCAAATGTTTGGAACTCTGTGCTTCTTCTCAGATCGATTAAGGATTTATTTATTGGATGAAATAGTTTTTCTCTTCAAGATTCTGTTGGAGCCTTCTCTAACACGCTCACAAACTACGTGTTACCTATCAAATAGATGTCTGAATCCCTTTCAATACTTCCAACCAATGCAAAGAACTTTAAAGATTATAACAATGAAGCTAAGTTTCAAGTTCGTCGTAATATTTCAAGCAAATTAGGTATTTGTAAATTTTACGTAAGGAATAAAATTAATCTAAATAATTAAACATTTCAAAAGATAACACTTGTCACTCATAATATTCACATATATTTATTATTTCTGAATATGGTTGCAATTTCTCAGTTACATGATGATTTTGAAAAAAAAAAGGTAAAAATAAAACGCAAGAACTAGGGGTTTCTTACAACTTTAAAAACTCAGAGTTTTAATTTGTGCAATGAGAGTTACAAGCAATAAAATAAACATAATTAAGTCATTGGCTACTAAAATAGAAATCTCTGAAACCATGTACCAGATAAGAAAACCGCAAACATCGAGGTTAAACCGTGGATTATAGCTTAAATAAAATATTAACTTCGTAAACTTTATTAACTGAAAAGTACTTTAAATATAGAATGACAATAAAGCGATGACGCTTTTGTCATCATACAAATAGAAATGAACGATCATTTCTTGCAATCTTGCATTGAACCTGACAATTTCAACTAAGTGAGGCCATCACTATAGAATAATAAAGTTGTTTATACTGAGGGATCGATGCAACCAGTCTTATCGTCCTCTTGAAGGTCAAGGAAATAAGGCAAGATTAAGTAAGTTCATTACAGCTGCAATAGCAATAACTTTTGTTCAGCAATGGACTTGTGAAGGGCTGTGATGCTGGAAATGATGATTATTGCAGCTGCAATCAACCCGCAAATGACGCGCTTATAGTAACTTAATTCACGTACGAGAAATAAGTTCTTTTTCTTAGTCTGAAAATCATATAGTCATAATCATTCATCAACAATAATTATTAATTAACAAATAAAGCAACAGTCTAGAACATTTCGCCACTCTTATCGTATTCAGATACTGTACGTGGGTGGAATGTTGTGACGCATTCACCCAAAGAGCCGTTTCAAGACCGCTTTTGTGTCCATGTACGTCGCCATCTAAGCTATACGACGATGACATCATTACTTACTTTGCTTACATGTTTACAGTGGCGTGTTAGCGAGCGCGAGACCTACTGCGTAAATTTCACAAAGCCGTGAACTTGCGCCACACGACAAACAAATCATTAAGTTACTTCAACGTGGGTGCCGTAAGAGGCGTACGAGGGAGACAAACAGGAGATGGGCAGCATCATCTTGCTGATGACAACGCAAAATAATTTTTAAAATAAACTGCGGTTACAAATCCGCCAGCCAATAGAAGCAACTATGGTAAAATCACATAATATATGAGGCAATCTGTGGGGAAGACGATTAGCAGCTTGAAAGGTCCGAGACGATCGTCAATTTATCTGCCAAGTGTGACAAATTCAGGAAAATACTACCTATAACGGAAAATTCGCATCCTTAGCTATGGTCTAATATGGTCTGATAACAAAGATTAAAATTTCAATTTGTTGCCTCTTGTATATATAAAAACGAATTAAAATTAATAACATGAACAGGTTCTTCGTCATATTCTTGTTTTTAACGAGGTCACTGAGCACAGTCCTAAGGTCTTACACCAGCCTAACCTGTTATTGTTTTACCATTTCTATTAAGCCAGCGCTTAACTACTATCCCACCTGATGGT
This sequence comes from Parnassius apollo, assembly GCA_907164705.1. Classification (NCBI taxonomy): domain Eukaryota; kingdom Metazoa; phylum Arthropoda; class Insecta; order Lepidoptera; family Papilionidae; genus Parnassius; species Parnassius apollo. The sequence goes on from CAJQZP010000081.1 coordinate 3,704,593, forward strand.
AAGTGGTGATAAAGCAAGCATGGTAACTAGTGTAAATATCACCCCTATGATATAACCTATCGGAGAAGCTTATATAACAGTAGATTTTGAAAAGCTATAATAATAATTTCAAATACTGTCTCAAAATGTTATAGGTCTGGTGTGGTAAAGTGAATGAACTACGAAAACGACGACAGATATAAATAATTAAACTTTATGATTATACGGGAGTTAACATAAAAAGAAAAATTTATGAATGTCGTCATGTATTAATGATATACAAAAATGAAACTGCAGTGTCCGTATATATTTTTAATTTATTGTGAAAACAAGAATATAGGTTTTGCTATTCTAACACTTACACGTTCGGCGGCTATCGCGAAATAACAGAAAGAAAGCTGTGTTTGTTTGTGACGGAAAATATGCGTATTAAAGTAATAAAGAAGTTGAAGAATTTTTATGTGGTAGAGCCACGCTATATGCTATATTATGATAGTACCACGAATGGGTCGGCTCGACCGGGGAAGGACCACGCTCTCACAGAATATAGCCTAAAATAGCAGCTTAATACTGCTGTGTTTCGTTTGTTGAGTGTAGAGATACGGAGACCCTTTTTACTGGAAACGAGGCATTCCATCTTAGTCCTCACGGGTAACAACGTATATGCATTTTGATTCGTAATCGAGGATAGATGTAAATGTCTATGGGCCACAGCATCCACTTACCATCAGGTGGACTGTGTGCTCGTTTATCACCCTTATTCTATAAAAAAAATTGATTTTTTACGTTAATTCATTACAGCCTATCAAAATTCTACTGTTGAACATATTATATCTCCTATAGATTGCTTCTCATGGGGAATATTTGCCAATGGTTAGTAATCTAAATTACTTTTTATTATTTTCAGATGTTATGATGAAGATGCTGCAGACCATCTCATTTAATATATATATTAAATGAGATGGGGTAGTATATATTCTAACGCCGCCACTTTTTTTTACTTAAAGTATCGTTGATTAAAACAAGGTTAAATTGTAGGAAATTAAAGTGGAATTTGCATTAGAATCGATTGTACATTAGAAACGAGGTTAAGACATTAACCAAGGATATTATTATAAGTGTCTTCTGATACGACATAACCTAAACATACTTAACTTAATACAGTGCAGTGGCTAACGTCTACTACGTATCCTTAAAAGATCACGAACGCGGTGGAACATTAATCTGTAAACGTTTAGTTATTTAGGTGGCACTTTCCTTACGTCAATAAATTCAAAACACTCCTCCATTTCACCTCGCATGAATTCAAGTAGACTTAGTTCCGCGTTGCTCGGTTCATTTCGCAATGCAAAGAGAGGTGAACCGCTTTTAGAACGCCAACCACTCCAGCGATAAAACATAGCAGACACGAGTGTATTATCTCCTGCAGGAGAGTCTTTAAATGATCGCTTACGTGCAAATAAGTGAATAATATTAAAATAACTACAGATCATATATTACATTCCGATACTAGCATAGAAACAAATACCTATCCGCTTTTAGAATTAAATAAAAAATCTTGTTATTGCAGTATGGCGTTCGAGTGATCCGTGCCTACTCCAGAAAAATGTGCTGTCCACCCCAGGCTGTTAGGTTACCAGCGCAAAATTCTAGGATGGGCACTTAAATAATTTTACACAAAAACACTTTGAAATAAAAAATAATACAGCCGACGAATCAACATATCAAATTACACATAGTTAATTTTATAAATACATTAGACTTCGGAGTCATGTAAATAATGGAAAAAAAACCCTTAATAAGTCAATGATTCTGGTACAGAAAGTAATCTTGAGAACTTTACACAAAAAAATGAAATCGGCGATGAATATTGGATGAAAATGCGCAAGCAATTTTTATTATTAAAGACAATACTAAGACAACAAAGTTTACTTGTACTCGGAGCAATGTAGAACTTGCAAAACTTATTTTATTTTAATAAATGTCTCGTAACATTACGCTGAAGACCACAAAGTTCGATAATACGAAACTTAATAAAAGAACAAGACTTATAGCGATAGTCATGTTTACCAATACAATTGACTCATGCAATTTCTAAGGCAAGGGTGTACACAAAAATAAAGTTACAACAAAGGCTCCTCAACTTAAACAAGCTAATAGTACTCAAGTAAGCTTTTAAGTTCTTAGGTATGACAACGAATAAAAAAACAGCTTTGATAAGCAAACATACAAAAAAGAGACTAAATCTTGAACCGAAGTCGCATTATGGCAAAGGGGTGCTGTTTTCGATTACATTATAGATGTAGTTATAACAGGTTCCTCAGGTGTGGCAGAGAAGCTGTGGACTGCTGTGTTTGTATTTGTTAGTATCCATGTTGGTATACAGTTAAGTCTTGTTGTTTTACGTGGTAAATCCGAACTCTAACCAAAACCAGTATAATTATAGGTATTCCATGTTAGTCTTCAGAGGTGCCAACACATCTATAGCCTTGTTTATTTGAAGCTGATTGCAGGTGTCCATCAGTTGGCCTGTAAGTTGGTTTGTATGTAACTTCAATTTTATACAAAAAAGCCCTTTGTAATAATAACAATGTCTATGCATTTTGATTTTCAATCGACAATAGATATAGGCGCCACGGCATTCATTTGCCTTCAGGTGGACTGTGTGCTAGTTTGATATCAAGCCTTTCTGGTATAAAATTAGAGCACCAACCAGCCAGAAAGTGCTCAGTAATCTACATTTAATATAGATTGAAGTGTATCACACTACATTACATCAAATTCAATTTAATAGATTGTCACAAAATAAGACTTATTTGTACTATGTTCTTAATAATTAAAAATTGTGTTAAGAACTTATAGCTGAGGTTATGATGTTGCTTACGAATAACCTAAGCCTATAAGCTTCTTACTCTCTCATAAAAAAAAAACCGAATTGTTGCATGCAATACTGCAAAGATGCATTGCAGGCGTGCTGTGTTTTGTATTTGTATTATTTTATTGTTTAATAATTTTAAATAAGGTTTTCAGAAGCTTTAGCTTTTTGATTATAAGTTTTCGAAACCGTTTGTCTTTATAGTCGAGGTCGAAGAATCAGTGTCAAATAAAATTTATTTTTGTTTGTATTGAGTATTATTTGACAGAAATATAGTTCATAGAAAATTGTATTTATATTTTTATTTAAAAAAATATACGAAGAATTTTGAAAAATATATTAAAAACATATTTTTAAATTTGAATAAATGTACTCAATCGAAAATAATTTTAAAAATAATTAAAAATGACAGATTCCTTTTCCTAGCACAATACCTATAATATGCAAATAAAGTATTTCTTTATTGAAAAGATCGGATACAGTTGTTGGTTGTAGTTGCTTTGTAGTTGGAGGTTTACTAATAATTTAACTAATAGGTCTCTTAATAATTAGGTCTTTGTACAATTATTTATTTTTAGATTTCATAATCGAACAAAATTAAATAGAAAATCGAACAAAAAGACCGTCAAATCTGAAAGCTATTAGCCGGTAAATTGATTACTAAATCCTACCTGATTACTATTCGCAGCTCTTCCGTGATATTCAGGCGGTTTATCCACAACAACGGGTGATTCCATATTTTAATTATAATCACAAAAATCTATCACAGTTGCACTTCACTTGACGCGATGTAGTCGGGAAAAATTCACGTGCAAAATTACATACACAAGCTCGTCTTAAAGAATACTGAGGCGAGCGCTGACGGCGATTGTATTTATACACGCGTTGAAAGCGTTCAGGAAACGTCTAGATGTTTCGAGAGCGTTCTGACTGTAGCCTCTGCCACTATACAAAAGGGAGTCCGAATGTATCGAATGAATTGTGTCCATTGAAGTGTTTCACTGATACGTTTGTGTTGTGTCAATAAAGTTGCAACTGATACATACATACATGAAGCAATGTATGATGATGAACGAAAAATATACAAAAAGTGCAGGAAATGCTTGCTTGTAGAAAGCTTTAGGAAGTTTCATGTCACATTGTAAAAAGCATTAAACGGGACAACCCTCAGAAGAATATGCGGGAAGGAGTTTCATATTAATATATTTATTAAAAAAAGCCTATTCATTATTCAAGGCACGCTGATAAAGCCTGTTTCGATATATTTTTGTAGAAGTGCCATGGTTGTGTAAAGTTTTTGCAGCCATCAAGTATTAATCGATTACGATTTTCGGAATACAAAGACTGTACAAATTATTTTATTTTGGCCCCCAAGTGTGAATCATTTGTGCCTTAATTTATTTACTTGGTTGATAAGACAATGTCATCGTATTGTATTCGCGTATTTACTTAATTCTTTTCTTAATAAAAATTTCAACAAACCATTTCAGACAAGCGGGTTACATTATTGTTTCATTAATTCGTTGCTGTCTTAAATTATTTAAAGTAGTTAAACAAACAAATAAACATAGTTAAACTGAGAAAAAAAGTATTTTTACATTACGATAAATATGTGACCTTGTTTATTGTATTAAAGGCAATTTAAATTTTTTACTTGTTTATATTGATAATGTACGAAAAATGTAATACTATAAAATCAAAAATACAAACAAAAGCTTAAGATGACACCGTTGTTTTAACAAGAAATGCCTGATTTTCAATTTGATTTCAGTTTAAGTTCAGGATTATAGCCAATCTTTAAAATGAATTGAAATCAAGAACCATTTGAGTTTAATAACGAAACAAAGAATTCATTGCATCTCGATTCAGATTTTTACTATTACAGAGTTAGCAGCCTATACATAGTATATGTAAGTCCATCACATTGCCGTAGTGCTAATGGGACTGACCCTTATGCCCTATCTATTTCTTAAATATTCAGAATTCCTCACGATATTGTTGCGCGCCACAGTTGTTGTCTGGCACATGGCACTAGCGCCATCTATTATCGAATAGAATAACTAAGCTTTCTAGAAAACTCCACACTCGAATTTTCTACATCTAGTCGGTCGGGACCGGTATTTGCTGGAACATTCTAGATGTTTCGGTGGAAAAGGCCTATATAAAGCCGTTTAGGGCCGCGACCGGGGCAGTATTGAATTGGCAATACGAGCGAAGCTTTCGGAGCGAAATTAAGTGAACTAAAGTGTTAAGTGTGATTAATTATTAGTGTGATTAAAGTTTTAATTGGTGTTCAGTAATTAAAGTGTCAATTTTGGTAATTCAATCGGTAGTCTTTATTGTCACGAACCCTAAGCTCGTAACAATATTTCACGCCATTTCCGGTCTCCAACTCGGTACATAAAATTAAAGTAGGTATTAATTGTGCAATGATACCGACTATCTAATTTTGATTAACAAATTTATTTGCAGAGGAAGATGTAAAAACTGCAAGGATTCTGAATGTATACTTGTACAAATTATAACTAATAAATTAATTTAAAATATTTTATTTCGAACATCGAGAGGTGTTAAAAATACAAGTAGGTATCTTTAAGCTATTTGTTAGTAAAATTAAACCCATATATAATTAATATAAATATAAACCCATATATTTAATATAATTAAACAACCGGAGACAGAAATGATTTGTCAGCACGCGAGCCATACAGCACTGGTTTTAGTACAAACGATCGCATCTCTCAGAAAACCAGCCCTGAGTACTTATTTGGAACTGGCCCTAACCCGGTGCAACAATTATGTGCAACGTTTTCGTAGTCGTGTAAAAGCAGTCTACACACGCCTCTGCAAACATCCCTAATGAGCTGCAGAATCGGAATATATATCTCGCATCTGAATATATATCGCGATGCGATGTTTCGGTTTTCAGATCAGAGGATATACCTCTGGAGGAGATATTTAGACCATTCCACTTTCGTCAGCGGAGTCCCGTAAATGTTGTAAGAAAGTACAGCGGAAGATAGTGATTTTCCTTTGGAGTGAAAGATTTTGAGAAATTATTGAAATTGTAAGTCAAGTAATGACTGTTGGTATAATTCTCACAGATGCCAAACAGTTTGACATGTGTACTACTGAGCGCTCTATCAGCGCATTGACATTGTTGATTGTTTAAGAGATAGGCGAGGTTGAGCCCCTCCTTCCCACCCTACACTCCAACCTGTACGGCTTCGCATAATTGTCCGACCATCGCACGACATTGACATGGCAGATATCGTAAGTTACCACGTCAAATTCCTCGGATAGATCAAGAAAACAGGCACTAACTGACGTGCATTGCTCCGAATAATATTTTAACTGTTTGCTCCGAAAACAATATGGTTGATTCCGTAGAAAGACCAGGTCTGAAACCAAACTCGTTGTCGTATAGGTTTATGTATTTATCGAGTAGATTATTAGGCATACCGTCAAGTACTTTTGCAATGACAGTAGCATGAGAAATCAGCCTGTCGTTGGACTTGTCACAAATGTTCTTAGTATGCGTAGGTTATAGAACATCGTTAGGGCCCTAAGAATATGTGGACCAGCTTATTTTAAACGTTTGATGCGGTAAAGAAAACACTGCCAAGATGCATTGCCGTCACGATAACCAAAGTTTTCTGTGGTTAAATAAGTTAGTTTTCTGGAAATAAGTTTAGTTTCTCTTTTACTGGCTTGGAGGCATTCCATCTTAGTCACAACCTCAGGGGTGACAACGCATCTGCGTTTTGATTTCTAATCGAGGTTAAATGTAGACGTCTATGGGCCACAGCATCCACTTACCTTCAGGTGGATTGTTTGCTCGTTTGTTACCCTTATTCTGTAAAAAGATATTTTTATATTATACATATCTACCAATTACATATAATAGCGCATTGAAGTAGATCACTATCTATTATATATTCTGTGCTATTATATCCTTGTATATATATATATATATATATATATATATATATATATATATATATATATATATATAATCGGAATCTCAGAAACGGCTCCAACGATTTTCATAAAATTTTGTGTGCAGGGAGTTTCGGGGGCAACAAATCGATCTAGCTAGGATTTATTTTTAGAAAATGTCTTTTTGTCCGTGTTTTTAGGCAATGAAAAACTGCTACAATATCGTTATAATAAGAAGGTAAATTTTGACAGTTTACTGATGATTACAATTGGCTTATTTGGTATATTGGTCGGTCACAAAATCGTAATACCATGGTTCGAGTCCAGACCGACCGACCGGCTTTTTTTTAATTTTTTTTTTTAAGCTCCTTTCTTTTTTTGAGAAAATCCATATTTTTTCGAGCCCCTTTTTTAGTATTTTTTAAAAACACGAAAATTTAAATTAAAGTAATTGCACTCATGATTTTATATTCAAATAACCAGTTCAGTTTTTTCAATTATGTCGTTAAGATCAAAAAATATTCGTATTTCATCAGTATGTAATTTGCATCTAAATATAATTTCCAAAACACACGAATTAAAAAAAAACCGAGCGAAAAATACCGAGCAAAGCTCGGTCAACTGGGTACTAGAAAATCTTAACTGCAAAAGAAAAATAAAGTTTGTGACATTTTTTAAATAAACTTAATATAAAGGTTTGGGAAAACATCGTAGGTAAGACACTAGTCGGAATTGCACCACTAGAAAATTCCCGCATATTTTTTTCATATTATTTTCAAAATAAGCAGAAGGAACGTGCAGAATCGATAGTTAGTTTAGCTAGGTTTAAAAAGGATAAGTTATTATATCGCCATTTTCTGGTCTTGCCACAAGATTGTCATATATAGCATATCTAAATGATCTCTTGTGACACTCATCCGTGACGTGGCGGCGTAAATGTTACTATTGATAATCAATAATAATAATCACAAATATGTCAAAGTATACCTTTTTAAATTGAAGTTGAAAAGTTTTTCTGTTTTTTTTTAAGGGTAATCTTAATATAGGATGTAGATTGGTACACGGAGAAGAAGTTGTTAGAAAGGATATAATTAGAGTAGGAATAAAATCCTTCTTACACTCTTATAAAATAATGTTGGGATATAACTGGACTGCGAAATATTCTTATGTAACCCGTTTGCCATAAATTTCAATGTCAGAATAATTCTCAGCCGTAGCATTTTCATCCGATGAGGGAGCAGCCTCACGTCGTAGTTGTTCGAGTTCGGCGACATCAAATATATTTGAGCGCAGGATATACCGAACTCGGTCTGCCAGGTTTTACTCCGTGACGATTATAGGTCGGTATTCTCGTAATCTTCTAAAGCGTGGTCCTGCCCCGGTCGAGCCGACACATTCGTGCTACAACCATAGTAATATCTGCAGCATGACTCAACCACGTACACCCATATTTACCAACACTAACATTTTACATCCAGACGTGGAACAATTATTTGTAGGCCATACAAGTACTCGTTTCGCGCGGGATTCTAACCCGCGGACCTCAACACCGAAAGTCAATGATAAGCCATTGTATGATGAAACAATCTAATTAAGCACTACAGAGCAATCCTTCATTGTCTTATTTACATAAATACTGCTAAAAATAAATAACGTTTGCCATATAACGCAATGAAATAAATATGGAATTTATTAATAGTCATCCACAACCTGTCATACTTACTATTCCGTAGCTGGACATGGTTACCTCAGCCGAATTGTTTATCTCTATAATCGCCACGCATGACAAGCACTTTCAATCCAATCGCAGTGCTAGAAGCTTTGCACGCTAATTTCCATCATCATTCTGGATATTTTACGCGAGGGAAATGTTTGAGATTGTTATTCTGCATGTCGGAGGGCCAAGTTTTATTTTTTCAAAAAATTCGTTAATCAAATGAAATTCATAGAATGGTCATTCCCCAAGCCCCTCCACGACTCAGTTCACTAAGACATATAATAAAAATATTTAGTAGGTACGACGTAAAATCATAAGGTAATCTACTTCGTGGCGTTGGCGCTGGTTGGACGCGTCCGCAAGGCGCCGCTTCATCATATTATCGGTCGTGCAATATGCGCCCTTTGTTCGTTGGTAACTTATTCGAAAATAGATCTTTTTTATTTTAAAATACTTGGGAAGGCCTATGTCAGCAGTGGAATTGTAAATAACAAGCAGTGACTTTCTATAATCATACTATACTAGCTTGCAGGACAGACGTTGTTCTGCCCTTTTCGACGACCCTTTGTCATGTCGTATAAAAAATCCATAAATTCGCAAAAAAATTGTGTGTCACTCATGGGCAAAAATTCTATCCTATCTCTCAAGTTGGACCAAAGTGCTCACGGTGTGCAAATTTGATTAAAATCGGTGAAGTAGTTTAGGAGTCCATCGCGGACAAACGTGACACGTAATTTATATATATTAAAGATTAAGATAAGAAGATAAGATTAGAGTGAAATTATTTTTGGAGAAAGAAAATAACATAATTGTCTACAGAGGTAGATTATGAAAATTAATATGTAGAGTACTACATAAGAAGTGTTTACTACATAAACAGCTACTTAATCAAGTTATCCAATATCTGTGAAAAACCCAAAGAAATGAAGAAGCGACCCGCCTCGACCTGTTTGGATGAGACCTATTAATGTGGCATCATTTAGATGCTTTAAAATAATCATCAATGATCATTTTTTATTTTATCAATTTTTCCATTTCACAAAAAAATCTCCAAATTTTTCTGATAAATAGCTGGAATCACTTTAGGCAATGCTCTCTATCTGTTCGTGAAGTTTTATGACAATAGGTTTAACCATTTCAAAGAGCTGGGATAGACAGACTGATAAAAACTTTACAAATAAAAATATATATATATATATAACTGTACAATAACATGCAATAGGTGGGTCTACACTAGAGGAGCCCAGCACGAGCTGAGCACAAACAGCCGTTATAGGTACTCGCAGTGTCAAGTGTGGACGTACAATGAGCATACAACAAGTTAAAACAACGTTTAAAAAAAAAAGCGGGAAACATATTTTTTGTATTTTAATTTTCACGTTTTATTTTAATCGTACGTGGTTGGTAGTCATGCTGCAGGTGTATTAATAGTATAGTTGTAGCTTGTGGCACGAATGGTTCGGCTCACCGGGTAAGGACCAAGCTCTCACAGAATACCAGCGTAAAATACTAGCTCAATGCTGCTGTATTTCGTATGGTGAGTGTAGAGAACCGGAGACCCTTTTCACTGGAAACGAGGCATTCCATCTCAGTCCTCACGGGTGACGACGCATCTGCATTTTGATTCGTAATCGAGGATAGATGTAGATGTCTCTGGGCCGCAGCAACCACTTACCATCAGATGGACTGCGTGCTCGTTTGTCACCCTATTCTACAAAAAAAAATATGTCACTGAAGTCAGTTAAGTTATAGTGTATTGAAAGACTTAAGCCCCCAACTTCACAAGCTGCAATGTGGTAATTATTTCATGATTTTAAGTTCTTTGAAGTAGGTTTCTATTGCTACTTTTTATTTAAAAAAATAATATTTTGAGTCTATTGAGTGACCTAAGGAATATCACAAGCTCAAGGTACTAACAACTGCATGTTCGTCTAAAGTTTCCACCATTTTTCCATTGTTAGATATAGAATTTTTATATTAAAAAAATGACAATGCTGGAGGTAGCCTATGAAATTAAAAAAAATGGTTAAATCGGTTCACAGTTGTGGAAAATATCACGTGAAATACATACAAAAAATACAGTCGAATTGAGAACCTCGAAGGGCACAACCTCGAAGGGCACTTCTGATGATAGCGTCGAAGCATTAATTATTGTGCGAGAAAAGGCCGGTGACCCGAGGAGCAATAAATGTGAAACTCACAATGGTCAATAATGCCGATATTAAAAAGTCAAGTTGGTTTAGAAATAACACAAAAACTCCGCAACAAAAAGATCTTCAAACGTCCGAACAGATTTTCTTGTAACATTTCTAAGAACTTTCGATTAAGACACCTTTAAATAAGGGTCTAGAATTAGAACAGGACTGACGTAGGTACTTATCATTATATTTTATTCCAACCAAATGTCGACGATTCGAAAGTTCTCCTCGAATCAATGGCCTACGTAGTATAATAATTAACGTTATATGAGTAAGTGATGTAGGTTAGGGTACGATGAGACTGGAGTACGCTAAGCGGTAAAAGTCCCTTAAATGTTTCTAGAATTAAAAAAGACACCTTTCAAACAAAAAAGACACACAGAAACACACAAACTTATAAAATTCCTTTGTTTTCGTCGGGGCACAGATTAAATAAGTCGGGGGTTAAAAAAAGAATAGAGCGAGATTTATGAATAATTTGACCGTATAAGAATTAAACTTTTGAGCATATTTTAATAATTATACCTACCTACAATATTTTAAAAAGATTGAAGATTACATTTTAGACCATTAACAACAACTATTTGTAAACGCGTAGACAATTAAAGAATTATTTGCGAAACCTATCAAGTTTTTAAACATTGCAACTTATAGGTATTATTTTTTAATTTTTAAGATAATGAAAGCAGTAATTTAGCTTTGATGGACTTCAAATGTCATACTAACGTGCAATTATAATTTGCAATAAAAATGCAATAAATTGATTGAAATTATTTTTGTTAGAATTATCTTCTGACGTCACATATTTAAAACAGATGTTTACTTAATTAACACTATCACTCATCATCATCGTTGCTTATTTTTCAACACAAAATATTTTTAGAAAGATATTGAATGCAATGAGCTAGGGCGGCGCCACTTTTGAATGAGGTGAAATTTGACAGATTTCATGGAGGGGAAGTTAAATTATAAAGTTTTGTAAGAAGAAAGTCCAGAAATATTAGATATATTTTATATTAATTAGATTTAAATGGATAAACCAAACTACGGATACGGATATTCGTAAAAGTAAACGAATTAAAAATAGTTTTATGTAATAAAGATATAAACCGTCTGGAAAAAATAGAGTGTAAAAGGTGAACGAAATAGATGCCTATGGCACTGATATGTTACAATTTTTTTTAATTTTTTTTCTTTTACATTAACATATTATGAAATTGATCTATCAATAAATACTACTAATTTGAAATAAACGTTCGGTACTAAAAACAAAAATGTTGAACTAAATAAAAAAAAATCAATTAAAAACTATCGAAATTAAAATAATACGTACTAATTTGTAGTATTAATTGATAAATCAATTTCATATCTTACGAGGGCGGCACTGAAAATTTCGGGAATCAAGGAAGTGACAACATTACTATTTAAAAATGTATTTATTGCTTTTCGAAGTATTCTCCGCAAAATTTGACACATTTTTCCATACGATGGAACCAATCATTGAAGCAACCATTCCATTCGGAAGTTGGGGTCTCCAAATGGCCGTTTTGTAGGCGTCCACAGCTTCTTCAGGTGATGAAAATCTCTGTCCACGCAATTTATTCTTTATTTTAGGGAAAGTATAGAAATCATTAGGGCTTAGGTCGGGGCTGTACGGCGGATGGTCTAATAATTCTATGTTTTCTTGCTCTAAAAACTCTTTTGTTCTGTGTGCGGTGTGAGAACTCGCATTGTCGTGATGGAGGATGATGCGGCGATTGCAGTTCTCTTTACGGAGTTCAGAAATGACCTGTGGCAAACAAATGATAGCATACCATTCTGCATTAACCGCTCTTTGTCCCTCAAGAGGAATAGTCGTAACATGGCCGGTTTTGGAGTCAAACGTGGTAACCATTTTTTTTGCAACACTCCGTGAACGAACAATTTTTGTTGGCTTTAACTCATTTTCGAACACCCAAACTCGTGACTGGTTTTTTGTTTCGGGTTCGTACACGTATATCAAGGATTCGTCACCTGATACGGAATTTGAGGATCCTGCGTGTTTCGAGAGTTCTGACGCACCAAGTAACGCGAGCCGCTTTCTGCTCTTCACAGAGCGAATGCGGTATCCATCGGGAAAACAACTTTTTTACACCTAATTGTTCATGCAAGATTATTTGTATTTGACTCATGCCAATGTCCAAAGTTGCCTGAATTTCGCGGTATTCCTCAATCAGCTTACGCACAGCATCAACGTTTTCTTGGGTGACTGCAGTTTTTGGATGACCTTGACGGGGATCATCACTGAGCTTGACACGTCCACGTTGAAATTCAGCAAACCAGCGATAAATTGTGGTTTTAGATGGGGCTTCATCACCAAATGCAGAAATCATCCGGTCAACACACTGTTTTTGGGTTAAACCACTTCGAAAGTCATAATAAATCACGGCTCTTGAATTTTCTCAGAGTCAATTCCATTTTCTCAACGACTAAACAGTTTGACAAAACCTTGTGACAAGACCGAAAATCTTTTTTTTAAATAAATAAATGGTATTCGATTTTTAAAACCAAGGAGTTTTCAATTAAAAAGATTTTGATATGATAGGAACAGTGGAAATATTCCGTTCCCGATACTTTTAGTGCAGCCTATGTAATGTAAAAGAAAAAAATTGTAACATATCAGTGTCATAGCCTTCTATTCCGTTGACCTGTTACACCCTATTTTTTCCAGATAGTAAAAAAGATCACCCAATATATATCAGACAACGATTTTTTTAAAATTCAAAACGCAAATTTTCACATATGGCGACACTGTGTAACAAATAACTTCACTACAGTCCCCTAACTAACGATATCTGGTGAGCGATAAACTACCAGCTCTCACTGTAATAATGTATTCCTCTTAAAGGAACTGTCGTTTCTTGTGACACTTAAATGAAAGTAAAGTAGCCTCGTTCGGTAACAAACCTCTGGAAATACTTCAGGGTTAATAGCTGAACTATAAACAACCTAACTGGGGCGCGCCGACACATCACGTAGGTGGCAAAGCGACTGTACCAAATACCACACGAAATACACCTACTTATAAGCAATTAACGTAAAATTCACACGAATACAAAACAAAAACTTTTAAAAAATAAACACAACTGTGGTGTTGGTTTCGCAAATTGAATACAACGTAAAAATTTATTTAAGTACCTATAAACAAAAACAGTTATGGTGGCAGCACTGATTTAAATTTTTTGCGTGTCTAACATGATAGTACTCACGTTTCGCTTCATTTTACACTGTCATTATAGTGTGTTTTTTTTTTCACAAGGAAAGATAATATGCAGGTATAATTTATCACTGAATTTCTTTATTCGTTTGACTCCAGCGGCGTTCTCTCGCACGTCTCGACGCGAACTTTTGCTCGTTTGGTGGGCGGTTGAGACGTATCACGGAAATAGAACTTTTGGAATAACTGCAAATTATATTCCTTGCGTCACCGTTGACAAGGCTAAGATCAAGAGCGGACACGCATTTTAATTGTTTTATACCTTTGCTTCTATGATCTATTTGTTTTCACCAATTATGATCAGTTGTTTAGTCTTATATCGAAAAACCGATTGATTTTCTTTTATTTCACAACCTTGGAATCGTGGAACCTTAGTTTAAATATACTGTAGATAATAAGACTTAAAATAACGTTGAAAGTAAATTTTATAAGTAATTAACATTTTGGTTATATCCTAATATATTGCATGACTAAAATCATAATTTGAAAGCAACTTCGTACTCTTAAGATGATGTAGACATAAATAGGATCTCCAATCTTATTAAAAATGTTATTACTGAAGTTATCAAACATAACAAACCATTTGACAATTGCATTCACATTATATCGGTGCTAGCATCGCGGATCGATTTCAGGCTGTTCACATACAATGAATTTTAAGGTGAACGCCCGACCCTGAGTTACCGCTCATATTCCTTACTTAGGCATTTTAAGAACTTTAAACATTCTACCACTTTGAATAAAACTACCTTTGCCGATTTGCGAAGGAAACGCGATAAAATCTTGTTTTATCGCCTCAAGTTTCGGGTGCTTTGTAGCACCCTTAGTCACGGGGAGACTAAGGTGTTTGACGCCCAGATGTCATAGTTAACCCGGAGTACCTTCAGCTTTTATTTACGTATTAATTTTTGTACGATCTACGCAGAATGATGTTACTACATCTTGAAGTCTTGCAGTAGTTATTGAATTGAGTTTGGAATTAGTTTTATTGATTACAGCATCCCCAGCAGGTGGTGCCGCCTTCTCTATTAACATAAGGATGTTTTTTTTATTTCAATAGGAATCATCCGTGGTAAGAGTCGATGTTCGCTTCATGCCAAGTCGGGAATTAAAAACAAGTTAAATTAAATGCGATAAAACCCTTATAAGTATAAATTATTCAATATGTAGTGTTATCATTATTCAACCACTTTAATAAAAAAAAATTGACGAAAAGGCGTTCAACAGTTACACATTGGCTCATGGACCACTAAGCCATGACTTAAAACACGGACAAATAACTTATATTGATAATACAAAATAATGATAAAAACCATAAAACGTTTAACGACAACTCTTGCAACTGCATTGAATCTTAACATTTTCATAGCAAGTCTTGTATTTTTTTAATAGAATTAGAGTGGCAAACGAGCATACAGTTGATGGTAAGCGAATCCTGTGGCCCATAGACATTTACATTTAACGTCGATTAAGAATCAATATGAAGACGCGTTGTCACCCGTGAGCACTAAGATGGAATGCCTCGATTCCAGTAAAACGAGTCTCCGGTTCTCTACACTCACCATACGAAACAAAGCAGCATCAAGCTGCTATTTTACGATCGTATTCTGTGAGAGTGTTGTCTTTCCAAATCAACGGCTCTACCAAACCAAGCTCTTTAAAGCAAAGCTTTTTACGTGGTATAGCTATGCTGCAGCTATATTAGTAGTATAGTTGTAGTACGAATGGGTAGGTTAAAATTTCATATTTAGATAATGGTTTATTTTCCAAGTTCAACCAGCTAAGGCATTCCTCTGACGAAATTATAATTTTTTTTCTAATGCGAGGTCGCACATGCACTATTATTTCGTTTACAAATGTGACTTGAAACTATATTTACCACACAGAGTAATGACAACTGAACAGAGCGCTCGCGATGTCATCATTTCTTCATTAAAGAGTTTCTTTAAAATAATCAGATCATTTTACTGTACGGGAAAAAATTGTTATGTACTCTAGGTTCTTTGCCGCAATAATCTTGTAGGAC
The DNA here is from genome assembly GCA_907164705.1 of Parnassius apollo. NCBI lineage: Eukaryota > Metazoa > Arthropoda > Insecta > Lepidoptera > Papilionidae > Parnassius > Parnassius apollo. Next base: position 3,720,583 of record CAJQZP010000081.1, read on the forward strand.
TCCGGCCGCATTAAAACAATAGCATTCGATCGGATATGAAATGCAAGTTTACACGTAAAAGAAACCCTTTAATAGTCTGTTTTAACTCCACTTTTAGTTCCAATATATGACCGGTGGCTATAGTTGATTCGCGCCGTAAATGGATCATTTTATGATGCAAATATGATAATAAAAGCACAATACAGTACAAACAAACCCGATGACAGTGAATTATTTGACCGTTTCACGACACATTTATTTACCAAGCTTGAAGGTTGCACGCGTAATACACAAGAAATATACCTACCTATCGATTTGTTATACGAGTACAACCGCAGCGGCTTGAGCTAGTATTGTATAATGTAATTGTCTGTAATTGTATATAAGTAACGATTTGTATCGCTTATGTGCGATGAGTTAAAAAAAAGCTTAGTTTTTTTCTAGCAAGCCTAAAAAAGGTTCCTATAGGACAGCAGAATCCTAATTATCATTATAGTATATTGTTGCGCGCCACAGTTGGTGGCACTAGCGCCATCTGGTATCAAGTATCAGAAATATGAGTGTTAAGATCTTTCTAGTATCGAATAGGAGAATTAAGCTTTCTAGAAAAGTCCACAGTCGAACTTTCTGCGCTTAGTCGGTCGGGACCGGTATTTGGTGGAATATTCTGGATGTTTCGGTGAAAAAAGCCTATTTAAAGCCGTTCAAAGCCGCGATCTGTGCAGTATTGAATTGGCGATACGAGCGAAGCTTTCGGAGTGAAATAAAGTGAACTAAAGTAATTAAACTATAATAATTATTAGTGTTATTTAAACTTTAATTGGTGTTCAGTAATTAAAGTGTCAATTTTGGTAATTGAATCGGCAGTTTTTATTGTCACGAACCCTAAGCTCGTAACAATATTTATACTAGCGATCCGCCTTGGCTTCGCACGGGTGATTTCTGGATCTCCACAACAGCGCCACCTACCGGGTCCATCGGTATATACTATATATTTCCAGAATAATTACCTGTACTTATATATAAAGATAGGTTTATTCCATGAACAAGCTATTAGTTCACGAATATATATAGGCTTCCCCGAAAGACTAGACCTGAGGCACTTGATTCATCTTCGGCTGGCGTCACTAATGAGAAGAGAGCTGCCTCACAATCTTAGGTTGTCACTTAAGACGACACATCGAAAAAGTGGCTCCAGGCTATCGCCGTACTGATCCGAGTGAAAACATAATTTCTATAAAAACTTGAAAAAACGCCGTCATAAGGTTAAAAAATTGCGTAGCGCCCGCGACGAATAAAACCGCTTAGAAATTGTCAGAATCTTAAAATATTTTTTAAAAATTATTGATTTAAGTAATCAAAATAATGAGCAGGTAAATTGAATATTGATGTTATGGATATATTTGAGTGATTCCCAAGCATATAGATTAAGTAATTTCGTTGTAATTTCAACTATAGTGATTTTTTAGAGGTGTTTTCGCAAATAATTATGATCGAGTCAAAATTATACAATCGTGTTTTTGAACAATCAAATTCAAAATAAAGACATGAATTTACCTATATCAAAATTCGAGTCCCGTTAGTGGTGTCATAGTCCTATACTATTCGATGAAAGGAGGTGCATTTTTTCGCGGTGTCGCCTTAAGAAACATTTTCCCCTCATCAGACGTCGGCTTTACGAGTTAATAGCTATCCTATTGCCCCTTCACTCTACTAGTGCTAGTTTAGGTTAATCTGGTAGTTTTATTCTGGTAATTAACACGCAAAGGAATAAAGTCTCTCTCTCTCTCTCTCTCTCTCTCTCTCTCTGTGATAGGTATTTTCTTGTTCGGCCAGCAAAGAAAGACTACGTTTCAGCTCCATCAATCCTTAGAATGTTTTACATAAGAACGCTTTCAATAACAGATTGAAAACAAAAAATTTTTTACAATAAACATTTTTAAGTAAAAAAGCTACATTCAATATTTTTGTACCATCGTCATCATCATTCGACTATAAGCCTCCCAATGATCTGCGATTTTTTCACGAATTTTACAAGTACGTACGTACGTATGTTTTAACTCGTGTTCAATGTTATTTACAAAAACCAAGTGGTAAAACTACGACAGTCCTTTTTGTCAAGCATGGCAACAACAGCTAAACTTATTGGTTTAAGAGATATCTACAGCCCCAAGATTATAATAGGCTGGTGATAAAAACGAAATGAACGAGGATTAGATCATTTGTATAACATTTTAAAGACAACCATATGCAAATTTCCGAACATTTTTTTATTTCTTAAAAAGAAGCACTAAGATTTCTCCTGTATAATGGAGGAATTTTACTTTTGCGGTCAACTTTATCAGTTATTGAACTATATTCTTCATCGCAAGAGCATTCATCACCCCATTTCTGTAAAAATGCCGGAAAATCTTACGACTTCCAATCGATAGCGGAATAACCAGCTCGTTTACGCTAAACGTAAAAAAAAAAACTAAAACCGGCGACGACGAGCAGCACAGCATCAATCCGTCAGCCAAGCAACTCCTCCCTTACATGAGAAGTGCCCATATCTAAAAGTTATCTCTTACGTGCTAATGATGAATGTTATAAAGTGTTCATCTTATATTCTGCTTTCTTATTTATCCCCCTTAATATCTCCTTTAAATTTAATTAAAGATTTGAATTATGATGAAACCATCAACAGTTATTTAGGAACCTCCATATATGGTACAAAATCAATTTCCGGCCATTTATCTACGAAGGTTACCCGGTGATACAGGTGTCCATTTTCTTTCTCGAATAGCACAGTAAAAGGGAAGTCCTTGGGCAGCCCACTGGTGTATGTTGAATCATTATGGCACCCACGCGAAGCCTCTGCGGAAAGTCGCAAGTCACCTATTGGCCCATACGAAACTACTGTGAATTGCAGCGTAGTTTCTTACAGGGCTGACATAGCAGTACGTAACATAGATAATAGATACATAATTAAATAACAAACAACCTGATCTACCTAAATCTATGGCAATCTATGTTAGGCATATCGAGGACGTAAATGGAAGGCACCTTTAACAGTAAAAAGGGTCTCCAGACCTTCACCAGACGAAATATATATGCAGCAATTTTATGCAGGTATTCCGTTCGAGCGTGTCTTTCCCCGGTCGAGCAAATCCATTTGTACCTGCAGCTAAACAACTGGAACTGCACACGTCCCTTTATCACGTCAAATATAAAAAAAACACCAGTTGTATTCTGCTGTAATTTTTTTATTATTTATTTTAAAACGTTACTACACTAGGATTTTCACCTGTATCGTGGAGGCAGTTTACATATATAAATTACACAAGGACAAACATTCGGACCCGGAACAATTACTTGTAGGCCATACAAATACTTGTTCCGAACCCGCGGCCCTCAGCGCTAAAACTCATTTGCTAAGCTATTTTATGTTTATCAGTCCCTAAAAGTACGAGGGCCAGACAAAAAGTTCGCGAAATTGAGGGATTAGAAAGGGGTAAGGGGGATTATTTTTAACTGTTACTACTTGGTTACGAAATACAACTACGAATTCCAAGTTTCAGTCAGATCGGTTCATAAAACTTTGAGATATCACAGGATAAACTAGTTAATCGGGAAGTGAACACTAATTATGGAGAAATTTGAGTTTCCTGCCGTGATTAAGTTCCTCACTAAGTAATGAAAACGCCCACATATCATTATGGAAGAGATGTCATTGTTATCGGGAACTTTAGCCCTGGAAGAACGATGATTTATAAGTCGCATAGTCTTTTCAAGCAATGCAGAGGACTCAATTGAAGACGAACAGCGCTCATACTGACCGATTAAGGTAGCTACCTCAGACATTGTCACAAAAGTTGTAAATCTTATTCTTGAAGATGCCCCTCTGAAGAAAAAACAGATCGTTGAAATTACTGAAGTATCATCTACGACCGTTATAAACATTCTCCATGACCATGTTGGCATGACTAAGGTCAATGCACAATGGGTGCTAAGAGTGCTCACACCGCTTCAGAAACAGCAGCGGGTTGAGTGTTTTTTGGGACCTGTGTAGTGAGAACAGGGACGAAATTAAGAACCGAATTGTGACTGGGGATAAAACTTGGATTCATGACTATGAACCTGAGTCAAAGCAAGAGTAAATGCAGTGATATAATAAAAGGTGCAGCTCCTCCTAAGTAGTTAAATGATTAAAGTGCAAGGTGATTCAGAGGGGATTTGATTGATCGATTATAAACATAAAGGTGTCAATATCACGGGACAGTATTACGCTACGTTACTAGAAAAATAAAAGAAAAAAGAAAGGAAAAGTGGTCTCTGCACTCCTTTTGCACGACAACATACATTGCTGAACCCATGTAGCCTCTCTCCTGTTGTAGGAAGCATTTGCCAGTATCACATATCTCGCTTTTGACAGAGCTCCTCCACGGAGCAACAGTGTGCGTTTAGACACTATTTCTTTCTCTTTACATTGTCTTTTATAGATAGCCTATATATATTTGACCAAAACGTTATACTGCTTATTTAATAATTTCAAATTATTTTTTCTTATTAGTTCTTTGAAGTAGGCTTTTACATTTGTTTAACAGATTATTTTTATCAATATACTAGCTCACAACCCTTTACCTATCTTTGTTATTTGTGAGTGTTCTGGGATTCCTGTCGAATCCTATACCTTTAAACGAGCAATTCTTGTGTGTATATATAATCGGAATCTCGGAAACGGCTCCAACGATTTTAATAAAATTTAGTGTCCAGGGAGTTTCGGGGGCAATAAATCGATCTAGCTAGGATTTATTTTTAGAAAATGTCCTTTTGCCCGTGTTTTCACTCAATAAAAAAAACTACTACAATATAAGAAGGTAAATTTCAACAAATCACTAACGATCGTTATAGCTCAGGTGGGATGTCGGTCGGGCGTGATATCGGAGTTCCATGGTTCGCGTCCTGTCTCTGGTCTAGCTTTTTCCTTTTTTTTTTTCAAGTTCCCTTCTTTTGTGAGAAAATCTATTATTTCAAGCCCTTTCTTTAATAATTTTTAAAAATACGACAATTTTAATAAAACTAATTGCACATTTGCATTTGCAATTGCATCAGTTCAGTTTTTCTATTCTGTCAATAGGATCAAAAATATTATTTAAGTTTCATCAGTATGTAATTTATAAATGTAATTTATAAATTACATACTGATGAAACTTACCGTAGTATGTAATTTATAAATTACATACTACGGTCATTACATATACGGTCATCCGGGTACTATATAATAAATTACGTATGATTGATTAGTCTCGTTATCAATACAAAACACGCTTATCAGCCCTGCAATAAATAACTAGATCCACGTATAATACGAAGTAGCCATATTATTCATGAAGTTGTTTTATTAGATGACCGCATTCGAGCGGAACAGTTACCTGATATGTTCCACGGACCTTGATGTTTTAATTCGACGTAGATTTTTCGTACTCATGTACATATACGTGTATAAAAGCATCTTCGTAAGACTGTCAACAAGTTTAGATAGATAAGTAGATAAGAAATAGTGTATTCATACATATTTTTGCACACACAATTTGTGCACCAACAATGTACTGAACAGTGAATAGTGCGCATATTGTCATGTGCGCATGTTGCAAATTTTCAAACCCCCCCCCCCCCATCGAAGTACGTGTTCTTAATACCATGTGTGTCACCTTTACTAACTGGTAAGGAGTCCGTCCGAGTTGGAACTACTCTCTTACTTAATTAAGTTGAATTGCATACTGTATACACCTTTTTTTCGGTTTGCAAATATAACAGTAAAATGATTACGAGTTAAAAGGTATTTAATCTTAAGCTACATGAAATACCTCATAGCTTGTAAGTTTGTAACAACGCTTCTGTATTTAGTTTGCTTTTTTAACTATAATCCACTTCCGTTTGTAATTTCTTCAGTTTCAAGTTTCATAACGCTGCTTAAGGTCGGATCATCTGACAGATTTTTTAAAATTACATTATGACAACTTAGGATTACTGAGCAGGTATAATAAAAAGGGATAGAATATGTAACACACGTTCTATCCCACAATAAAAAGCCTGTTTTGACATTCAGATACACACAATAATTCAGTTATCATAACCTTGGATTGGATTGGAAAACCAATCTATACAAAAATATTACTAATGCAATATTTATGCTAAGTCATCAGTCATCACCGATAACACCGATATCAAATGTATCCGAATGTTTCTTTTTTTATTTGATGGCCAAAATTATCTATATAGTACCTATATTTACCAATAAGCGCGGCGCAGTTGCCACGGAGCTGTCAAATCAGTTTAAGGATCAGTTTATATCGAAACTTGTTGCGAGATTACAGACCGACTGTTTATTTTATTCAAAGGAAAAGTAATATGTGGAACAGGTTACAGGTATGTTATTCTATTACATGAGAAAGTTTTGACTTTGGTTGTTGTTAGCCGTGCACATGCACATTGTAATAGTGTGCGTAGGTCTCGGAAGCGCTCAGTCACGATCGCGAATCGAACGAATCGCAGTTACACACACAAACAAACGTGCCTGTCGGTAGACGTCGCTACTAAAGGCAAAACCCTCATCGTGAAATAGAATAACTATACATGTGGGGGTTGTAATAGGTGGAACAGATTGCAAATTTACCTAGTATAACACACTCCTACGACCGGTGGCGCACTATTTTTCATAAGATAAAATAAAAACAGATCTATAAAATGTGTTCTTAACACAGAATATAAATAATAAGCGTTTTTATTTTATAAAACTTTAACACGATTTTTATTGTGGAATCTCCGCAAGGTAGACGTTTAAATAGCGATTTAGTGTCTTGATCTTTACGATTTTTTTATCGAGTCAATTGATTGCGTCAAATTCAATTATTATGAAATTAGTTTTTTTTTGCCATCATTACATTTCAGAAGATTTACATAATTAATCGAGATTTAATCGAGAGGTCAATCGACGTATTCAACTCGGCTGGGCAGCGTTCGGGAGATTACGATTTACGACATATCTGCTCGTCAGGTATACCACAAAACTTAAAAACAAGATTCTACTATTGTGCATAATACCAGTGAAGACTTAAGGATCTGAGACGTTGTCCTTCACTGCTGGCCGTATGAGAAAGCTCAAGGTCGCTCACGAGCTACGAAGACGATATACTACCGGTTTGCCTGCGTGATAAACTTAGAAATGAGGATATCCGCAGTAGAACCAGAGTAACCGACATAGCCCAACGAACTAGTAAGTTAGAGGCAATGGGCAGGCCATATAGCTCGAGGAACCGATATCCGATGGGGAAAGAAAAGCTCCTCGAGTCAGCGTCGGTAGGCGAAGTTTAAGGCGGCGCAGGAAGTCGATGGGTGCAAATTGCTTGGAACCGTACTCTGTGGCATTACGTTGTAATAAGTGTCGCCGCTTCCATGATATACCTCTTACCATCAAATACTACACAAACAATAATCCGTGTTAACTACTCGTACATCATTTTTTTTTAATCTTAACTTATGCAAAGTAAACGCAATGGCTGACTCTGTTAGTTTATTATTAACACTCCCATTGAGTGTCCACAAATCACGTCAATGTCACTGTAACAGCTAATAATGGCGCTGTTTGCGACATTACGCTATATTACTATTGCGAGCAACGTATGATGTCATCATGTCATTTGTGGACGACTGCCCTTATATTACAAGTGCTGCTTCCATTTTAATGTGAAAAAAATCAAATCCATATCTTAGGGGCAAAGAAACTCAAAAATAGAAGTAGCTAAGATGGAAACAGAAAACACCTTGTGCGGTGCACAAACCGATAAATTTTAGATTTTGCAGCATTTGTGGACAGTTCACTTGATGACATTGTTCTATACACGTCTACAAAGTTTGATCACTGTTTACAACTCTCTATACGAAATAATAATTATTAATGTGATCACAGCTAAAAACTAATCATTTTCAACATTAACACATATCATATTCCTGCCGTTTCTAAAAACATGGTGAGTGAACATACGATAGTTTTTATATTATATATATTTCTTTTCTAGGTAAGAAAGTATTCTCACATCACTACAAGTGAACGATACAGTAGAAATAAATAAAACGAAACGCGTTTAATGATTTTTCGAGACGTCTAAATAATTGCAGCTTATCCTTGAATTTGACGTTTATTTTCTACTTTTTTTATACGCTGCTTCCGATACTCTGTTTAAGAGACAATTTATTTAATTTGTCAAATCTTTGTAGCTGTCACTTATAATTTACCACCGACAGATGGAGCGACCGATACAACATAGCACTAAAACTGCACGAGACCTAAACTTTTTTTTTGTACAATAATACTACTGGCATTATTTCAGACTGCATCCATTATGTATTTTGGCATAGAAAACGAAAGTTTTTATCACAAAAATCTTTTATTTTATGTAGTTCCGCACCGTCATCAGAATTTTGCGTTGATCAGTCTGGTTTATCTCGGTAAATAAATGTCTAGAATAAAACGCGGTCAAAACGATTTCGAGTATATTTATCGCCAACATCGTTTATCAATGGTCGAAAGAAGTTCACGCAAATTAAAAATAAAACGATAAAAATTGTCATTGTACAACGAATCCATGATCAACTTGCTGGAATTTTGTCAGAGTCATGTTATTGGTTTGATTAATAGTTACAGAAATTTTCGGTACACAATTTGTGACCTTTAGCTCCTGTGGCTCGCAGATATCTACAACTATCCTCTAATAGGATTCCTATTAGAGGATACATGCAGATATAAAAATGCAGATGCGTTGTCCTGAGGACTAACATGGAATATCTCGATTCCAGTTAAAAGTGTCTCCGATTACATACACTCGCCATACGAAATACAGTAGCCTTAAGCTGCTATTTTACGCCAGTATTATGTGAGAGCGTAGTCCTTTCCGGGTCGATCTACAACCGATTCGTGCTACAACACCAAAATTGCTGCAGCATAGCTCTACCACATCAAGAAAGACAAAAAAAAAGGCCCTAATAGCTCCGTAGCTCGAAGAACCGACAAACCCATAGGAAACAAAGGTCTCATACGCAAGTAAGCCAAAGCCCCCACAGTGAACCCCGGTTAAGCATGCAGGACGTCGATAGCCAATTTGACCCGTAGCGAATCGATTGGACGACATTACTTAGTCTAATTGCAATTACAGTTTTATTGTCCTTGTGCTCGAGTAGCCTTGTCGCCGTTAGGTTATTTAATTTAATTGGTTAAGTGTTTTATAAATTTAAAACGCTACAATACATACCATTCGTATATTTATTTACAAAATGGCTTCTTTTCTGAGATAAGTCCTAAGTTAGTAGTAGTATGCACGCAGGAATAGTTAGGTAAGATTACTGCGGAACAATTGTAGAAGAATGATAAGTATGTTGTTATAGCATGGATGGTAATTGGAGCCAGTATGACGTAACAATAATAATATAAATTACAATGTTTTTTTTTTTATAAAAGGGTACTTGAAGTCAGTGGTAATCGAGCTAAGTGATACAAAGCCATAAAACGTAGATGACCATTTATAGTACAATTAGGAATTTGCTAAAGAACAACACGAATGTGGAAAGAATAATTAGAATAAACTCCTTTTCTTTAAATGAGGTTGGAAATTAAAAGAATTAAATTATCATCAATACAGACGCTTCACAAAGCCATAGTTTAACACATCAGGAATCCTGATTATCCTCTTCTACCTTAATTTAATCCTGATTCAGGATTAAATTAAGGTATAAGAGAATTCTCTTAAACAGAAACAGAAACTTTGAAAAAGAAACTTTTTTATTCAATGTAGATTATGACATTACTTATTGAAAGTCACTTTTTTTTAATTTAAACCTTTATATAATGCTCCTGCTCCTGCCGCTGCTAATTGCGCTGCCATTATATTATACTTTGCTTAAAGTTCACGCAATGCCGGATGTGAAAATAGTTCAGTTTCGGCGTTCTTTAGCTCTCAATAATTCTGAAGAAATTCTAAACACATTAATATTTTAGTCGTGGCTTCGTTTACATTATACCAAACACAGAATTAAAACAGTGCGCATGTGAACTTTGCAGATTTGACGGCAATCTATTATTATAATAATAAGTATGTAATAACGTATGGCGGCGACTGAACAATACAGCAGTATGCATAAACATTAAACAGTACACTCACTCGCACTCATGCTGCCCTATTGCACGCATCATAAGCGAAACGTTGAGGTTGTGCTCTACTCTCACCTAATGGAAATCCAGTAAATTTCTGAGCTAAAAAGTTTTTATCTTTTTACTATAGCACTTTTAGAATAATAAAAATACACATATATCGAGAAAAATCACTCGTTTTCATGTTTCTATTATTTTTAAAAGTAATTTTCTGTATTTAGTAAATAAACTGATTGAAAAAAAATATCGAGCGTGTCCGGATGTCTGTAATGGCGCACGATTACGGTCGTTAGAATTAATGTATCAAAATAGTTCTTTTTTTTATTAGGTTTAAAATTTCAACGCACAGGTTCCTTTTAAAAATTACTAGATAAGTAAAAAACCACTGGTACTTTTCTACAAAAAAATATTCTCATGGATCTCTTCTTTCGTCTCAAATATGGAAAAAGAGATATTTTTCTTTTTATACAATCAAATGATCATGAGGCGTGCACTTTTGGATTTTCGAAACATTGTTTTTGTATCTGTCGAACAAAAAAAACTGCTTATTCGGGGAGCATACAGCAGCACGAACATCAGTGGCAGAGCCCGGAGAAATGTCCCTTTTACATCATCGCGGTGCCCACATCCATGCTCACTGCCGCGGAATGAGCTGAATGTAAATGAGGCATTACAGACTGTACGAGGCTGCCACTAGAGAACCTTTCATTCCAAGAATAATTCGTTATTTTAAAGTTTCAACTTTAAAATAACGAAGCTATTTAAAGTCTCGACTACCGTATATCTTGTTGATATTTTCTGCGTACCCATACTTATATTAGACATGTGTCAATCGTGAATGATTCGGGATATTCCATTTATCCACCAGGGTGGATGATACTCGAAAACGCGTATTTGTTTATCCACCGTAGACGAGGTATCCACCTCCGATTACCAATCGGAATTCACTTTTTGATTGTTGTTCCGCCTTTCCACCCCGATTACAATTCAACAGAAAATTTATTCTCTAAACATCTTATTCTTTAACATATTGCTTAACTTTTAATAACCACAAGCTTAAACAAAAATCATAATACGAATTGCGTTTAAAATAAATTAAATTTCCTTGTTTTAAATAATAATAAGTAATTTATGAATTCTGCAATATGTCTAGGAAATAACCAACACTAATTTCAATCGTATATCCTGGACAAATTCGTCTCTCAATAAAAGACATTTTAAAATTTGATAAGTACCGTACTATTTCCAATAATGTGTTCAAATTAACAATATATTTAATTAATTTAAATACTTACTTCAATATAATATAATTGAAATTAATTGCAGTAAAACATTTCTTTTATCATAAGATATCATCAAAATCACATAAATTTCGTCACATCGAATGATATGTAATTATGATGATAATAATAGATGGAACAATTAAAAGTATTTCAATTTTGACCTTTAAACAAAAAGCATGTACGAGGGTGGATTGAAAAGTACTCGGCCTAACACAGATCCATTCAATTCTAAAAATCAAATCTACCCACATTATTTAGTTCAGTTCAGACTAGTTCATTGTGTGAAGTTCGAAACGTGTGCGATAATTAGTTGTGATTTTATAAATTTATTAACAAAGTAATCGGACATAATTTCCGCGAATGGAGCAAATCGAGCAGCGTGCCGTCATTAAGTACCTCCATAAGAAGGGGCTATCATCAAAAGCCATCCATGATGACATGGTCAGTACATTAGGCGATTGTGCTCTGTCATATTCATCCGTCAAAAAATGGATAGCAGAATTTAAGCGTGGTAGAGAGAGTGTGAAAGATGAACCCCGCTCTGGAAGGCCTTCGACGTCAACTACTGACGAAAATATTAAAAAAGTACTTGATTTAATAATGGGAGACCGCAGATTAAAAATTAGAGAGATAGCCGAGATTATAGGCATCTCTTATGAACGAACTCAAAACATCATTGTCAACGAGTTGGGTTTCCACAAGGTGTCTGCGAGGTGGGTTCCGCGACTGCTTTCAGTTGAACAAAAAAGGACGCGATTGACTATTTCACGCGACTGTTTGGAGTTATTTGAAGCCGATGCAGATGATTTTTTGAATCGTTTTGTTACTATGGACGAAACATGGGTTCATTACTGTACACCGGAAACAAAACAACAATCAAAACAGTGGAGAAGACCTAGTTCACCACCCCCTAAAAAGGCTAAGTCGATTTTGTCGGCAAATAAGGTGATGGCTTCAGTATTCTGGGACTCGAAAGGTGTGATTATGATTGATTATCTTGAAAGGGGTCAGACTATAAACTCTGATTACTACTGCACCTTACTACGTCGTTTACGAGAGGAAATAAAAGAAAAACGTCGAGGAATGCTCAGAAGAAAAGTCCTGTTTCATCAAGATAACGCCCGTGTTCACACGTCAGTACAGTCAATGGCTGAAATTCACAACTGTGGCTTTGAACTGTTACCGCATCCGCCGTATTCACCTGATCTGGCACCATCAGACTTCTTTCTGTTCCCTAACCTAAAAAAGCACTTGGGAGGTCAAAGATTTTCGACAAACGACGAGGTCAAAGCAGCTGTAGACACATATTTTGACTCTAAGGAAGAATCATTTTTTTCAACCGTCTAAATGCTTGGAAGGGGAGGTGGCAAAAGTGTATTGAACTTGATGGTGATTATGTAGAAAAATAAAAATATAACTGATTTAGTATGTGTTTATTTTCTTGGTTAGGCCGAGTACTTTTCAATCCACCCTCGTATTTATTTTTATACGTATGCTCATGTCCACTAAGTACACTTGGGCCAGTTTCTACCATATTTTTATAAACGACTGTACACAGCCGAAGGAGAAAATCGGAAGAAAACTAATATACGAATTCCGATCATTCACCCCGTTTGGGGTGGATAAAAGAACACGCGATTCCGAGTATCCACCCTAGGTTGGATTTCTTAGGGTGGATAAACGGAATAACCCAATGATTCGTTGATTTGACCCGGGACGCATCAAAGTATTGATGATTCCAATTACATTTTTTAAACTTTCCGGATCAAACGATTAACAGGGCCTACAATCAAAGAGAATATTAATGTCCGTCGACCGACATTATCGAACGGGTCTCACAGCTGTTCGTAAGATGAATAACACTCGAATGATCAGGTCACTAGAAATGAATGAATGATACATGCCTAATTTATATTTATGAAGCATATTCATAACTTGAATTAGAAAACGGTTAAAAGCATTTTTCAATCCCGTGTAACCTCTTCTCCCACCTCCCAGTGTCGTACATTTTTAGAATGTAAAATAAAAACTGAGAAAAATGACGTAAACTATACACTACGACAATGAAATCTAGCATGTTCTATAATGTTAACAAAATCCTTCTAATAATGAATCCACTAATGAACTCTAATAAAACATTAGGAAAAACTACGTTAGTTTAATGTTACTACTGACATTCCTTTACTACAATAGCATTCTAAACATAGTATTTATACAGCAAGGATTGCGCATCCGCGTAATTATTTCAAAGCCGACACAAAAGCGTTTCTTACATATGCAAATCGTTACTGATAATGCACTCTCTGAAAGTCACGCTTCACGGTCGAACGGCTAATCGCTGTTACGCTTGCTCCTCAGTCTTAATCCTGAAAAGCACAATCAACAATAAGCTGTAGTACTAAAACTTAGTTGCGAGTATTGCATGTACATTTACACAATATAAAGACCACAGGCACATACTGAACGCCACGATGATGTTAATATTTGTGTTGTGCAAGCTAGGAACAAGGAAAATTTGTTATAAATATCATTTCAAAAATTTTAATCTATATATTATCATATACGTGAAGAGAAAACTTTGTAGCCCTTCTTAAGAGTATTGCGCGCACAGAGATGTGCGAGTTTTGGCATAATTAATCTATTTGTGGCAGAGCCATGCTGCAGTTATATTAGTAGTATAGTTGTAGCACGAATGGGTCGGCTTGACCGGAGAAGGACCACGCTCTCACAGAATATCAGCGTCAAATAGTAGCTTAATGCTGCTGTGTTTCGTATGGTGAGTGTAGAGAACCGGAGACCCTTTTTACTGGAAACGAGGCATTCCTTAGTTCTCACGGATGACAACGCATCTGCATTTTGAATCGTAATCGAGGATAAATGTAGATGTCTATGAGCCACAGCAACCACTTACCATCAGGTGGACTGTGTGCTCGTTTGTTACCCTATCCTATAAAAAAAATTTAAATAAGGAGTGTAGGAAGCTAAAATTTATATATGTTACGAATACATTAAATAAAACATACATCATTTACGTTCATACTGCAAATGTCGAACACATAATTGTCGCTTGGACTCATTATAATATAATTGGAGCGGAGCTCCCATAGCGCAAGAAAACGATTCTTTAATTCTCCGTTAGTCCGTAACCCGTAAGCCAATTTACATAATTTTTTCGGCAAAATTTGTAGCTCAACGCAGACAAGTTTGTAAAAAATATAAATCTGAATTTGTCTAAAAGATATTAAAAAATAACCAAAAACTAAATTGTCTATGGAAAAATACATGTAAATCAAAAGCTCGAATTTTACTCCGCTGCGTTTTTGATGCTAGCAAAAGCTTTGCATCTGCATCGGCCCTAGTATAAATATAATAAAACATAATTTTGTCCTTTGCAATGTTCATACCAAAAAATATATACAATTTCTTTCCTATTATATTCAACTCGCATATAGACCATTTAATTAACTAGCAGATATATTTTATATATACTTTTACTAATCATAACATAAATACAAAAATGTTATTTACCTAACAAAACACAAGGTACTATATCAATCCACCTGGAATATAATCGATGAAACATCGTGTTTCGAGTAAACAGGTGAGTAACACGTTGGTGCCATATACAATTTTATGCTGAATAATCGTTTTGGTGCTAACTACTAACACAAAGACGAATTTCGAATACGTTCGAATGGAGTAAATAAATCCAATTTTTAATCGTAATTAATAAAAATTAGGATTTCTACTGACATATCTTTAACCCTCGTTTGTAAAGGTATAATTCTAATTGAGTGGAAAAAATAGAGGTATATTTGTAGCTGTGTAATGGGACTCTAGGTGAACCAATATGTGTCCTTACCTAAAGAAAGGACAAATACTTGTCCTTTCTTTACATGGTAGAGCCATGCTGCAGTTATATTTATAGTATAGTTGTAGCACGAATGGGTCGGCTCGACCGGGGAGGGACCACGCTCTCACAGAATACCAGCGTCAAATAGTAGCTTAATGCTGCTGTGTTTCGTATGGTGAGTGTAGAGAACCGGAGAACCTTTTTACTGGAAACGAGGCATTCCACCTAAGTCCTCACGGATGACAACGCATCTGCATTTTAATTCGTAAACGAGGATAGATGTAGATGACTATGGGTTACAGCAACCACTTACCATCAGATAGACTGTTTGCTCGTTTGTCATCCTATCCTAAAAAAAAACATTCCGAACGTCGCGTTGTTTGAACCGAGGACTTGGGCCACTTTTCATTTTTTTTTTTCGATGGTGGTTTTGTATATCATTATTTTCTGGAAAACGTTTCATTTAATTTAAACTACAAAAATTAAAATGTCACAATCACAATCAAAACACTCATGTAACAATTCTGTAATACATTATCATCCTAAATAATAAGTTAACACATCATTTTTCTATTAATTACAGATCAACTCTTCGCTAGTCAACATTTATGACATATTTAACTACATACATACATATACTTAAAACCTTAAGATAAACAAAAAAACTTATTATACTAGCTGTTCGCTAATTCGCCCTGGTGTAATGTATGAAGGTTTAAATTTTTTTGCGCGGAACCCTAATTAGTTTTCTAAAATTTTCTTAAAGTAGCCTAAGTTACTGCTTATAACATCAGCTATCTGCCTGTGTAAGTCCCGTCAAAATCGGTCCAGCCGTTTCGGAGATTAGCCGGAACAAACAGACAGACAGACGGACAAAAATTTTGTATTTTTGTTATAAGTACATACCGAATATACTTTCCATATGCTTTTAGTAAAAAGCTGTTATTTTGACATTAAAAACACAATTTTATTTTATTTATTTGTATAGATGCTTAGATGGAAATTAGGGTGTGTATAAGTGCAAGTTGTTTTACTGCACTTACTACTTGAAACAACAATACAGTATAGTACATAAAATTTAGGATTTGATGTATTCAAGGGGCTTTATTAGAATTTCCAGAAAACCGGAATGCGGCAGTGCCGCTACGCCGCACGCCCCGCCGAACGCTCTCCATCCAGACCTAAGATCGTACAAAGAGCAAGTAATATGTGTCACGTACGCGAAACGCCCCGACCCTCTGCACGTTCAGCTCTCGGATTTTCTTTCATTTCCACTATTTTATCTTATTATTAGGTATTCAAATTTTAACACAAATAAATGTAAACCTTTATTTTACCATTTGTTATAACTAACTAGCCGACATAGCCCAACGGATTAGTAAGCTGAAGTGGCCATGGGCCGGCAATATAGCTCGAAGAACCGACAACCGATGGGGAAAAAGGTTCTCGAGTGGCAGCCTCCCCCCTCACTAGATTGAGTAACGACGTAGTAAGACATGCAACATGCAGGAAGTAGATGGATGCAGATGGCTTAGGATCGCGCTTTGTGGCATTCCTTTGGGGAGGTTGATGCTCAGCAGTGGACTTGTGAAGGGCTGTAATAATGATGGTAATTAACATTAAAGTCGGCATAAACTTTACAATTAAGTGGAAATATAACCACAAATGGCTTAGCAAGATCCTCCGTTATGCCGAAAATATTGCAGCATTAATTTTGAAATAAATATATGATAAAGTTGAGGATTAATGTTAAGGACTAAGTTAGACGAAAACACGATTCCGTAAAATTTTCTCGATAGATAAAAAGATCCAAAGTTACCTCCAAACTGAACAATAAACCGCTGTTATTCATAAAATACTTTAAATAAGATCACTTTTTTTACTTTAAATAAATCTTTGCATACTAACTGAACTAACTACAAAGCAGTGCTTATGTTATTTACTTTTTTTAAAAATACCATTATTTTCACTGTAAAAAGAAATTACCTAAACTATCGGCGTCTTGAATCTTGATTTCTGCCGCCCGATTAGTATCGCTTTGGCTTTTGAAGGGGGAAGTTGTATCGCTTACTATCAGAATACACATTACGCAACAGGACGACGTAAAATTAAAAAGGGAAATAACCGTAATAAAATAAGAAGCGACTGGGTTGGCGTTAAGAAACAAGCATAAATATGATAAACCTAATGAAACAAGTATCTAACGACCTATCTACTTACAGTATTAGTGATTACAAACATGTCGGTACATAGCATACGACGCGCGGGGAAGTGGGGGCGAAATTAGAATTTGAGCTGACTTACTATATCCCCTTAAAGTAAGAGGTCTAGCATAATAACTACCTACATACCTATAGTGTAATGCTTGCGTACATTGAATGTCATTTGTAAGGCATGCACGGAACCCGGCCTCAGCTCTACGTGCTCGTAGCTCAATCGACATTAAATTATTCACTCGATACACTTTTATAGGATACTCCTAATCAGCACAGTAATCTGGGTTATTTCACGGACATCAATCACATTACGCACTTCTATAATAGTCTATTCAATACAACGGGAATCCATTATCATATAGTTGTCATTACATATTTGAACGGACTTGTTGCATTTACATATGTACAATAATTATTCCATAAACAATACACTTGTTCATAAATAATAGTTAATGAGAAGTGACGCACCTTAAGTACTAGAGACGAAGTTTACTCATTTGTAAAACATGTATTTCTCTTATATACGTAGGTATTTTATTATTATATTTGCATTGTAATTACCATATAAAAATAATTTGTAAATGGTGTTTTAAATTTATTTGTAATTATTTTTTTTATTCATATGGGCTTACTAACAGTCAATTTACACAATGACAATCTCAAATGGGTTATACCTTTTATCCACCCTAGGGTGGATACTCGGAAACGCGTGTCCGTCTATCCACCCCAGACGGGTGAATAGTCGGAATTTACTTTTATTTGTTCTTACCAAGTACTGTTCAGTACATTCATTTTATATACATACAATTATTTACTTTTAATAACCACCAAGCTGATCAAAAAACTTATTACGTGTTGCCGTTACCTTTACGGCCTATTGAAAGTTCACGCATTACGTATTGCATTTAAATCAAATTAAACTTCCTCTATTGAATGCCTTAAGCGCAAAGCGCGTCTTAGGTATGTTCTACTAGCGCCTAAAAATCAAGAATTCAAAGTTTTGGAATAAGTTTTATATTTCTGGTAAATTTATTGTGTTGACATTTTTTTCGGATTTAGTGAAAAATTAGTTTTTCAAACTGTTTTCGAAGCCATGTGCAATCTAAAGTAAAGAATTTGTTAGTGATTTTGAGACTATTTGTCACCTAACAGTTGGTCAACCTTCTTGACAGAAATTTTTGTACTCCTACTGACTTCCGTGTATGTAGAAACCAGAATAATCCTGTTAAAAACATTTCAAAAACTATTTCTCTGAAGTTGTAGCTACAAAATTAACAGTGCTACGAGAATATATTCGATACTGTGAGAAAGCTATACTGACTTGTTGTTACCATCCATCTTATAATTTAATGGAATAGTTTCAAAACTTATTTCAGCAAAGAAAATAAAAAGAAAGAAAACAAAACGAAATCACAATTTTCGCCTAAATAACGTTACTCGCATTGGTTGCATCCTCCTAAATCTAACGACCGAGTAATAACTTTTCATTTATTGTGACATGGCTACATGGCCTTCAGCCAAAATGAACTAGTATTGTATAATTGAAGTATACAATTAACAGACGGCGGAAAAACTATTCAAGAGTACCGAAATAGTGACGCGAAGGCAATTAAATGTAATTATTACAGTAATAATGGTGGCAAATCTTACAAAAAATCTGGATAATATAGATGAAGCTGGTGGAAGTGATTATTATTTTTAGTATTTATCTTATTTTAATAATATTACTGACTATATTACTGATTTTAGATATCAACTACTTTGACTCTCATACATAACATTATTATGTTACTATCTACTTAACCCTGTTTTTTTAACTATGATCATATTATATCGTTAGCGAACTTCACATGTCTTCGAAACATTTTTTTTCCTTATTTCTCAGACATGCAGGTTTCCTCACAATGTTTTCCTTCACCGCCGAGCACGTGGTAAACCAGCACTTAAAATTGCAACTAACAATTTCATTGGTGCCGGCGGGGATCGAACCCCGGTTACTCGCGTTGTGTTATATTTACAGCGAGCGTTAACCATCTGGGGAAGTGCGGTGAACCTTGCCCCAAAAACCCTTTCAGAAATTAGGGGAGGCCTGTGCCCAGCAGTGGGACGTATATAGGCCGTAACTTCACTTTATATACCGTTACCATTGTAACCTATTAAAGTCTACTGCCGAACATAGGCCTCCCCCATTGCCTCATAGGAGTGATATTTGCCATAGTTGCCACGCTTGGCAAGCAGATTGGCAACCGCAGTTTTTTTATTTTCAGTCGTTATTAGAAAGACGCTACTGCCCATGATTTATTTCCCTCTGTCGCCTCCAACGACACCCACGGGACGATACGGGGTAGTGGATATGCTTACACCACTACACGGTAATATGATCGTATAATGTGACAAAAATCATGGATACATATGAACCAGGCACTCGTTTCTGCACAATCAACTCAAGGTCAAACCCTTGAAACTAAAATATATATGGTAATCAAAATTACGTAAACTATTGTAAACTTTGCCAAAATCTCTTTGTCTAAATAAATTTATTATTTTCATCACGATTGCTCATTTACCAAGAATTTGGCGATGAACAAAATTTGTCGCATTCATAGTTGAGATTTTTCGTTCCAAAACTCAATAGCCTTCCCGCTTGTGTTTTTCCACCAAAAGAAAAAGATCACTATTGTTTGTATAGCGAAGGGCGATAACTATTGATCAAAGTTGTAAATAATTCAACAAAGACCTTTATATTTAATTGGTAGTAAACCATTATGTTGGATCATACACACATACTATAATAATTAATGACAAACCTCTATCGCATGCAAAAGCGACATGTGATCAGTTAGTACGCGAGTCACGAGTATATTAACCGATAATAGTACTTATTCAATATTCGTTTATAACAATTGTTAATTGATCAGGAGAATTATATACTCATTGATATAACAATAAATGAGCGAACGTGCACTTGTTTCATAATTACACTAATGATAACTAATAAATTCACTTCCAAAAATAGTTTTAATTCATCATCATACTGGGACATCATACACATATTATGTAGGACATGTATGGGGGAGGAGAAGACGGCAGCCTACGTGTTGCTGGCACGTCCGGAGGTCGCTGTTTCAGGGCTAAACATCTCGACACGTCCCGAACGAAGTTGTGTTCGCAACATCAAGGGACTGCTAAACTTCTTCGAGGAGATTTCATGGCTCGACTAATCGTAACATTCCTGCTTACACGTAAAGTAGGCCGCTTAAACGTGGAGTTGCGGAAAATATAGCCCGTTATCAAATAAAATCTAATAAAAATCTAATAAATTCACTTCTATAAAGTTGTTTCAACCCGAATCATACTATTCCAGGACATTTTTAATCGAGGCTAAACATTAGCGTTTTCTAGTAACTGCGACGAAAACTCATTGAATTTAAAATATTGTTACGAGCTTGAGGTTCGTGACAATAAAAATTGCCGATAGAATTACCTAAACTAACACTTTAATTCACTTTACACTAATTAAAGTTAAAAACACTAATAATTAATCACACTGATTCACTTTATTCCGCTCCGAAGCTTCGCTTGTCTCGCCAACTTCAATACTTCCCCGATCGCATCTTGCAGCGCCTATTTATATAAATTAGCAGCGAAATATCCAGAATATTCAAGTAAACACGCGCAAGGTACCGAGAGTTCGTGTTTCAACTTCAAGAAGTTTAGTTCTTCGGTTCGAGACTAGATGGCGCTAGTGCCGTCGACTTGAGCGCGTAACAATATGTTTTAAAAATCCCACGTTATTGATTACAAAACAAGTTAAAATCACTATATTTACAATCGTATGTGTAATTTTTTCCACCTTTAATGGAAGCGCAGTAACACACTAGCAATAATTGCATCTAATTACATCTACTAACGAAGCGTGCTCTGGCGTCGTATGGTACTTAAGTTACATTAAAAAGCTGAATAGCAGTGTTTAGTATTTTTATTTATAGTAATATTACAGTGAAACAAAAGCACACAGTCTACCTGATGGTAAGTGTATGCTGAGGCAGAGAAATGAGGATGCGTTGTTCACCCCTGCAAATCACACTTCCATGGTATGCCTCATTACTAGTAAACAAAGGTCTGTTTACGTTTCGTATGGTAAGAAACCAGTATCAATATTGTTGCTGTTTTACGCTGATGTTCTATAAGAGCGAGATTCTTCCAAGAGCAAGCAGACTCATTCGTGCTGCAGCGTGGCTCAACCACTTATAAATTAGCTTTGATGAGTAAAGCTTAAGGTTACCGTTACAGCCTATTAAAGTCCACTGCTAACTGCCTCCGCCATAGATGGCCTCATAGGGAAATTTTCCTATCATATCGCTATTTGTATTTATTATAACCGCCTCATTTTGTGCATTGGCGTTCACAGAAGGGTAATTATTTCATTTGATGTAAATTGGGCAGATTGGGAAAAAATAAAATACAAATGTATTTTTAACCGCAAAATGAGTTTAAATTGAAAGTTTCTAATGTGTGAATTTTTAAAAAAAATGAAGGCCCTCTCCTAGGGCCTCAATTAGTAGAGATATGGGCTCCTGAAGTTTTAGGAGTCACGGTGATGACATTATGTGGGTACGGTAGTGACGATTGTTCACGGTAATGACACTTCGTGCACACGGTAATGTCGTTTCAACACGGCAATAATAAATGATACTTCGTACTGTTCTTTTCCCCTTGAAACATATACTAAAAATTTAAAATAAAACAGATTGTTAATGAAATAAATGTTTATTAAAAACTTCTTTGGTAAAGATATAATCTCACAAAATAACTTTCTCAGTTCTGTAATAATTATAACTTAAACTAGATACATTTATTACCTTTTATCACATACGTACAAAAATGGAAAATAAAACTTAAACGTCTTTTACTGAGATCAACTATTCTTTTAGTGTAATTGGTCCTTGACTAGGTGCAAATAAAAACAAATGATATATTAATAATTTTTCATAGGTTAGTTATTGAGATCAATTAACTTTTCAGAGAACAATAATATACTAAATTATAATTATAATTTATAATATAATAGCTTAATTAAAAATGACAACTAAAAATATATGTGAAATTATCAAAAACTAAGTAGACATTATTGTAACTATAAACTCGAAATGTAAAAAAAAATAATCAAAATAAGCAAACATTTAGGTATTTTAATATTTTTACTCAGGTAGTAAATTTTCGACATCATCAAATATAAGCTAACCTCTGCGATTTATATTGGGTTCTTTTAATACTTTAACAATAACATTTTTAGTGACACAGTCTTCATCATCTTTGTTCGGCCAAGAAAAAACATTTACGGTGTCTTTTATCCTTCTGAGAGATTTTACTGTAAAAATGTTGTCATCATGATTAATATTTATCACTTGTCCAATAAAATACTTTATGGCAGTATTCTTCTTTAACTGACATTGGTACGATGTAACAACCCATGAGCCTATTTGTATATTCTCATATGGATCCTTTAGCTTTGCCTTTTCTAATCCTGTTATATTGGAAGATGCTTCGTCAAATTCACTACCTAACGGGTCAACGCTTGACACATTCGTTGAATCGGAGATACGAGTAGCTTCATTATCTGCTGCAGAAGCACCCGGCAAAGCGATTAAAGTTTCGGCATAAATTGGAGCAGCCTCAAGTGGGGTTGACGACTCAAACATCACAATTTCGGATGGCTCTAGGGTAATATCTAAATCGGAATTAATATCATTAACTGCCGACGTTTCTATAATCATGCTAACATCTTGAGACAAACAGAATGTTTTTTCTTCAAATTTAGCAGTTTTGATGTCTTGTAACTCTCTTGGTAACTCTGCGTTCGTACGAGCTAAAAATGCTTCCGATCTTTGAATTTTAGCAACTTCAAGTGACGAGCACAACACCCGTTCTCCTTCATCTTCCTCATCACTTTTTTGATTTTGGAGCAAATGCTCTTCAAACTGGTTTTGGAAATTATTGCAAGATCTTTCTTCACGACTTGGCACGAGTACAACATTGGAAACAATCACAAGTTCTTTAGAAGAGTTTGGCTGATTCGACTCTTCTGTGGGATCTTCAGAATCTAATTCAGGTGGCGTATCTTTTTCTTGTAACATTTTAAGTTCATTTTTTCTTTCTTCTTAAATTCTGTTGGTTTATCTTCCATTTTTTTTCTCTGTGCCCTCTGTTCCTTTGGCTTTAATTCTTTAATTGTTACAATTTTTTTAGTATCCTTTCTTTTAATATAGCGAGCTTTTTCTTTTTATAAGTGTTCTTTGTATAGCTCAGGGTAAGACTTTATTTTGTTGCGCCTTTTTTGTTCCGCTAATCGTTTTTTATTAACATTTCTTCTCTATTTACTGGCTTTTTACGTCGTGGCATGTCTATTTTTTTGTCTAGAACAAGCAAAATTGGCGTATATAATTCACAATGCTTATTTACATACCAATTACAATCGGTACTAGTCTAAAAAAACTGTTAATATTTACTTATGTATTATATGTAAGTCATTATCATGTTATCGTCGTCATTACCGTGGCTTAAAACAACCACGGTAATACATGTTAATGACAAACACGGTAATGAAAAAATCAAATATTATTCGCATAACATTGCAGGGTTAATGTTCCGGAATATGTTCTGTTGCTTATGTCATAACAAAATGGTTAAATAATTAGGGAAAATAAAACCTATTCTAATATTCTGTGTACTTACCGAGGAAGTAGACCCACAATAAAGACAACTTTTTCTGACAAAAACCACGGTAACACTCTTTTTCTTCACTTTTTTTTTAAATCAGTCAGGATGTGCGACGTGCGTTTTCGTTGACGGCTGCGTGGTGGCTGGGAGGTGCGCGGAGCAGTTGCAGAAATTTTATACAGCTGTTGAGTGATCTACTACACGTCGTGACATGAACTGATACGGGAATGACTGTTTTCGCTTGGGACAATATTTACGATGTTGTTATTCTATCACTTTCAATTTGATTTCATTTGTTAAATCTAAGATATTAGTAATGATTATTAAGCTTTATATTAAATAGTGACTTTGGCTTATAAACATACGTTTAAGATGACATTTTTGCTAAAATAATGACGAAAATGTTATATGGGACACACATGGTAGTGACGTTTTGACTCTTTAATGATAAAAAAATACAAGATTAATTATAAAATACCCAAAATGTATGAGTACTCCTTGTACTGTACATTCAGTACTATATATAATAGTATGGCACGGTATAAATCCAACTTAGTTTTAAGGGGGGAAATTCACCCGGACATCCGATTTACACCAAATGAAATAATTACCCAGAAAGGTCTTTACATTTTGCGTACGTATATCAAATTTACCATCGATACAGACTAGCCATCGGCGCAGGACAGTATTAAAGTGCCCAAGTGTATGTTCAAGCACAGGTGCACCCTCTACTCCCTCACTCTCATAATCCAATGGGACGGTAAACCGACACGACCTGAAAGAGATCAGGCGCAGGGCCAACGGCTTTACGTGCTTTACGGGGCACAGAGGTGAGATACCGCCAACTTCCTGACTCCGGGCAGCTACTGAGAATTTCTTGTAGGAAAAACTCAATAATTGATTTTTTTGGCCCGACCCGGGATTCGAACCCAGAACCTCACGAGCGGCAGTCGCACTACTACAACCACTAGACCAACGAGGCAATCAAGGTCTAACAATATATAAATAAAGCGAAATACCACTAACTGACTGGCACATCACGAGATATCTAAAACCATAGAGACCCGATTGACTTGAAATTTAGTATAGGTACCATTGTGTACTAATGTACATGTCAATGATAGGTACTCATTTCGCAACGTAGACGCTCACTATAGTTCATAAGATAGCTTGATCTCTGCGACAGCTGTCAGTAAAAATCACGCCCATGAAGTCCTGAATTTCTTAGTAGTACAGACACACAGTACCTGTCAATGGCATACTTTATGGGCATGCACTAATTAGGTCGGCATGCCCATAAAGTATGTCATTGACAGGTACTGTCTGTACTACTAAGAAATTCAGGACTTCATAGGCGTGATTTTACTGACAGCTGTCGCAGAGATCAAGCTGTCTTTTATGAACTATACGAACGGATATTACGAGTCCCATCAAAAAAAAAACTTGGTAATTTTCATGTAGGTTCCGCAATAAAATATTATCCGTGCGCCCAGCGAAACGAGCGGATATCAGCTAGTTGAATAACATACATTAAAGAATAATTGTGTTTCAAAGATATTTTAAACAGAACTGTTAAAAATGACATTCAAAAAAAAACATTGAAACATTGATATGACATTTATGCTGGAGCTAAAACTAGTTATTCTACTATTCACAAAAAAAAAATTACGTCAGCGTTATCCGCGCTGTAATCTAGATTGGTTTTTATGTCGCAGTAACAGCTGATGATATGAATTATAACAGCATTTATCGAAACGTTCCGATGCAATCGTAACATGTTGAAATATTTAAAAATAATCCTAGTACCTACGTAATAATTGTTTATTAATCCAGAAGTCAAACAGTACAGAACTTAAACCAGAATTTCTAATGCTGCAATCTAATAATGCCCTCTAGACCAAATTTTGGGTAAAGGCGTAAAAGTCTCAATGGAGATTTACCATCGGCGCAGGACAGTATTATAATGCCCAAGTGTATTCGCAAGCACAAGGCGCACTCTCTATTCTCACGCTTTCATAATCCGTTGGGATGACAAACGGCTTCACATATTTTTCCGATGCACGGAGACAAACGCCGGCAAATTCCTGACTCCGGGATGCTATCACAATCTAATACAGTTTGATCAAACTATCGCAATCAATCTTAACAACTCAGGCGATTAAATGTAAGACTTAAAATTTTAATGTAGTAAAACAGTACATGTTGCCAGCATTTTTGTCATAGTTCTACCTTCTAATTGAATATTTTAACAGTAAAATTAGGATTGACAAGTTTATTACTATAAAACTAAAACGAAATAAAAAAGATATATTCATACATGAAAAGTATTACAGGTGTTATTCTAGGTGCGTTCAGAAATCTACATAATATGTTATATTATTAATATCATATTATTATAATGTAGCTATAACTCAATGTGCAATTTATGAATATCATAATAATGATACTATGACTCTTAGTTCCGGAGTTGTATCCGAAATCTCCTATTAGCCAAAGGCCTTAAACTCTAAAATATTATGTGAGCTGAATAAGCACATTATATTCAATAAGTTAAGACTTATAAATATTAAGTTTTCTATCTTCCGAACAGTATGGTGTCTTTATCTTTTCCGTATTTAGTGTAATTCGTGTACACAGGTAAGAGCAAAATATACGGACAAAAACAAAAAGAGCGCACATTTTTGCAACTCAATTTATACCTTTGTTTATTTCTTAAAATCACGCATAATTTAAAGACTTCTTACATTTATCAATTTAGGTAATAAGCGAAGAGGTATTTAATGTAATAGGAGTATCGGGAGACAACCTATAGCGGTTATTAAAAGTCACTGATCAATTTTATTTCGTGTTCTCACGTGATCTCTTTGAATCCCTCCATACTGTTTAGAGCTTTAGAGCAAGTTCTTACATATTCACACACAAAAAAAAAACTAGTTACAATACAGTGGATTAGCAAAAATCTGACTCGTAAAATGAACGAGTGGAAACGACAAATTATTGCTTTCGTTTTAACATATTTTATATTATATAACTTATAACTATGTAAATAGTAAAAGTAGAAAGTAGAGATGAACTAAGGTGAAATACATTAATGGACTATTCAAAGAATGATATTCTTTCGAGCGGTTCTTTTTCAAAAATCTTTGGGATATACTGTAAGAAGCTATGCGCTACACAGGACATTTTATAACAGTGCAATAGTGTGTAAACGAAAAACTAAACCTTCAGTCGTTTTACCTAGCTCTTATATAATAAAATATACCTATAGTAACGTTTATACCGTAAGATCGACTTGAAAATAAACAAATGGGATTTTATGCAAATATCGGCATCGACTGAAACTGAAATCACTCAAAATCACGCGATGTACTACTACATTTTTATATGTACTAGTATGTCGTCTACAGGATAGGGGATTTCAGTATTGTTTCAGTTATACAAATGTAACACATAATATTATAATGTATTACAGCATTTTAGTATGTATATTATATAAGTAGTTATATGTAAAATATAACGTATGGGCATGTGCTAAGTACGAAAATTATTAATCAGTCCAATACTTTTTTATAAAGGAGGAGGTTCTCAAATCGAGTGTATGTTTTTTTTTCTTATAGCATTGGGTGACAAACGAGCACACAGTCCATTTGATGGTAAGTGGATGCTGTGGCCCATGGACATCCACATTTATCCTCAATTAAGAATCAAAATGCAAACGCGTTTTAATCCCTGAGGACTAAGATGGAAAGCCTCGATTCCAGTAAAAAGGGTCTTCGGATCTCTACACTCACCACACGAAACAGCAGCATTACGCTGCTATTTTACGCTGGTATACTGTGAGAGCGTTGCCCTGCCCCGATCAAGCCGACCCTTCCGTGCTGCAACCACAATATAGCTGCAGCGTGGCTCTAACACGTTTTGCATGTCTGTTACGCGATATCTTCGCAGATTGTGAACCAATATTGATTATTCCTTTTCTAAAAGGGTGGTCTCACATAAATTTGGAAAAAATCGCACCCCTAAGGGTTGCAAATAAATAACCAATTTTTTTAGCAATTTGAAGTCGGTTTTTGCTTTTTGTTAAAAGTTATAATTATGTATTTAGTTATTAATCAAACTTATTTTGATGGGCTCATGTTCATTTGATATTGATATTGATACTATTGTTGGTTTTGTCGCGGCGAGACTGCAGTTTTTATAACAGGTGTAATTTTTATATTTCATAATTTGAAATATGATAGTATTTTAATATACACATATTATGTTGCATAACGATTTTCTTTATACCTGTGGTAAATAAAATTAGTTAGCGGTATGAAAAGGCACATGCTAACTTTTTTCCAATTCCTACACTAAGCGTCTGCAGAATCACGCTGAACATTACTGATCAACGAGCGAGATCCTAACGACCGACTGGAGGCGGAAAATCTATCCAAAAACGTAGGTGTCGTCTCCCCGACCTCCCTAGACCGCCCCGAAGGACTCCCCTGTGTCACACACAGGCTCCCAGCGTTTCACGTACCTATATTAATTTTTGTTAGTTATGTATATGATTTGTTGCCTTCAAAAATCTAGCGTAAAACATATCTTCCTTTGATCGTAATTACAAATGTAAATACGATCTTGGAAAAGCTTGGGTAATTTTGAAGTACCAAGTTAAAAAAAAATATTTCCCTGAACAATTAGTTTGTCCTTTATTTAGTATTTAGTGATACAAACACCATAAGAGCTTTAAATCGTTAAATCAGTTATCGTAAAACCGGGGTTCCTAAAGAGTGAGCCGCGGTGCCAGTGTGCCACTTTTGCGACAATAGCCTTAAAACTAACTTGTACCGATTCTGTGGATATATATATATCAATGTCAAATTTGTCAAAGAAAGTTTTCATTTTATTTTGTTAGTTATACAATATTATATCATTCTTTGGAAAAGGTTGCTTTTAATTCTATGTCTTATTTTTAGTTATAGTTCTGAGGTCTTGTTAGTGTCATTTCACACATATTTTTGGGAACTCCTGGGTTAAAAAATGAATCTAGTTTAACCAACTATCCCTATCAAAATTGTACATCGTTTAAAATTCGTGTCAACTTCTATTGTCTGCTATACATTTCAAACCTACAAAATATCCTTTTTAGCTGTACTGAAATAGCTTACTCTAAAATAAAAACATAAATATACCTTATGCAAAGTGTTAACAAGTTTACATTATCCAAAGGTAAACAATGAAACTTCGGAATCTACATGACACAATCACTTCAGCGATAATTATTCTAAGAAGAACGCCAACCAAGGTTAAGTGTGCGGAATTATAACAAGACATCAAAAGGAAACAATTTAGTATAATTTAACAATGAATACATTGGCAGAGATTAATATCAGGGGTATTTTATTGAATTTTGTTAGTTCAGAAAAACTGAATGGCACCTAATTTATGGCCGCCTTATGATTTTTCTTATGTTTTACTACACAAATAAAAAACGTGTGAAGTTCACACACCCTAGGAGTAAAACTTTCAGAAAACTAAACTTCGAGAGACTGACACGAATGCAGAGTATCAGGAGTAGGATAATAAGAAAAGACCGAGATAATAGGAAACACTGTATTATATATTCTATCTCATTCACTCGCAGGCTAAATACTATAGATATGTTGGTCTTGTTTTTAGTGTCGCTTTTTCGTTTCATCGAGTTTAACACAACGATTCTAAAAAGTTTTCATTTCAATAAAATTTAAAATAAAATCGAATCGTAATCGATAATAATGGTAATCGATTTGACGTAACATTTTTTAATCTGTGGTAACTTCAGAAATTGGATATGAAAAGTCTACAGGAGGTTCTACTATAGCTACTACTATTAACCATCATTCCATTTAATTTCGAAATTTCATAACTGGTCATCTTTAATACACTGGTAATGCATGTTCCCCCCCCCCCCCATAAGCTATGTAGCTCCAACCACAAATTTTAATGTCCTTTTTTCTTTTCCTTTTAATTGACCACTCAGTTTTATCAATAGTGGCAATTCACTCCGGCATTGCACGTGTGATTGCCGTACCTCGACAACAGCTCCACCTACCAAGTTCAACTGAGTTTTTAAACCATTCAGGAACTCACTCCAATACATACAAAAAAAAAATCATCAAAAACCGGTCGAACCATTTTCGAGTTTGCGAGGCTAACGGCCAACAATTGATTTTTATGTATTGCACGTAGTGAAATACATTATTTATTAGCTTTTTTGTAATCCGAATAGTTATTAAAAATCTTCCAATCTTTACAAGCAGTGATAACGGTTTTTGCCTTCTTGGGATAAATTTGGTATTTAAATAAAGTCTAACTTTCCAAGTATATCAGAATAGGTGTCATCCCTGAGAAAATTATAATTTCCTTTCCTAACGCCAAGTGAACCGTTGTGAACTCGGTCGCCTACTTATTTTATTTATAGAGGTAAAGGTTAACTTAGTTCACCTGAGTATAAGTAGATTCTGAGGTTTATATACACTTACACCCCATCGATTAAGAAATAAAATGTAAATGAGATGTCACACGCAACACTTATATATGTGGTAGAGACATACTGCAAATATAATATGGTTTTAGGACGAATGGGTAGGCTCGACGGGGAAGGACCGCGCTCTCATGGAATACCCGCGTATTTAGCCAAAGATGGTGAAGCGTACTGACTTAACAAAAATCTATTCACTCTTTCCATAAGCTCTGTAGCCACAAATTTTAATGTCCTTTTTCCTTTTGTGATAGATCTATAAACTATTACAATAAATAAGATGTTACTGTTACACGAAAAAGGAGACTGCAGAGTTTCTTTCGCCTTTATTTGTTCGGTTGGAAGAACGTCATTAAGAAACGGTAGTAGATTTGAAAATAATGACATACAAATAAAAGTAAAGTGTCGAAAACCAGAGGAGGAAGTGAGAGATACAAGTGTCGTGCCTTTTTTGCTTAAAATTTAGTGTTGTTGATTTACTATAGTAAATTTTTCTGACTTGGTGGAGGTTTTAACATCTGTAAATTAGTAAGTGTTTGTAGTTGTGCCGTTTTTATGTAATTTTTTGTTGTAGTAATATAATGGAGGACGAACCTCCCGATCCCGGAAGGGTTCGCAATGATTCCTTTTCCTTGCCCATTAACATTGATAATATAGAACTAATTAACAGTAAACGTGCCCAAGTAAGTAACGAGTCTGCCCATCCACAAAAAGTAGTTATTACTGGTCCAAATCAACAGTTTCCTTCAATACAATCCTCATATACTTATCCTGAATTTATTAATAAAAAAGTTAAGTACTCTCAAGATGATGCCGCTCCTTTTCTAGTTCACGTAAGTAAAATCTCAAATGATCAGCTGACTGGAGTAACTCTTAAACCAATTAAATTCGGTCACTTTCTGTATCATAACAATATTAAAAATATAGTCCGTGATGGAGTCAAAAAAGTTGGACGACATAGGATATCAGTGGAGTTTAAAACAGCAGCAGATGCAAACACCTTTATCTATCACCCAGCTCTCCAAATATCTAAATATGAAGCAACCATCCCCTCATATAGTATCACTCGTATGGGGCTAGTTGTCTAACTAGAGTTCCCATAGAGTGGACACTAGAAGAATTAATAGCAGCTATAGAAATTCCCTCTGGCTACGGTTCTATAATTAAAGCACGGCGACTTAATAGACGAACAGTGAGTGACAGCAACTTTTTCTGGACAAAAACTTCCTCCCCATATTTACTGTTTTTACACTTCTATGCCAGTAGAAAAATATGTTTTGCCACTAATTCAGTATCATAAATACTGTAGATTTGGCCATGTTACTTCCCATTGCCGATCATCCCCTCGCTGCTTTGTATGTGCACAGAATCATGAGGGTTTATCTTGTACTCGACAAACTCCTACTTGTCTATTCTGCTCAGGTCCCCACATCGCAAAAAACCCTACTTGTCCTGAACATCTAAGGCAAAAATCTATTAAACTTGTTATGTCACAAGAAAATATTTTATATTTAGAAGCTTTAGCTATTCTTCCCTCAGATTCCCTCAGACAAAAAGATCCTTTGCTGATACAAAAAGAATCCAGCCTCGTAATTCTCAACAGACCCCTTATACCATAACTGACAGTCTTTCAACCCCTTCGGCTCAGCTCTCACAAACTGCATCATATAAAAAAACAATTTTATCCCTCAACGTACCTACAGCCAATCATTAAATTCTGGATATGATATGGCAGCCCATCACGCAATTGTTGAGAATCCTAATTCTTTCCTTCCTAATGGGTGTGCTCTACTGGGGAATGACAACAACTCTAGTAATGATAATTTCTGCGAACTTATGATATCAATGCTAATTAACATGATCTCCCGTTTTAGTGACACAGAACTTCCTCTCAGCTTACGCCAAAAACTTACTCAGCTTTCCTCCTTAGCCAGTAACATATTTCCAGTCCCACCAATTCTTCAATGGAATTTTCGGAGCATTAGAAATAAAAAAATGAACTCATTTACCTCATTAATAAACTTCATCCCTTCATTCTTGCCATCCAGGAGACATGGCTTAGGCCTGAGTCTCATTTTAGGGTTTCAGGCTACGCATGCCTCCAGGATGATAGGAGTGATGGTCGTGCTGGCACCTCTATTTTAATTTCAAAAACAGTTACATTTTCACAAATTCCTCTCCCTTCTCATAGTCCAGCAGTAAATGCTGTTGCTATTAAGGCCCTTGATGTCTCTATTCTCTCTGTTAACATTCCTAATCCTGATGTAAATGTTTTAACAGAACTTGCAACACTTATTTCTTCTCTGTCACCTCCTATGGTTATATTGGGAGATTTTATTATGCATCATACTGTTTGTGTCTCCCATCTTTGTGATTCAATGGCTCCCTTATTTTTAGATCTTATTGATAATTTCAATTTCTGTATTCTAAATGACGGGTTTCCTATCCGTCGAGTATCCCCATTACAAAATGTTAGAAGTGTCGTTGACCTAGCTCTCTGTTCCCCAGATATTGCTTCCCTTCTTTTGTGGCAAATATTACCTTCTAGCTATGGCAGTGACCATTTTCCTATATTCATCACTCCTCCTACTTCCCCTAGAATAAATTTTACATTTTACCCGAGACTAAAGTATAATCTATCCAAAGCTAATTGGCAATTATATTCTAAAGTTTTGGAACGAGTGGATCCAACTCTTCCCCCAATTAACAATGATAATATTGCTCCTGTATATATAGAGTTCAGAAATGCAATTATTTCTGCTGCTAATAAATCAATCCCCTTAAAAAAACCATTCAAAAATCAACATCCTTCCCCTCCTTGGTGGGATCAAGATTGTTCAGCAGCTTGTAGGAGGAGAAAAGAGGCTGAATTAATATACTCCCGTTCTTGCTGCAGAAACCTTAAAATTACTGTCAGACAAAAAGTGAACTGGGTGGTTTAAATTCTGTGAGTCACTTTCACCTAGGACTCCCCCATCTTTGGTCTGGAGAAATGTTAAAAAGTATCGCTGTGCAGTTTCTAGTGAAAATATAATTTCTAATTATCCTTCCCTGTGGATAGATGAATTCTCTAATAAACTTGCACCACAAACAGTCCCATCTTATGATGAATGCCTAGTTTTTAATTCTGCTTTTTTAAAAACAAATGATAAATTTGATTCCCCCTTTTCTTCTCAGGAATTGTTTACTGTACTCAATGGCCTTAAAGACTTCTCACCAGGTATTGATGGGGTTCCTTATTCATTTAAAACTAATAGTAGTGAGAACACTAAAACTGTCTTACTATCCATTTTAAATTTTATTTATATTACTGGTGATCCTCCTGCTGAATGGAAAACTCAAATTATTTTGCCCATACTCAAACCAGGTAAGTCTAGCAATGACCCTTCCAGTTACCGACCTATTGCCCTTTCTTGTACTTTGGCAAAAATCTTGGAACATTTAATAGAAAATCTCTTGGAATGGTTTTTGGAAAGGAATAATCTCTTACCTAAAAGCCAATTCGGTTTCCGAAAAGGTTTAAGTACCATGGATAGCCTTAGTACTTTGGTCACAGATATTCATATTGCTTTTTCAAGACATGAATTTCTCATAGGAGTTTTCTTGGATAATTCTTCTGCGTATGATAATGTGCTTCTTCCTGTGCTCAGGCAGAAAATGCTTAATCTGAGCATTCCAGTGAGGATAGTCAATTACGTCTCTAACTTTCTCTCTTCTAGATCAATATCTATAAATGTTAAAAATTTCCTGCTTCCCCCAAAAACTATATGGAAAAGACTTCCACAAGGCTCAGTTCTTAGTCCTCTCTTTTATTCTATATATACTCATGATTTGAAACTTTCAGTAAAATCTTTTTGTAATGTTCTTCAATTTGCAGACAATTTAGCTCTATACATCTCCTTAAACAACTTCACAGTGGCATGTTCCCATCTAAACTCATCCATGGATTATTTACAAGAATGGTTAACTAATCATGGCCTCTCTTTATCTTTGGCCAAGAGTAGTGTGGTGATCTTTTCCCGCCAAAGGCGAGTTCCCGATATATCTGTTGTATATGATAAGCAACCTATTCCAGTTAGAGGCAATGTTAAATTTTTGGGAGTTATCCTTGATTCGAATTTGGCCTTTGGTCATTACATTGAATATATAACACAAAAATGCGAAAAAAACATAAATATTCTTCGGTCTTTGTCTGGTGTTTGGTGAGGATCCCATCCTTTTTCTCAGAAATTACTGTACAATGCTTTAATAAGAAGCCACCTTCACTATGGATGTTTTCTCTTGGAGCCTTGCAATAAATCATCCCTGAAAGTAATGGACAAAATTCAATCGAAATGCCTTCGCATTATTACAGGGGCAATGAAATCCTCACCAATAAATGTTCTTCAGGTTGAGTGCGTAGATCCTCCTTTAAGATTAAGAAGGCAATACCTTTCAGACAGATTCTTATTTAAGATCTGCCAGCTTTCAGATCATCCCCTAATTCCTAAATTGCATCTTCTTTCAGAGTATATCTCATCTGACCGATACTGGACCCATAAGGACTCTCCCTGCTTCTTTAAAAGTTTTGTAATTTTTCTTCAGCTTCCTTACCCAATCTTTCAATGTAAAATAAATCCACTCTTTGATGTCTTTTACGAGGCTATTGTTTACCAACCTGACATTTATCTAGATCTAGGTATAGAAAAGGATTCTCCAATGGCAAATTTGAAATTAAAAGAAATTATAGAAAACACCATGATTTCTTATATTTACGCGAACACTATACATTGATTCAAAATACTTTTACAGATTTTATCGCGTTTTATATTAATTTTATATTAGTTTGATATTAATTTTAATACCCGACGTTTCGGGTGCTTTCCAGCACCCATGGTCACTCATGGGCTCACCTGTATCTCCCATTGTCGCCGATATATTCATGGAAGACTTTGAGGAGAAAGCCCTCCTTACTGCACCTGTTACCCCAAGGTTCTACAAGCGGTACGTAGACGATACTTTCACAATTTTACCATCAGACAAAGTAACTGCATTTTTAGAACATCTTAATTCCATAAACCCTAAAATTCAATTTACTATGGAGTTAGAGGCCAATAATTCCTTAGCTTTCCTAGATGTGTTAGTCATCCGAAATCCTAACAACACCATAGGTCATACTGTGTATAGAAAAAGGACCCATACAAACCGATACTTAAATGGTGAATCTCACCATCATCCTTCACAGTTAGCTACCGTGGGCAAATCTTTGTTTCAGAGAGCACGAGGGATCTGTGACAGCAAACACCTGGCCGCCGAGCTTCATCACGTCAAGCAGGTTCTGCACGACAACAAGCTTCGGGTCCCGCGCCTCCGTCACAGTGACCGAGTGAAGCCGGCCACAGTCGAGCATGTGCCTGCTATACTACCATATGTCAGAGGTGTCACAGACAAGATTGGCTACATCTTGAAGTGAGCTTCTATTAGAACATTCTACAAGCCGCCGAAGAAGATTAGTCAGTTCTTACCATCCGTCAAGTGTCATATTCCTCTACAAGATGCAGGAGTGTACAAGCTTGATTGTGACTGTGGTCTCTCATATATAGAGGCTGGGTACTACCACCTGCTTGGGATCCTATAATTAATAAAATTAAAACTAAACCCAAGCATACCACTGCAAGACTTCAAAATACAGTTAGTTCATTCTGCGTAGATCGGACCTAAAACAATAATTAAAAAAGAATTACTGTAAAGGAAGTAAAAGGGTTAACTTTGACATCCGGACGTCAGTCACCTCAGTCTCCCGTGACCATGGGTGCTGGAAATCACCCGAAACGTCGGGTATTAAAATTAATATAAATAAAACGCGATAAAATCCGTAAAAGTATTTTGAATCAATGTATAGAAAACACCTTTAAAGATTGGCTTGTCATGTACACAGACACTTCCAAACAGTCTGATGAAGACTATACTGGAGCTGCTGTTTGGATTCCTAAGTTCAAAATCATTCTTAACTTTAAATGCCCCTCACTATCCTCCACTTTTACCGGTGAAGCAACTGCAATCAGTGAAGCTTTGTTATATGTAGAGTCACATAATCTTAATAAAACAGTTATTTTAACAGATTCAAAAAAGTTGTTTGTTAGCTATTTTTTCCAATCAATTCCATAACAAACATAAATTTCCACTAATTCTTGAAATAAAAAATACCCTATTCAGATGCCATCTTAAAGGAATCCATGTTACAGTGACCTGGATCCCAGGCCACAGTGGTATCCATGGTAACGAAACAGTTGATGTACTCGCTAAAAATGCAATTGCTAATGGCATTCTACAAAATTTAATTTACTCACATGACCTAATTTTGCTAGCTAAAAGGAAACTGAAGGAAAATTGGAATAAATTGTAGGAAGTTTCCAAAAATGTTAAACGTAAGCACTATGCTGCCATCCAAGAGGTTATTCCTCCCAAGCCTTGGTTCTTTAAATTTAACAAAGCAAATAAACATGCAACTTCAATCATTTGTAGATTAAGAATTGGACACGCTTGTACACATCTGGCAAAAATCAGAGTAAGGGATCATTGTGTGAATGTGGCTTAGATGAAGGTTCCACAAACCATATTTTTTCAACTGTCCCAAATTATCCTCCTCCTCCTTTATTAATACTAATAATATGAAACTTTAAATCCTTGTCACTTTTAACATACTGGTAAGAGTCTAACACCTGTGTTGGTCATATGTGTTCTAGGTAATTCAACAAATAGATTTGTCAAAATTCTCGGAGGAAAACTGAATCCTTGTATTATCACAGACTCTTATTTTAATTAAACTCATAAGCTTTCATTTTCCGCTCAATACGTCATTGGCGAATTTTATCAAACCGCCACAAAACAAAGAAGAAGAAGAAGTAAAGTGTCGGTCAGTCATATTGAAATAACTGTCTTTTATTGAGCTGAGGGGGCAATTGATGTGGTAATAGCATATGAATAACAATTTAAAAAATTTCATGTCCATCTGTCCAAGCTAATCTTGGGAATTGCTGGACGATTGTAAACTTGACGAACATATAAAGAGCTATGCCAGGAGTGATCTAGACTATATTTAATCCTTGCAGACTTTATTTTAAAAAATAGAATTGCTATATTTTATAATTTTTTTGAAGATCTTAGAAGACTATTAAAAATCTAAATAACGCTACACTAATAGATTCAGGCGATGATCGGGTGGGTCCCTAGTGTTAAAAAAATATTTTATTTTATTTCACTCAAAGGTGAAAAAATCCAATGCTTCTAGCAGAGCTTTATGCAGCACATGCAGTTGTAAATACAGCGGCCAGCTACTAATCTGTGTGAGCTCTAGTTTTATCAAAAAATTGATAAAATTGATATTATACTTTAAAGATAACATGCTGTCAAAGATAACCCTTAAGAGAGTTTGCAAGAATGCTAAAAGCATAGTTTTATGGATATCTATATTTAAATAAACTCTTAAGCTTGTTTACTAAGATGTATTTGTGAAACAAGCATAAGCAACTCATCTATAGATAGAAAAAGTAAAACAAGTGACAGACTGCAATAGTGCTGACTTTAATAAAATCTCCAATCACAGACAAATATAATTTAAAAAAACGGTGTGGGTGTCTAAGATATACAATAAATTAACATTTAGAATTTAAACAAAAAGAAGTAATTTCCTAAAAACAAAGGTAGTTAAGGTGACGTTGTATTACTTTTGAACGTTTTTGAAAACCCCATCAATCTATTGAAATATAGTTCTTGCTAAAAGACAAAATCATTTTTAAAAATTGCACATATAAGGCAGTGTTGTGTGAAGACAGAAATGCAAATTATAATATTTGACTCCATTAATAAAAATCTAATCAAAAATAATGATTTCACTAACTCTCCTCTTAATGTGTACTTTGCAGAGATTCCATAAAGGTACTGGGTTTTTAATACAGAATAAGGGTAACTAACGAGCAAACAGTTCATCCGATGGTAAGTGAATGCAGTGGCCCATAGACATCATCACCTATCTTCAATTAAGAATCAAAATGCAGATGCATTGTCAACCCTAAGGACTAAGATGGAAGGTCTCATTTCCAGTAAGTCTCCGGTTCTCTACACTCACCCTACAAAATGCAGCATTGAGATGCTATTTCACATTGATTTTCTGTGAGAGTGTAGTCCTTCCCTGGTTGAGCTAACTTATTCATGCTACAACCATAATATAGCTACAGTGTGGCTCCACCTGGTAAAAAGGTATATTTAATTAAAAGGCTTATTATATTTAAGTTATAATAAAGACATTAATTCGCAACCATCCGCATAAAAATACAATAATTAGTCTTACCTGGATTGAAGAGCACCTCCCACCCTCCCTCAATTGCGTGCCCTTATACCGTCACCACTAATCCCAGCACCACTAATCCCAACACCACTACAACCGCCACCACTACTCCCAACACCACTATTCCTGGAAATACACACCATCGACGACAACAGGACACGTGTTTCGCCTCTACATGAGGCATCTTCAGGTGATGTAGACTCCACGGTGGCTGACCGCTAAGCAGTGCTGGGATTAGTGGTGACGGGATTAGTGCACGCAATTGAGGGAGCGCGGGAGGTGCTCCTCAAACCAGGTAAGACACATCATTGTATTTTTATGCGGATGGTTGTGAATTAATTAATGTCTTTATTGTAATGGATTTCCGCAAAGTAACACCTGATTCTATCAATTATATTTAATTTATGTTGAGAACACATTTTACAAAGTTGTTGTTCAGTTATCTAGATTTGATAAAAAACAGTTCAAGTGCTCCCTCCCACCTCGGCCAGCCATCACTGTGATATCTTCTGGGTTGTGCAACCATTGTATGTTCTTAAGTTCTCCCGATTTTAGTGCATTTTAATTGACAATGGCAGGGAGTGAGGTAACATTTTTATACCTACACACTGTACTACAAGACTGAGTTTAACTGAAAGGAAAACATTATTAACTTGTTATCAGCAAAAATGAAACTATGGAGCTTAGATGTGTGTGTAAAATGTTACATATAATATTAAAGTTTAAATTACAACTGACTTTATTTCATTATGTCACTATCAATCAGGTATGTTTGAAATTAAAAGTTAAATATAAAATAGCATAAAATTAATTTATTATTTAACTTACCTGTTACTTAAATTTTTTATTAAACACCATAAAGCTTAAAAAATCCTTATCATTTTTTGGAATTGTAAGATTCCATCTGTTTAAATAGTAATGGCATAAAATAATACACCACCTTATTTTGTCCCATATACCCCATCACTAGACCCCCAAGGACAACATAATAACACTAAATTTTTGGTAATGAAAATGCTTCGCCAAGCATAGCAAGCATGGTAAATTCCCGCTTAGATTATAATTAAAATTAAAATTGGTTAACTATATTATATAATATTAGCTTATAAGTTTTACACTCTATTACCTCCAACTGCAATCCTTCAAACTAATAGTTAGCTCCATCATTATATGTAAATCTATCTTTGTATAAATTGATACAGTTCTCTAAGTTGCATAACCATAGTCCATGTATGTGGTTTAAACCCATATTATACACCGAATTAGATATACCATTTTATTAGTTAATTAAAATTTTATTAGGGATAAGTTTCTCAATTTGACTGTAAATTCTTTTTTGTATATATTACACAATATCTATGTCAATTTAATTTAATATTAAATAGACTTTACTTCCAGAATAGTCCCAAATAAGTTTGAAGAAAGAACTTTGTGGGAAAAATGGAAAGAAGTTTTATATGATTAATATTTAGATTAAAGTTTGTGATATTATATAAGTATATGATAGTCCTAAAATAACCTAAATGCTTAATAAATAACTTTTCTTTCTTATTTCAATTTCTCTTATTTCAAAGAAAATTTCAAGTTTATTTTGGCAAACAACTTATATGTGCAGCTTGCAGCACGTAACTCTAGCACTGAAGGAAACATAGAGGGGATAGCTTTGAATGTTGTATCTGTACAGGGGATGAAATGAGACTGGAGAGTCAATCAGCGCATGTGAACCATACGCACATCCAATCACATGCATTAACGCATAATACAGTTAATTATGCGCAATAACGGTCACCGGCAGACTTTAGTGCCTTGAGTTGTATATTACATGTAGACTAACTAGAGAACCTATTACACAAGATTTAAAATATTTTATATCATCAAACAATTTGAAATTCACCAAACACACATACATCCTTTATGCAACATAGAGCAAATGCAATTGTCAGGTAAATACAATATATTTTATATTATATATAATTTAATAACTTTGTATATTACATATATAGCACAATTCTTTTTTTATACTAGTTTTACTTTAAGATTGCCTTGTTATTTAATATAAATCTGTATATAAAACTCTTGTGTTTATAAAAACACTAGTTTGTGACTGACTTGAACCTAGTTAGTCGGCTACATAGCCTGTAGCCAATTATTGTAAATAGCAACATGATTTAACTCCAATACCTAGTTTCTTAAAGCTTTGTCTCATTAGGTGCTGTAATTGTTTCCGACTTATATTTCACTTTATTATTTCTTTATAAGCTCATTTTTGTAGTTAGTTGTTTTTTATAAATTATTTAATCTGTGGAAACTCATATTTTAAACGTTAAATAAATAAAAACATTATAAATGTATTATAACATCCTTTAAACATAAACAAGATTGTTTCAAACTAACCTCACAAACAGGCTGTTAGAGGGCACTCGACGCGTGTTAATCAGGCAGGCATCAACTGTCCTGTGGAAGACCACCAAATAAGACCTTATGGCGATACCGTCATGAACTCCCAGATTAGTGTAAAATAATTAATTCCCTAGTTATAACACAGTCAAGGATACTACATTTGGAAATGAGCCAAAAATGTACTGCAACTAAAGCATGCTAAATTCACAATCATTTATGCAAGTATCGTGTTAGCGGCCGTCGATCTAGATAACAGATTAGTCTAACATGTTATATACCAAACATTCCCACAGGAATTTAAGTTATTTAACGAAACCGTCAATGGATTGTTAAGTATGCAGGTGCCAAAAAAAAGTTTGTTAACAGAAAAAATACTTACAAAACTTCTTCCTCTTAAGGGCATTTCACACACAAACACAAAAATCACACAGTGCAGACACTTAAATTTATATTTAAGATATTAGAACACTTATGTCACTCCAGTTGTACAATACAATTTGCAAACAATTTCATACGTACTCAAGTAGAATTGACAGTACACTGCGCTATTCTAGAACAATCAACTTTCATTCCGTTCAACGCATCATATTCACAGCATTATTTTTATAGATATAAAGGTAATGTCCTTTTCCACAAAAAAATTACGCTCATGATTATAATCAAATGTACAAACTAATTAGAAGCTAGATTATTCTTAGCTTGTGTAAGAGATATCAGCTTTCTCCCATAAATAAGGAATTAACTAAAGGCCGGCAACTCACACGCAGGCCATATGGCCGTTTAAGGTGTATATTATACGTAGTATATTAGTGGTCTAAGGAGTACATAGATAAGAGTCTTTGAGTATTAAACCAAAGGAGGCGGCATCGCAAGGCATCTTTCAAAGGTACGAGAGTCTGACTCATACTTGTTATATAAAACTAGTTGCTCCGCGTCGTGCGCCAACTGCGCCAACTTTTCCCCAAGGGGGGTCGCTTCCGATATGGCAGAAAAGCCCTTTAGACCAAAACCAGTCTCAGGTGGTGTTTAGTGGGTAGGAGGTGTTTACAGTGAGTCCCACATAACGATGCAGCCGTCTGCGTGGTATGCTTAGTTAGAGCATTCACCACCTCCCCGCTTATTGAAATGTAATGTTTTATTTACCGTGCCAGTCAATTGACAAAAATGCCGAATAGCTGTGTATTTAGAATAAACACTCAAAAAAAACGTCAAGTCTACAAAAGGACAACGTGACTTTTCATCTGTGAATATTTTTAACTTAATATTATCCTTAAAAATCGTATTTTCTGAATATTTTCGTAAAATACCAAGTGCTGCCATTATAATTAATGAAGTGAAAAATAACCTATTTCCTAATAAATATGATTACACATACACAGACACATATTACCGAAATTTATTTCCTTTTAATTAAGTCAGTTGGTGATGAATAATAATAAATACATTAAGATGTGAGTTGGATTTTGTGAAATGATTTAAATATTCAGCTCAATCTCAACACGATACTGAATATTTTATAATTTAATATTTCAGTAACTAGTATTTATAAAATTATTATATAAAATAAAGGCCAAATGAGTGGAATCGACACTTGTCACCTCGTAGGAAAAGTATGCAATTTTTATAAAATAAACTGGTATCACTGCAACCGAAAGTACCGCAATATAGTGATGTAATGGTACCCACTGACGATACGTCCATTAATCCAAATGGAGTGGTAATCGTCCAAAATTGTTCCGTGAATGGTAAAAACATATTCCATTTAGATGGACTTCATCCAGCTCTGGATTTCCAAATGGATTGAAATCCATGCGTCCACTCCAAATGGACGTCGTCCGCGGCCGTCCGTCGATGTAAAAAACGTGCGCCACGCCAAATGGAAGCAGTCCTAATCGTTAATGAATGGGCTAACCGGCGTCCATTTTTTGGACGTTATTGCGTCAGTTAATGTTTTGGTGTGGATGGTAGTACAGGTGCTCTGTTAGTCAAGCATAAACTGTGTATTGGATTAAACATATTTTTATTATGTAAACTATGAACTGTCACCCAACAAACAAGTACACAGTTCACATGATGTTAAGTTGATACTGTAGCCCATAGACTGAATCTATCATCGAATAAGAATCAAAATGTAAACGCATTGCCACCCCTGTAGAACTATGTGGAGTGCCTCGTTTCCAGTAAAAATATTATCCGGTTCTTTACACTCAGCATACGAAACGCAGCAGATTTAAGCTACTATTTTATGCTATTTTGTGAGATCGTGGTCCTTCTTCGTTCGAGCCGACCCATTTGTGCTACATCCATAATATAGATGCAACGTTGCTCTACCACGTATGGTTATAATGAAAACTATCCTCTATATGTTGATTTCTTTAATTTCAACCCTTTTTTATAGAAGAGCGGGCAAACGAGCATGCGGCTCACCTCATGTTAAGTGACTACCGCCGCCCATGATCAACCGCAACACCAGGGGAATTGCAGGTGCGTTGCCGGCCCTTTAGAAAGGAGTAAGGTCTTTTCTTGAAGGTCCCCAGTTCGTATCGGGCCGGAAAAATCGCCGGTGGTAAACTATTCCACAGAGAGGTCGTACGCGGAAGAAAGCTCCTTCTGAAACGTACAGTGGTGGACCGCCAAGCATCCAGATGGTGTGGATGGTATCGGGACGTTTGCCGCGTAGTGCGTTCACGAAATTTGGCGGCTAGGATTAACCCGAACAATTTCTCAGAGCACTCCCCATGGTATATGCGAAAGAAAATGCAAAGAGATGCAACATCTCTTCGCAGCGCCAGTGAATCGAGCCGATCAGAAAGCACTCGGTCATCGACGATTCGAGTCGCTCTGCGCTGGATGCGGTCAAGTGGAAGGAGCTGGTACTGGGGAGCCCCAGCCCAGAGATGGGAACAGTATTCCATGTACGACCGAACCTGCGCCTTGTAAAGTTGCAGGCAGTGTGCCGGCATGAAATACCTCAGTCAATGATATTGCTCCACCATAAACTAGCACACAGTCCACTTGGTGGTGGGTACTGTGGCCCATAGACATTTACATGTATCCTCCATAGAGAATCAAAATATAGATGC
This sequence comes from Parnassius apollo, assembly GCA_907164705.1. Classification (NCBI taxonomy): domain Eukaryota; kingdom Metazoa; phylum Arthropoda; class Insecta; order Lepidoptera; family Papilionidae; genus Parnassius; species Parnassius apollo. The sequence goes on from CAJQZP010000081.1 coordinate 3,765,134, forward strand.
GTTGTCATCTTTGAAGACTACGATGGATTGTCCCGATTAGGCATTATGGCTTTGTCGAATACGGGTTTGATATTATATCCGATAATTACGATGAAGCTACAAACTAATTAGTGTTTTTATTGGTTGGTATAAACACAACGTGGAAAGTACCCATAGCCAAATTTTTGATTACATTTGAATTGAAGTCTGAGTTTGGTCAATGATTCTTTCAAAAACTGGCTATAATTTTTTTAACTAACAAAAATATAATTTTTTATTACACTAAAATACCCTTTACTTCTGGCTTCTGGCCGTATGAGGAAGCTCATCGAACTACGGAGACGGCTGTGCTTAGGGTTTTCTGCATGATAAACTTAGAAGTAAGGAAATCCACAGTAGAAACAGAGTGACCAACTTAGCCAAACGGATGAGTAAGCTGAAGTGGCAATAGACCAGCCATATAACTCGAAAACCCAACAACCGATGGGAACAAAGGTCCTCGAGTAGCAGCCTCGTACCGGTGGACGAAGTGTAGGGTGAACCCCCACTAGATGAAGTGATGACCTGGTAAGACGTGCAGGAATCTGATGGATGCAGGTGGCTCAGGACCGTGCTTTGCGGCAATTCTTTAGGGAGGTCTATTTCAGCAGTGGACTTGTGAAGGACTGTAACGAATGAAAATACACTAAGAATCGCTTTTATCAACGCTAAATTTATGCGGACTATCAGTGGCGGCCCTAGCAAAATTTTTAGGTGGTGCGAGATCTTATAGTGGCGCTCCTCTAAATACAAAACCTTAGTGTTTCTATACTATGCAAGTGCTTTTTTGTGATTTTAAATAGTATTAGACCTATCAAATATCTACAGGTATATGATATATGCGGGGCAAACACAGTTGTGTCTGTCGCTCCTGCTATAGCAGTTGCTCTGCTTATTTGCGTCAAAGAAATGTTCATTCCGCTCGCACTCCTCTGTGGCCCTCGACAACGCTACGATGCTTGCCTTGCTGAGATAACTAGTTGCACAGATTATTATTCATTATAAGAGTTAGTAATCTTGTTTGACAACTTTTATTTAAACTGTTGTTCTGCAGTCAGTGTTAAAAAAGGTAAAAGAATTAATAACAACAAACTTAATGAAAACCCTATATGGCCAGCTTTCTAGCTTATGCACTTTTTGACTAGATTATATGATTGAAGAATTGTTTTTGTAGTTCGATTTCCTCACACATAAGTATGACGAAAATTTCTGCCTTGAAGATAGAGGTGAATCTACCCTAATTCATACTAAGTTTGAATTTAGGGCATTCCCCATAAATTCCAAAACCTAAAAGAATCAGGCGCTACTTTGAGGAAATCCATTATATTGAAGTTGTTAGAACTTAATTTGCTCATTTCCGCGTAAAATGTGTCCTGCCCAGTTTGAAGAGCATCCACCTCCCACCCTCCCTCATTGCATGCACTATCCCCTTCACCAGTACTTCCAGCATCACCCCTCCCCGCACCACCACACTAGGAACGACACATCACTCTTGATAATACGATATGTGTTTCACCTCTACACGAGGCATCCTCAGACAAAGTAGACTCCGCGGAGGCTGACACCATCTTCGTCACCATTAATCCCATCACCACCACTCCTAGCCCTCTCTCCGCTCTCCACACGCTGTTATTTATACAACTTGTTGATCAGAGAGTTTTATAAATAGCAATAGTTTCGGCTCGCCGCCCACTTAGCCTTCAGCCACCGCAGAGACTACTTCACCTGTGGGTGCCTCGTGTAGAGGCGAAACACGTATCGTATTATCGAGAGTGGCGTGTCGTCCCTAATGTTGTGGTGTTAGGTATGGTGGTACTGGGTGTGGCGGCTACGGGATAGTGCATGCAATTGAGAGGAGTTAGGAGGAGCTCTTCAGACTGGGTAGGACACATAGTTTTATTTTATTACGTGAATATGATAAAATTAAGTTCTAATAACTTCAACTACATGGATTGGAAAATGCCCGAGAATATTAAATCAAATTCTGGTTTGAACACCTTTAATTTTCCTGCCATGTTCGCATCATTATTGTACCCTTGACCTCAATGTCTAAGTCAAACACTCGTACAATTGCAATTGCAAAAGAAAGAGGCCAGTAAGTCCTTTATCCGAAGAGTCACTTACTAGCTTGTAAGGAACAAAATACTTGTACTTTAACTTCCTAATTAGCGTCAACAAAACGGAATGTTAGTATTAGGAGTGAGTAAATTGGTGACCGGTTCCCAGTGGTAGCATTTTGGTTATTCCCCCCCCCCCCAGATGATGGCGCCCGGTGCGGAGGCACCGCTCGCACCACCCTAGGGCCACCACTGCGGACTACACTGACCTCTATATATACAAGTACACAGGACTGGCTATACCATACAAAATGTTTGTGCCAATTTGAAGCACCCCTAACGGTCGTCTTGGAAACTAAAATTTACTTAATATGCCAATATCTATTGTCATATTTAAATTGTCTTATTTCAAAAATCTGTATTTTGAACTTTTAAACTAAAAAACAAAAGTATTTATGTTGTTTCATTGTGTATAATATTAGTTATACAATAAGAATTATTTTTAATAATAATGAGTGTGTGCGTAATCTGTAAAACTTGTTACTAAAAGGGAAGTTCATCATCAGACATTTCACAAGTAAGTGAATTTGCAGCTAATATTAAACAAATTAAAACTATTTGATAATATAAATACTTAAAAATTTGTTACTAATCTTAATATCGTATATACCAACATGTTTGGCTGTATATTACTGAGTTTTGATAAACAATAAAATTCAATAGGGTTATCGAGTTCCTTGTCTATAATACTTATCGATATTCTTTCCTACCCATATCTGTTTCCAACTGAACTTAAACTAAAATTATGGATTAAAAGCATAAATATTGTGAATTGGCGTCCGAAACAAAATGATCATATTTGTTCTAAACATTTCGCAGATGATTGTTTTATTAGGCATGAGAACTGCACCACTTTGAAAAAGTGCAGTATTCCGACAATATTTTCTGGTAGTACCAGTACCAGTAAGTATAAAAGTATTAAATTATTATTTCGAATGATTTTTTTATTTCTTCTTTCCTCATTTTCCCGCAAACTCAGGGGACATAGCCAAGTGTCGAAAGGTCGCCTGATGATATCGAGCCACGTTGGATGTGTTTTAGTGGGCTGCGGCTAGAGGAGATTCCTCTCCCTGTACCGCTGTAGTCGAGGAGGAGTCGTCAGGGCAGAGGAGTGTTGGTATGGTGATTGGCGATGCGATGCCACTCGACTGTCGTGTCTGGTGAGGCTGCACCACTTGATGCTTCCAAGTGCTCGTTTTTTGTTGGCTCCATTCACATATCAGGCTCGGGGAGTCCGTAGTGCAGGTGGAGTCAGAGGGCGCGAAGGGCAGTGTGCCTTGTGTTTCTGGTGCACCTTATCTGAGAAGAAAAACGCGGGGGAGAAGTCAGCAATAAAGGAGAGGCTGCTATTGGACGACGGAGAGGCCGCGGGTGTACATGAAAGCGCTTCCGTGGCCCTGTCAATTTGCGGCGGAGGTAGAACAACATGGGGTTTAAGTAAGTGCGAGTCTAGAGGTTTAATTCTCTCTCGAGTCTCAAGATTTAATTTGTGCTTTAACTTCGTAGTGACCCTACTTTAGTTTATTTCTTATTTACAAATTCTGGACATCGTTTACATTCACAGTTTTTGGCAGCTTCCTCTTGCGTAACATCCACCGACAAAGCTAATTAAGTGTTCGATCAAGAATCCATGGATTGTGATATGTCTATTTTTTATTATTTATTATTAGAGACTTCGCTAAATCGCGTATAATTTATATCAATGGTGATCATATCGGCATCGGCGCCACTCGAGCTCGACGACGGCCCTTAATGAGTAAATGTGTACCCGTCCTCAAGCAGAAAATTAAGACTTAGTGATTATATTACAAATAGAGGATTTGATTTCTCTTTGAAGAAAATGGAATTCTTTGCTGGCAGCACTTGTAACTGGTCTACTTCTAACAGTAATTACATACATACGTATGCATAGAGAGAACCTACAATTCACTATAAATTGAGTCAATATACTTGTCTCGCTTTTTCTTAAGAAGTTTTCGATATAGGCAAAAATATACAAATCTGTTGAAAGATGTTGCGTATAATTCAAGCGTGGAAATAAAAATGTCAAGTGGTCATCTTTGGTCTCCTTATACTATGCCAAATATGAGAGTAATAGTACACTCGTATGTTCTTATTTACTAAAAAATGACATCCCTATTGTAGCAGTATTATTTATTTATTTAAAAACATACATGTAACACCGCAAGCTAAAGGGTACAAATAGCGGACTTAATGCCATGTGGCATTCTCTGCCAGTCAACCCTGGGTGCCAAGTACAATTGTTGACAGGTGCGACCATTATACTCGATATATTCGTTTTGTTTAGTTATTTAATTTTATTACTTTATATGCCTAAAAATGTTTAAAAAAATAGGACTAGATTTATTATTATTCGGAAGATCGAGTAAATTGTTTTCTAAATACAAGTGATGATGATTATTATATTACATTTAAAATTTTCCTTTCGCATACTTTAAAAACCAATAATATGTGAGGTATCAGTATTAAGTCTTGACAGACACATGGTATAAAATTGGGATTACAAATGGGATTCAACTAGCTCATAGTTGAATTCCATTTGTAATCCCAATTTTATATGCTGACTAACGATCCGCCCTGGCTTTGCACGACTGTTTCCTAGATCTCGACGACAATGCCATTTACCGAGTCCAATAGTAAGTGTGAATATTCATCTAAATCTGACCAACCTTTCTTAAGTGATGGTCTTTCATACATGCGGTAATTGATTTTTAGTTTCATAGATAATAATTAATAATTTAAATATTTATATAATATATTTTTCATCTGTAGTTAATTGTACAGTTGTGTGTTTTTCTTACGCCCCCTGATGTTGACAGAATTTTTGTTTAGGAATTAACACGCATCGCCTCTCCAGTTGGTTGAATACTCAAAGACTCTAATGAATAAATGAAAAACCCTAATGTTATGGAAATAGAATTTTGATGGCAACACTCACTGTATATAGCGAGACACACTGAATAGCCACGTGAAATGCAAGTCTTTGTGTAGTAGGACTGTTGTATAGGCTTTTTCTTCTTTTACACAGTAACCGGGAGGTTTAGCAGAGTTCATAATTTGTGAACAAATTATAAAGTAATTGAGCTTGTTACGTGACAGAAACGATTGATGACACATTGTTTCTCTTGTATTATCATTTAAATAATGTAAGGTGCAGAGGCAACGTAAGACGTGGGTGATATGGAAGGCTACCTACAGCCTCGCGGCTTAAAGAGTTTCGCACCCTAAAAATTCGAACAATTTTCGTTCCAGAAAAATATTAAACTAGAACGGTGTAAACTTAAGATATCTATAATATACTCTTATCCCTAAGTATTCAACTAACATTCGCAGTTACATATTGTTACGAGCTCGAGGTTCGTGACAATAAAAATTGCCGATAGAATTACCTAAATTAACACTTTAATTCACTTTACACTAATTAAAGTTAAAAACACTAATAATTAATCACACTTATTCACTTTATTCCGCTCCGAAGCTTCGCTTGTCTCGCCAAATTCAATACTTCACCGATCGCATCTTGCAGCGCCTATAAATATAAATTAGCACCGAAATATCCAGAATATTCAAGTAAACACGCGCAAGGTACCGAGAGTTCGAGTTTCAGCTTCTAGAAGTTTAGTTCTTCAGTTCGAGACTAGATGGCGCTAGTGCCGTCAACTTAGGCGCGTAATACTGCCCCCTCCTAAGACATGCTCGTCCCGAGCATTATCGGCCCGATAATAACGCGCCAGGCGATCCACATGGACGATCTTAGGAGTCCCTCTTGCTCTGCAATGTCAAGGGCTTTCCTATCCCATGGTACACCAACATTGTACAATTTCGGTGCTCCTCTACTACGTGTCTGAGGTCCCCTCACGGCTGCACAACTTGTACATGTACGACACCAAGCCTCGACATCGTCACGATAATGGACCTAGTAAAACTGTTCTCGGACCTTCAGCAGAGTTTGTTTAACTCCCAGATGGACTCTTGAACGACCATTATGGCACAGCTGTAGAACATTCGGCACTTTAGCTTTAGGGACAACCATTTGCAAACGACAGCTGTCTCCTCGAAAATTGTCCCATTTACGACACAGGACTCCATCCTGAATCAGCAAGCTGTCCCATTGGGCCCAATAGCTTCGAGGTTGAACTCATCGCTGAGACGTCGCTCCACTTAGGCTTGGTAGCACGGGCTTTCATCCACTCCAGAATCGGCTTGATGTCCGGATCTTCCTGCTGTGCATGTCGTAGGCTGTCCTTCCACTCGTTGCTGAGGTGGTCTGTCTTGAGTATCCTCACCGATACCACTTCCTTACTCTCTTGCCTAGTACAATGTTTCCGATCACAAGGTCTTCTTGACAATGCATCTGCGTTGCCATGAGATTTCCCGCTGCGATGTCTGATAGTAAAGTCGTATCCCGGCTGCTGCTGGGCGGTGATGTTAGCCGCACTTCCCTTCTGAGATCGTTCACCTTCCCTTTCTAGGGTTCGCTTAGGGCAGCTGGATCGAAGATGGCCCCTTTCCCCACAGCCATAGCACCTAGGGCTGTATCCTTTATTGTGGTCGCGAACCGTAACTGCTGCAACCTCCCTAGCGCGAGGGGAACGACGATCCTGCCACCACCAGGCGGTGCCATTAGCTGCAATACCCTCTCGAGATCGATCACCTCCCCTTTCTACAGTTCGCTTAGGGCAGCTGGAGCGAAAATGGCCCCTTTCTCCACAGCCATAGCACCTAGGGCTGTATCCTTTGTTGCGGTCGTGTACCGTAGCTGCTGCAACCTCCCTGATGCGATGGGAACGATGATCCTGCCGCACGGCTTACACCTCCAGTGCATGGGCCAAGGCGTTCTTAAGCGTCTCGTGGTGCCCGAGCCTCACAGCAGCTCTGACTTACAGGTCGCGGATGCCGTCGATGAATGTCTGCACCAGGTTCCCTTCAATGAGCGCAGGTACAGACCGGTATGCTTTTCGCACCAGCTTCTCCACCTCTAGAGCCCACTGCTGCAGGTTTTCGTTGATGCGCTGCACGCGATCTTTAAGCTGCGCACGAAAGACGTGTTCCAGGTGAGCGTCGCCATATCTCGCCTCCAATGCCTCAAGGAGTTGCTCATAAGTCACTTCCTCACCGAGAGCTTCTAGAACTGTTAAGGCCTGATCGCGCAGGCCTAGTGTGAGAGCAGTCATGGCCTGACTTTTATTCCAGCCGTTTCGCCTTCATAACAGCCTCGAACTGGATTTTGTAGGCTGACCAGGAAGAGGTACCATCGAACGGTGGCACCTTGAACCCACGTAACGAAGGTGTTGTAGCTACTAAGGGAGCTGTAGCTCCATCTCCAAGTTTGAGTTCGTCCAGTGATTTCTTCATGTCAGCCATTACGTTGTCAACCCGATTGTTTACTTGGTCGATTCGGGTTTCAGCTTTCTCGATTCGGTTTTCAGATTTCGCGATTTGGGTTTCAGCTTCCGACAGGCGGTTGTCATGCTGAGCAACCCTATCCTTCACCTCCTTTATCTCCTTCTCGAAGGTAGCGTGAAGGTCCTTCATGAGGAGCATCTGCTCTTCAAACCGACGGGCCTGTTCCTCTTGTCCGCCCCGCAGCTGCTCTTCCAAACGACTGACCTGTTCCTCCTGTCGGCGGGCCTGTTCATCCTGTCCGCTCTGCAGCTGCTCTTTCAACTGACGGACCTGTTCCTCCTGTCGGCGAGCCTGTTCCTGCAGCATCACCATCAGAGCACCTTAATCAGGTGCTGCAGATGTAGGAGCTACTGACGGGCCTGCAGCCGGCGGCTGGCACTCCGACGTCTGCGGCGTTGCACCACCAAATCTTCTTTGGTCCGTCTCCTGCTGGCGTTGATTTCGGGTACGGACACCCTCCGTTTCCTCCTTAGGTAAAATCGGCATGATTTTATCCACCTTCTGACACCAATCGTTACGAGCTTGAGGTTCGTGACAATAAAAATTGCCGATAGATTTACCTAAATTAACACTTTAATTCACTTTACACTAATTAAAGTTAAAAACACTAATAATTAATCACACTGATTCACTTTATTCCGCTCCGAAGCTTCGCTTGTCTCGCCAAATTCAATACTTCACCGATCACATCTTGCAGCGCCTATAAATATAAATTAGCACCGAAATATCCAGAATATTCAAGTAAACACGCGCAAAGTACCGAGAGTTCGAGTTTCAACTTCTAGAAGTTTAGTTCTTCGGTTCGAGACTAGATGGCGCTAGTGCTGTCGACTTAGGCGCGTAACAATATAGTGAAAGTGTTAGCTAGCCGAAAAAGGTCGTAACTGATATTCGAAGTTACATATGGTGAAAGTGTTAGCTAGCCGAAAAAGGTCGTAACTGATATTCGCAGTTACATATAGTGAAAGTGTTAGCTAGCCGAAAAAGGTCGTAACTGATATTCGCAGTTACATATAGTGAAAGTGTTAGCTAGCCGAAAAAGGTCGTAACTGATATTCGCAGTTACATATAGTGAAAGTGGTAAGTGATATCCGCAGTTACACAAGTGATAAAATCAGCTAGTTTAGTTGATAATAGCTGCTAGTCAGTAGTGTTAGGAAACCAGCTACTATCAATAGATATTTGATACTACCGTACAATTTTAAAGAAATCTTTTGATATATACAGTGACCAACCAATAGTTAACAACCGTAGTTCAACAACCGTGGTCAATAGTTATAAAATTTCGCGACTAATCAATCAGTCGAACCGCTGACCACTACCTTGCTATTTGTATTCATTAATCGTGCATTTTGATTTGAACCTCAGTCCACAATATCTCAGCGGCACCCACAAAGACGGCAGTGAATGTACTCACCGGAACCTATAGGTGTAGGACGTGAGCGGCTCGCGAAGTATCTTCGACAACATTTACTCCGGAGAGTTTCGCCCGTCCGGCACATAGTATGAAATCTATCAAATTGATGGTAAAATAAAATACTATTAACAACATTACAATTTTCAACGCATTTGTATGCTTCAATTATGAATTTCGTCTCATTACTTTGTAATGTTGGGGTTCCTAATGAGTGTTATTCAAGGAAACAACCACATTAGTTACGTACTATTTAATGAATGCCTGGTAATAATCTAAAATAATGCATATAAGGTATAGTGCAAACTCAGCATACATACGGTTATAAAGTAGCGTACTCACTTACTAAACTAAAGGAGCATACATATTAGACTTACACTTCACCTCCCGAGGACATAGAAAAAAAAAAGAATTAGGTACATTCTTTTTTTTTTTTACATAATTTTTACTAGATATTTACTTGAAGTATCATCTTTTAAAATAATAGTGTTTAATAGACATAAGTTACTTATTACAAATAAAATGGTACATACGTTTATCCTTATCATTATACATTGCAATGTTATCTAAAATTAAATCTTACATTCAAATCTATTGACAAAAAGGCCTAGTCCTATTCTTATGTACTAATTTAATTTTATTATTTTTAATTATTTTTACGTTACAACCTAAATCTTCCATAACCGTATAGGGACCTTTAAATATTGCATCTAATTTACTACGTGCTTCATTTTTTACCAAAACCAAATCATTTTTCTCATATTTTGCAGAACTGACAGACTTATCATATATTTCTTTCCGTTTATGCTTATTAATCAGCAAATTTTTCTTTGCATCTTCATGAGCTAATTGTAACCTGTATTTTAATTGTAATGGATAATTATCTATATTATACAATGGTTCTACGGTATTACTTATGCTATCGGGTATTTGACAAGGTTTTCCAAAAACAAGTTCATATGGCGTGTAATTTGTTTCTGAATGGACTGTGTTGTTAAAACTGAAGCACCAAAATGGTAACCAATAGCTCCATGTATCCGTATGATTGTCACACTGGATCCTTAAAAATGCACCCAAAGTTTTGTGAGCATTTTCAAGAGCCCCAATCGACTGATGGTGATAGGCTGTAGAAGATAATTTTTCTATATTAAGTATTTTACAAACCTGTTCCATGGTTGCAGAAATAAATTCTGTTCCTCGATCTGTAGCTATTGTCGTGGGAATACCAAATCTTAATATGAACTGTCTAACAAATGCATCTGCAATGGACACTGTTTCTTTGTTTTGCAAAGGAATAGCTTGTACAAATTTTGTTAACTCGCATTGCATAGTCAATATATAACAATTACCATTTTCGTCTCTATCTAAGGGTCCCACTACATCTAAGTATATCTTTTCAAAAGCCGAGGAAGCTGTTGTGGTAATTTCCATCGGTTCTTTTGTGTTACGAAAATATTTATGTTTCTGACATTTTGTACACTTTTTAACAAATTCCTGGACATCCTTGTCGATACTTGGCCAATAGTATCGACTTTTGATTGTATTTATCATTCTGCGCACTCCAGCATGACCGCTGGATGGCAGTAAATGAAAGTCATTCATAATAAGTGTCTTTTCGTTGTCGTCATCTATTCTTTTTACGCCTCGTAATATGCATATTCGCGGTCCGGACCAATTACTAAGTGTTGTTATTTCATCACAAACACTTTTCTATATTATCATTATTTTTAATTATACACACTTCATTGATACGTATCTTTTCACAAAAATTGCTTAATTTCTGCACAAATTCGGCTCGCGAGAAATGCGCCTTGAAATCAAGATTAATGTATAGTGTCTTTTTACCCTCTATAAATGTAAAACATTCAAATTCTTCAGTTATCAAGGCATTATCTCTAATTTGTTTTAATTTGTTGCCTTCAATCAAACACATTTCTACTGAATCACACGGTTTTCTTAATATATCCACAACTCTTGGTTGATCAGGCCAATTGTTAATGGATTTATTAAGATCCTTCTTTTCATCGTCATTCTTACTCTTACTTAACTCATTCAGCTTTTTCTTTTGCGCTCTGGTCATTACAGCCATTACTTGTTCATTCATACTTTTAAGTTCATCAGACGTTATACAAACTCTCGATAAAGCATCTGCCACAACATTGTCTCTTCCTTTCACATAGACTATTTTAAACTTATATTCTTCTAAAGTTAATCGAAATTTAAGTAATCTACTTGACGGATCTTTCATACCAAAAAGATATATTAATGGTTTGTGATCTGTCATTATGGTGAATTTGTTTCCATACAAGTATGGTCTGAAATACTTAACGGACCAAACTATTGCCAAAAGTTCTTTTTGAATAGTTGGGTAGTTTCTTTCTGCTTTATTCAAGGGTCTACTGGCATATGCAACTGGTCTGAGATCTTTATTACATAATACAGAACCAATAGCAGTACCCGAGGCGTCTGTTTGTAAAATAAATTCATGATTTTCGGAAAAATCGGGATACTGTAAAATTGGTGATGATATTAAAGCATTTCTTAAAAATTCAAAAGCGTTTTGACATTCATCAGACCAAATAAATGGTTCATTTTTCCTACTTAACTTATTCAAAGGTATTGCTATATCCGAAAAATTTCTTATAAATTTACGATAATAGTTGCAGAATGCTACAAACCGTTTTACTTCATCTGCATTTTTGGGAGTAGGATAATTTCGTAATACTTTTGTTTTTTCTGGATCTGGTAAAACACCTTTTTCTGTAACCAAATGTCCTAAATAAAGAATTTCTTTCTTTAAAAATTCACATTTCTGAGGATTTAGTTTTAAATTTACTTTTCTCAATCTCTCCATGATAGTTATTAAATTTTTGTTATGGGAAGACAGATTTCTTCCAAATACAATGAGATCGTCCTGATATACTAAACATTTATCGTAAGTTAAACCAGACATCGCTACAGACATCATACGACTAAAGGCATTAGGGCTGATCTTTAAACCCATTGGTAAACGCTTCATGCAATATTGACCAGTATTTGTAGTGAAAGCTGTTAATTTACGACTACTAGGCTCTAAACTTACCTTGATAGTAACCTTGGTGAAGGTCAAGATGAGTAAAATAAATGGCTCCAGTAAGCGTATCTAAAATTTCATTAATATTTGGTAGAGGAAATTTGTCGTCACAAATAACCTCGTTCAGTTTTCTGTAATCTACAACTAAACGCCCCATTTTTTCTCATTACCTTTGCTACTTTTCTTAGGTACTAATAATATTGGACTGGACCATTCACTATTTGACTCTTCGATTGTATCATTTTCTAACATATTCTCAACTTGCTTAGTTATTTCTGGTTTTAGTGCCTGTGGTAACCTATAAGGCTTGACGTAAACTGGAGTGGAGTTTTGTTTTAAAACAATAGATTGCTCATAAATATTAGTTGTCGTTAACTTATCTCCTTCTAAATGAAAAATGTCAGAATATTTTGCACAAATTGCTTCAATTGATTGTTTCTCTTCTCCGTCTAAATAATTTAAATTTAATTCAGATAGCAAAGTTTTAACCCTGGTAACGTCAATATTGGTCTTATTAAATTGACAAATATTATAATTATACAAACTTTTCAAATCTGGTGTGAAAGATGGCAAGTTTACGTCCTTGTCACTAACATTAAGTATTTTAACTGGAATTCTACTATTACTAACTGTAGTTATTGCGTTTGCTATAAAGACATCCTTCGTTAACTCTTTACTGCATACTACTACTTCTCCAGTTACATCCTCATTCACAATAATAAAATGAATTGATTCCGAGCGTGCTGGAATAATCATAGAATTTTTCATCCTATCATGTTCATCAACAAAATGTAGATAATGTTGTTTATTACTGTTAAAAAGTGTTAAATTATTTGAACCTAAATCAATATTCGCACTAAATTTTTCTAAAAAGTCTAAGCCTATGATTCCGTCTGCTTTTAGTGGTAGCGAATCAAAAACAAGAAAATTGTGCTGAAACGTGGCATTTTCGTATTTTAATATTAAATTTACAGAACCTTGAGATCGTCGCTGACCACCTATTCCATTTATTATAGTATTATCTCTATTAACAATGATATCTTTTGGCAGTACTTCATTTTTAATAATTGACAATGTTGCACCCGTATCAATAAGCCAATAGTATTTAATGTTTTTAATATAAAAAGTAACATATTTCGCATCACCTTGTAATGATAATATAAAATGCTTAGGATCGAAAAAACTGATTCGATGTACCTGCATTGTCGTCTTTATCGCATTGATGAGTGTCAGCTACTTTTTCTACTGGAAATGAGTTTTGACCTCGTCCACGGTTCCTAACATATCTAGAACCTCTATTTCCTCGTTGATTATTATATGAAGGACGATAATTTGCTCTAGAATTTCCGCTAGAACCTTGTCCTTGATTGTAGTGGTTATTAAATTTATGCCCACGATGGTAATTGTTACCATATTGACTACGGTAAATTCCTCTTTGACCTTGAGAACGTCTAAATTTGTGTACCGAGTGGTGTCCATTTTTAGATGCATACAAAATGTTACCTGGTGGTTGGAAAGACGTGCACTCCTCGTCTTTTGCTGCTTGTATGGCATCCTTCAAGCTGCTGAAGCCGCGTGCTGAGATGATGGTGCTCATTTTTGCGCTACGCAGGCCATCTGAAAAACGTTTTATGGCAAAACTTTCATTGATTGGTTTTAAAATCGAGAATACTTCCTCTTTTCCATCTGCCTGAGTAATTGTCAACTCTGTAAATAACGTTTCTACCTCCGTACCATAATCCTCAATGGATCTCGAGCCTTGTTGAATATTCTGAAGCTTCGTCTGTATAGCCATAAATGATTTTTTGGGTAAAAGATATTTCCTCATATCATCAATTAATTCTTGGATAGTTTTGTATGAGCTTGCAATTCGTAATTTTGCATTTTCATTCAACCGACTTTTCAAAACAAAAGTAATTAATAATACTTTACCTGGGTTGTCCAGCATGTCAGCATACATCTCCACTGAGTCTATTAGGCGCTTAGTGGTGGCCTCTACACCGTCCATTACTGGAATCAAACTACACGCCACCTTTATGTCAAAATCCATTTTGCCTAAATCTACTGTAACGAGAAAAGTACACAATTTTTCTATTTCCTCGTACTTTTGTTTTATTTTCTGATAAAGATCTATTGCCGATTCCAAATTAATATCTTTACTTTTTTCAATAATTAAATATATTTTACAACAGTTTTCATATGCGCTTTTTTGCTTGATCTAACTTAGTTGAAATAACATTACCCTTATATCTAGTTTGTCCCTTCTTTACTAAATAATTACGTATTTCTACTAAACAAACATATTTTTTTTCCAAAATATCAATCATAATATTCTTAATTTAATAATAGAATTGCACAAATGTAACACATTCTACATAAATGCGAAGAAAAAAAAAGTCCGACGTTGCATTTTGTTTCCGTTTGGTGTCTTATTACTGAATGTCCGCGCGCGGTTTTAGCACCTTTAGAATTATAGCGTTATGAAATATGATACCGCATAACTGGCTCACTCACTGATATTTACTATTTTTACGAAAAAATTAACAACCCACAACTCTTATTTTTACTTTCACTATGCATTCACTTCTAATTACTGATTCTGGTTACCTTCTGTGCGCCCTCTGATGGATGATCTGATTCTCTGCCTGGTACTCATCCCAATTTCCTGCTGGATCCATGTGCGGTGGCAGCTCCTGTACATCCGCAGGCCCACATAAACTGCTACGAGTCCAATAATGGCCAGAACAATATAGGTCACAATGCTAAGCCGCTCCACGTGGCCTCCGATTTCTTTCAACGTGGCGTCATTGTTGCCTCCAGCCGCGTTTTGGCTGAGGAAAACCTCTTCTTTTTCCACAGTTGACCGACACATTATAATATATTATTAAGTAGTTATGTTAACTATACTAAAACTAACAATCCCCTTGGCAGAATCATCCTGGCAGGGTCGCCATGTAATGTTGGGGTTCCTAATGAGTGTTATTCAAGGAAACAACCACATTAGTTACGTACTATTTAATGAATGCCTGGTAATAATCTAAAATAATGCATATAAGGTATAGTGCAAACTCAGCATACATACGGTTATAAAGTAGCGTACTCACTTACTAAACTAAAGGAGCATACATATTAGACTTACACTTCAACTTGCAAATATGTCAATATCCTTTGAGATGATATTAACACAGTGTATAGCACGTGACAATAGTGCATTCTTAAGCAACTTCGTCCTAGGAACGGGCACGAGGGGTAATGGGGAACGACAACAAGAACACACGTAATTATTAGGCACCCGCAGATTTAACGTAGCGAACAAATCTGGGTGATATATCCATCCACGTAATACTTTCCACACTTATTTAATAAGCGTGATGTCTCTCTTCACACTCAGGCGGCTGTAAACAACCATCCATAGTACAAACAGACTCAGATACATCAGTGGAAAACAAGGATAGATTCCGTACTGCTTAAAGTATAAAAATCGTGTGAATTTATTTTGAATTTTTTCGACCATGACACTATACTTGCTTTCATGTGGATTCCAAATACTTGAGTCGTTTCAAGATGACTTCTTACTAGAGTATTACATAAAATTCTAATAGTAAATAAATTCTGAAAATCCCTGCGCTGCCTTAATATAAAGCCGAGACTACTAAAAGCTTTTTTACAAATATTTAAAATGTACTTAAGAAAATTAAGTTTCGGGACCATCTCAACGCCTATGTGATATACCGTTGTGATACCGTACCAGATACACTTTGTTTTAGAAACACATATCGTGATCTGTATTATGAAAGTATTTTGATAAAGCACACACACTCTCCACATAATCCACACCTCATCTCTAGTCAGTTTTTCTTCAACGGGAAAATTATTTACTAAGGTAATTGAATCGATATGGCTAAAGTAAGCATCCATGCTAAATATAGACCAGATATGTCAGTTCATAATACTCACGGATTTCATATATTACTTGAACTTGAATACTACCCTTTCGTATCTAATTTGAAACAATAAACGCTATAAAGTCTGCCAAACTACTTTTAATTCATACGTCATGATCAAATGTTTTCGGCTTTAGCCCGGGCCACAAATAAGAAGGTCCGAGCTAAATGTCGCCATTAATGCAAATAAAAGGCGTATACCATACAGCCTTGACTGATTTCATTCACTAAATTCTTCATAATATGTACAAGCGTCACGTTGCTGGAAGTTATTGAAGACAGCTTGACCTAGTGGACTGTTTTTAAAGACTGTATCTCAATCCGAGCAAGTGCATAAAAATCATTAAATTTTTAAAGTCATCACAGTACTTGTTTCATCATTTCCACTAATAGTTAAAATCTACTAATAATAAAACGACAAAACAGAAGTTTGAGACCTCCGGCAGCCAATTTACCGCCAAAACATCTTTTTTGTGTTCAGATTTATTTAATTTTTTGTGGTATTAGTTCGTAGACTATTATATAGTGATCTGTGTATTGGCTTAAAGAACATGTATCCAATCCAAAAATCCTAATTTAAAAAAAATGTGTCCATGGCTTAAAAAACAATCATCCGAGCAAAAATCTTAATAAAAAGTCTTTGCAGTGTTTCCACTATTAGGAATTTTGCCCTTTTTTTAGGGGCGAAACGGCTAATTTAAAGTATAGCTAAGGGCTTCTTTATATTTTTATAGTAATTTGGGGTTAAATCGAATATAAAGGTGGCAGCACAATTTTAAAATATACTATGCCGTTGGTTTGTGATCTGGGTTCCCCAAAATTCCTAATACATTATTATTTGACAAATTACTATAGATAAATGACTTAATTGTTATTTTTGGTCAAAGAGTGTCTTAGAATTTAACCTTTTATTAGTGAAACGTACATATTTAATTTGGTTATAACTTTGTATCCTCATTTCTCACTGCTGCAACCTTGTGAAAGACAGAACTGTTGAAATTCAATTCAATAAACATTTTAGTTTTAACCGGGGAACCTAACCTAATTTAAATATATGTTTGTAAAGTATTCATATTAAAAACTTAACAATCATGAATTTTTAATAAAATGTATAATATGTTTATTCATGTCATTATATTACTTACAACTAATATTGCACAAAACAAATCTAATTAGGAACCTAAATTGGAAGCTAGTGATCACACTACACTAAATTGAATTCTAAATCGTACGAACCGCATTCGTAAAGAAGTATTGACGGGGTTGCATGTTTGATCGATGGCGCCGTATTTATCAAAACAGCAGAAAATAGGACTTGCCTTAGCCATAGTGGGAACAATGGATATTAAAAAAAGAGAAAAGAGTATTTGTCATTGAGAAAAAACTGTCCAATCTGAATATAATTATATATTTTTAGATTCTGAGCAGTTTTTTTATAGGATAGGGTGACTAACTAGCACACAGTCCACCTGATGATAAGTGGTTGCTGCGGCCCATGGACATCTACATCTATCTCCGATTACAAATCAAAATGCAGATGCGTTGTCACCTGTGACGACTAAGATGGAATGCCTCGTTTCCAGTAAAAAAGGTCTCCGGTTCTCTACACTCGCCATACGAAACACAGCAACATTAAGCTACTATTTTACTTCTGTGTGTTTATTTTATTTCTGTGGGAGCGTGGTGCTTCCTCGGTCGAGCCGACCCATTCGTGCTACAACTATACTACTAATATAACTGGAGCATGGCTCTACCACCTATAAAACAGTTTGAATATTTGTTAAGTTTGGTATACAAACATATTGAAAAAGAAGTCACGATATTTCGATAAAGTGTGAGTACCAAAGTATGTTTGATGGTGACATTACGTTTTATAGCCACCGGAAATTAATATTAAGATTTAAAGTACTGCTCTCTGATATCAAACTTCTATCAAAACTTCAAGACATCCGCTTGTATCAAAGCGCGGGCGCCAACTGGTTGTTCTAAATCGTAACGTTACGATTACACTGCCCTAAATTGTAAACAATTTAGGAAGTAGAGCGATTGGGACCTCCAATTTGACTAAATCGGATCCAAACTGTTCTAACTATGATTACACTTTCCTATTTCCTAATTAGATTTCCTAAAAATTGTATAATGTATAAGCGCTTTATAAACTCTACTCGAAAACAAACACATTAAATAAGCAAAATAGCGGATTGTGTCAGCGCTACTGAAGTTAGCAAACGTGTCCTGGCCGCAAACCGTTTAGTTTCGCCATTTTGCTTACAAGCGCTTGCTAGCGCTTTTTTCTGCCAAACGCACTCAATGTCTCGTAGACAGAGAAACCTATAGACAAATTGACGCCTTCTTTCGTATTCGCACACGAAAAAGATAGATTTATGCATAGGTCTTGCATAGAAAAGAGATAGAGCGGTGTGATTGTTTGTCCCTTTCTCCGTGCCGGTTTTTTTGTTTAGCAAACTCTACAGTTTGCTAAACAACTTTAACAGCGTAGCGATTTAAGGAGTTTAGAAGTTGGTTTAAGTGAGAAAAAAGTGTTTTGTGACCTTAAGATTGGTGAATCTTGTTCAGTTCAGTTCTTAGAACAATTAAAATTTTTATCTAAATGTGTTTAAAAGTCATAAGGATTATTGTATAACCTAAAAATTCGTTATCGTCCTTTCTCGCTCGAGGCCACGCCGATCATTAGTCTATAGGTTTCTCTGTCTACGCAATGTCTATATACCATAGATTACTGACTATGTTGGCTATATACTATTTAGGGATGCTCGATGTTACAAAAACATCGATGATGACATCGATGTTGATATCGATAGCTTAACATCGACGTTCGATGTTTATCCTACTCAAAACATCGATGTTGACCATTATCGATGTTATAGCACATGTACCTATTTAGTAGTTTAAAATTAGATGTACAAAAATTTGTAGTGTTGTTTATGATTTATTATTTATGAAATTAAAGAAATTAATAACATATTCAGTGTGAAACTAATTTAAAAAATGGGAAAAAACTTAACAAATATTTAGTTAATTTGTTATATTTTTTGCCGATAATGATGAATATTATTATTTTGATATTTAAATGTTCCTATACAATTATAAATCTGGTATTAAAATATTTACTATCCTAATTTACGATTTAGAAATAGGTTTTATATTAACTACTCCTATCGCGAAATAAAAAATGATTATAGAGGAAAAATTAACAAACTTCACAAAAACAAAATAATAGACTTTTCCGTCACCTTTGTTCACACAATTTTTAATCTGGCAGCCCAGGCAGTAAGTATCCACAGCCGTTTATAAAATGCACTGTAGAATGCACTTTGTAGTGAAATTGTCTTCGCTGAAGATTGCCCAGTGATTTATTCTGATAAACTTCAAGAAAACCATAAACTTGTTATCCCAAGCTCAAAAAAACAGCTAAATATGATTAAATTGTGTAAATACATATTGTTTCAAAATTATTAGTGTATAGACGGCAAGGAAAAAAAAACAATTTGGATATCAATTTATGTAGAATAGTTATTGGGCGACAGCCGATAACGACACCACAATAACAAAGTGAAAGCAGTTACAACAGTGACATTACAGTTCAAACTCGACGGGGAGTTTGACACAACATAATGATAGTGTTTTAGGTGATCGATGCATTTAGGAATCCTTAATTATTTAAAATTTTACACCTTTAATAGGAGATGAAATATTTAGGTGATATTGATTTCGCGGGTTCACATTGTTCACAAGTTCTTATTAATCGATTATTGGTTCATTGACATTGATTTGACATGTGGCAACATCGATGTTTAACGTGTGGTAACATCGATGTTAAAACATCGATGTTTCAATTTCTAACATCGATGATCATCGAACATCGATGATCATCGTACATCCCTAATTACTATTCTACTTCTATAACTTCTATTATCTATAAAACAGGAATATTTATTTATCTATGAACAGGAATTTGGGTAGAACCTTGACCGTTTCGTAATTCTTGTAAAAGTCATATTATTAAGATGAATTCTATCAGATTTTTAAAAAAAGTGCCGCTTCGTCAATTTCGTACATTTTCACAATGGTAATCAGCACTGTTATTATTCCAATTACTTTTAGGTTATGTTAACCTAATCGGTTTTCCATGGAGGCAAAGAGATCTACTTTGCATGAACGATATTATCCTAATATTATACAATAACTTCTTGATTTGAAATGTAATTTAAAAACTTGTTACGTGTATTTTTGGAATATATATAATATACTATATATAATTTCTTTGGAAATTAGAAATGAATTATAAATCGTATTCATTGGAAAATTTTTTTAAATTATTAAATGTATTATGTTTATCAAAATTATGCTAAACTTTGAACGTATCTTTAATATTTGTAGCACAATTCTGCAACAAGAAGTAAGTCAAGCTGTTACCCCTCTAACAGTTCCACCACCAGAGGGGGTTGACAAACCTTTGTCCCCCAAAATCGAAAAAATAGTAACAGAAATAACAAATCTTAACTTGCTGGAAGTATCGGAGTTGAGTCAGGTTTTGAAGAAGAGGCTAAATCTCCCCGATGCTCCAGTTATGCCTGTAGGAGGCTTCTCAATGGCTGCATCGGCACCACAAGAGGAAGAAGAAGCTGCGCCGAAAGCTGTTAAAACTAATTTCACTGTACGAAACAATATTTATTTAGAGTAATATTTAGATACGTATATTTATTTCAAAACCGTGTAGTGGCGTTATAAGTATATCCGCTACCCCATATCACCCCGTGGGTGTTGTAAGAGGCGACAGAGAGAAACTGAAATAGGATATAGGCAACAGCATCTTTCTGATAACTCAAAACAATAAAAATTACAGTTGCAACTCACCTTCTAAGCGTGGCAACTATGGCAAACTCCCCCTTATGAGGCAATCTATGGAGGAGGCTTATGTTCAGCAATGGACTTATATAGGCTGTAATGGATTTATCTATTTATGCAAAAAGATCTTGTGTAGCTTTTTTTTAAATAATAAAGTGACTAATGAACAGAACAGTCCACCTTTTGGTACCTGTTGTTGAATGATATACGAGTAGACTGTAGTACTTATAGATTTATTCGATTCCAATTAATATAATATGTAGAAATTAACCCGATGTCGATACAAAAAGATAATAAGTAGAAAGTATGGGTAGCATTTGTTTTACGTCAGTGTACAATACTGATTGTCGCCCCCGGAGCTCACGTGGATCTCGCCAGCGGTCTAAAAGACGTTCAACGCATAAGACGTCTCAAATGTGCAGGCACAGGCACGGTGCAAGGTCTTCCTATGTTCATAACAAGTCGTCGCAAACAGTACCCTTCAGACAGGAATACAGCTTAGCAGACAATGCTTTTGCCTGCAGAAATAGATAAGAGATACCACCCTCTAGTCCCATCACCTAGTATAAGTTGCTCATGCAAATGCATCATTAATAATAAATTTTATTATTCTCTCTATTCTCCATTTAATTTGTATAAATTGACATACTTAAATTTCATGAAAGTTCATTTGTAAAAAATGGTTCAATTATTATGTATATTACCTTGCAGGTCAAAATGACTAAGTTTGATGAGAAGCAAAAAGTGGCACTAATTAAGGAAGTTAAGAATTTACTTGAAGGTTTTAACCTGGTGCAGGCCAAGAAGTTTGTTGAAAGTGTACCCACAGTGGTAAAAGCTGACATTTCCAAAGATGAAGCTGAAAAGTTAAAAGAAGCCTTGTCCAAAGTTGGAGCTGTTATAGAAATTGATTAGATGTAGTTTAGTTTGTTAACTTAGTTTTAGTTTGTGTAATTTAAAGAAGTTGAAAGTGCAGTGGCTTTTTAATGTTGGACTACCTTATTTGATTATTATTAAATTATTAAGCACTCAATCCCTATTTAAAGGGCCTTAGGCCAACAAAGAGAGAAAAAAGACAGAAAACAACCTACATACATTTCAAGACCGATTTACACTTTGACAAGTATAGTAGCGAGTTAACTTGCGAACATGGTGAGTTAAGTATAAAATCTCCTTTGAATGGCAATTAGTGAGTTAAGTAGCAAGTTAACAATTTAGTTGAACGGGATAGGCGGCCGGTCTATTTTTCGGCGAGTTAACTTCAAATTGTTGCCTTCCCCTGCATCTTACGCCACCCTCAACTAAACTTGTTGCTTGTGTGAATGAGCGAGTTTAGTTCAGTGCATATGTTGACAGGACGCAACATGCTCGCGTTTGACCCTCATCCTCATAATATAAAATTGTACTGTTTTAACCAATTTCACCATGCAGACATTTGAATGCTACTTTCCACTTAACCATTTACTGTCAACTGCCCTGTAATTAAACCTACTACTGC
The DNA here is from genome assembly GCA_907164705.1 of Parnassius apollo. Lineage (NCBI taxonomy): Eukaryota > Metazoa > Arthropoda > Insecta > Lepidoptera > Papilionidae > Parnassius > Parnassius apollo. The sequence continues at coordinate 3,787,494 of CAJQZP010000081.1, forward strand.
ACTTGTTGAAGTAATCTGCTGTCAAGTTAAGTGGAAAGTAACTGCAAGAAGACACACACATATATGCATCTAAAATCATTTACATCCAACAAAATGGATTTTGGAAAATGCCATAAGGCATTAAGTCTGCCATTTATATCCCTTAGTATATAAGGTGTATAATAAAGATAAAATTTGTGTATATGTGCAAAAAGTAGAAAAAGAAATAGGTAAAATATGTGACTATGTCAAGAAATTGAGCATGGTATTGACATCACTAAAATTGTAGTGTTTGTGTTTGTCTATCTTTCTTGGTTGGTCTGAGCTTTAGGGCTGATATCATCCGTTTTAGCAATTTTTTTTAAATTATTGTACTCTCGCTTATCCACTGCTCATTAGCTGGATAACACATCAGACGAAGAAGTCATGTTTCATGCTGTTATGTATGCGGATCACCTGATGTTAAGTGACTACCACCGCCCATGATCAACTGCAACACCAGGGGAATTGCAGGTGCGTTGCCGGCCCTTTAGAAAGAAGTAAGCTCTTTTCATGAAGGTCCCTAGGTCGTATCGGTCCCGAAAAATCGTCGGTGGTAAACTATTCCACAGAGAGGTCGTACGCGGAAGAAAACTCCTTCTGAAACGTCAAATAAATGGTTCTTTCTTTCAAAATACGTACAGTGGTGGACCGCCAAGCATCCAGATGGTGTGGATGGTATCAGGACGTTTGTCGCGTAGTGCGTTCACGAAATTTGGCGGCTGTGATAAATCCAAAACAATTCCTCAGAGCACTCCCCGTGGTATATGCGAAAGAAAATGCATAATAGATGCAACATCTCTTCGTAGCGTCTTTCGTGAGTCGTCTTCCCTGTGCAGAGATGGAAAAGATGGCTGACAGAAATTCCCCCGGACAGCCTTGGCGAGAGATCACATGCACGGGTTCCAGAAGGAACGCGAACTAGTTTCTCGCCAATTCTGCCTATGTGCTCTGACTTTGCCTTGGCAATAACTCTTTTGAAGGACGTGGAGGCGGAATTATACTTCTTTTTTAGAGCGCTGGTGTTAACATCCCGGGACGTTGATGCGTCAGCCCAGGCTTGGTAGCACTCCTGCTTATAGCATGATGCTATTTTACACGAGCGACCAAACCATGGCTGAGATTTGCTTCCGATGGGCACCACAGAGGAAGGAATAAAAAGTTCCATACCTTGAAGTACCACATCAGCAACAGAATCCCCAACAACGTTGGGTTCGTCCGACGAGAGGCAAACCCAACCCCAAGGGTAGGATGCAAAGAAAGACCGCATCCTATCCCAATCAGCTGACCTATAGTGCCAAACACGGCGGCAGCCTGCAAAATGCATCTGCGATTTCAGCGTGAGTGGCACAACACTCCGGAAAAGACAATGGTCCGAAGAGCCTAAAGGGGCGTCGACAGAAATCTGATATCCGTCCGGGTGAGAGGTCAGCAGAAGGTCCAACAGGGAAGGTTCATGATCATTCACATCTGGAATCCGCGTGGGCGAAGTTGTGTCAGACCACCGCCACTACCCTATATCTTCCTGTGGGTGTCGTAAGAGGCGACAGAGGGAGACAGGCAGGAGATGGGCAGCAGCATCTTCCTAATAACAACAATAATATAATGAAAAACTGCGGTTGCCAACCCGCTCACCAAGCGTGGCAACTATGGCAAATATCCCCCCATGAGTAACGACGCAAACAAACGGCCCCCAGTCCCCTGCGGCCCCGCTATTCCTGGCTACGGTGGCGACCATAGTAACGGCGGGGCAGGTGGTGCTAAGCGTTTCCGGTGCACATTCGGTGACCTGGGAACATCCAACGCTGCGTGCCAGTTCAAGGACTGACAAAAAGATCCTGGAGATGAAGGAAGAGATAAACTAATTGAGCTAGGATATTATAGGATTATCTAAGGTCCGAAGAGAGGGGAAGGATACGTTAATCCTCGTATCTGGTTACTTGTTCTCTGACCAGGGAGGGTCAAACATTTAATCTCCGGTGGAGGTTCGGTTGCCACCTACGGCGACTCGACCTGGCAACATATAACGCACGCACCCTGAGGACTGACGAGAAGACACTGGAGTTGGAAGAAGAGGTAGACAAGTTGCGCTGGCATATTATTGGATTTACCGAGGTCCGAAGAGGAGGACACGGTAATCCTCGAGTCCGGCAAGTTGTTCTATCTCCGGGAGGGCGACCATCTGTCCCAAGGACGTGTCCGATTTATCGTCCACAAGTCTCTCGTCAACAACGTTGTAAAGATTAGGAGTGTGTCGACAAGGGTCGCGTATCTGATACACAGAATCACCAAACGGTATTTGCTGAAGGTCATACAGGTTTACGCACTAACGTCGGCACATCCCGAATAGGAGGTGGAGGAAATGTATGAGGATATTTCTAGAGCCATGCATTCCTCCAAAACCCACTACACGGTGTTGATGTGAGACTTCAACGCAAAACTAGGCACAAGAGAAAGCGGTGAGCTGAAGTTAGGGAAATTTGGAGTAGGGCAACGGAACCGTAGGGGTCAGCAGCTGGCCGACTTTATGGAGAAAGAGGGACTCTTTATGATGAACTTTTTCTTCCAGAAGCGGCCCCACAGGAAGTGGACCTGGTCGAGCCCCGACGGTTCGACAAAAAATGAGATTGACGTCTCAGTGATCGCAAGGGTGAAAACTGGCAGAGATCACAGAATGGTTAGATGCACACTGAACCTAAATGTTAAGTTGGAGAGGTCGCGTCTAATGAAGTCAACGCTCCGTCCCCCTCGTGCTCTAATCCAGAATCCCGAAACCTTTCAGCTCGAGTTACGTAACCGCTTTCAGTGCCTAGAAGATTGCAATGCAGTGGACGATATGTATGACAAGCTCGTGGAAACTGTCCACGCGGTCGGAGCTAAGTTCTGCAAGACCCGCCGCAGAAGAACACAAAAACTCTCCGATCATACTCTTAATCTCATGGCTGTTAGACAGGAGATGAGGCTGCAATCGTCAACAGATTTGACAACATACAGGCAACTGAACAGACAGGTCTCCAAATGCATGCGGCGAGACTTACGCAACTTTAATACTGCTCGTATTGAAGAAGCGATCGAGCGGAACCAGGGCTCCAAAGTATTTGCCAGAGATCTGTCTGCCAGTAAGAGCCAACTGTCAAAGCTGAAGACTGAGTGTGGCAGCATCGTTTCCGGGACACCTGAGATTTTGAGTGAGATTGAGAGGTTCTATGGGCAGCTGTACACATCATCGTTGGAGCCACACGCAAGTGTGAGTAACGATCCAAGAGCAAGTCTTATCCGACACTATTCCACCCGGACGGCAGTCTAAGCGAGATTAGAATGGCTCTCCAGCACCTTAAAAACGGCAGGGCCCCAGGCGAGGATGGAATTAGAGCGGAGCTTCTGAAAGCGGGTGGAACACCGGTACTTGAAGTCCTTCAGAAGCTCTTCAATTCCGTCCTCCATGATGGCACAACTCCGGAGGCGTGGAGCAGAAGTGCGGTGGTCTTGTTCTTTAAGAAAGGCGACAACGCTCTCTTGAAGAACTACAGACCGATTTCCCTTTTGAGCCGCGTCTACGTGCTGTTTTCGAGAGTCATTACGAATCGTCTCGCACGCAGACTCGACGACTTCCAGCCTCCCGAACAAGCCGGTTTCCGAAAAGGCTTTAGTACCATATACCACATACATACCCTTCGGCAAATTGTACAGAAGTCCGAAGAATACAATCTGCTACTTTGCCTGGCGTATGTGGACTATGAGAAAGCCTTTGATTCCGTCGAAATTTGGGCGGTGCTACAGTCTCTTCAGCGGTGCCAAGTTGACTGTCGGTATATCGAAGTGCTGAAGTGTTTGTACAGTAGGGCTACGATGGCTATCCGAGTACAAAACCAGAGTACGAAACCTATCCAACTGCAGAGAGGTGAAAGGGTGACATTATTTCCCCGAAACTGCACCGCTGCACTGGAAGACGTTTTCAAGCTACTCGACTGGAAAGGATACGGTATTAACATCAATGGCGAGTACATCACTCACCTTAGATTTGCCGACGATATAGTTCTTATGGCAGAATCGCTGGAGGACTTAAGCACTATGCTCAATGACCTCAATAGTGCCTACCAACGGATAGGTCTTAAGATGAACATGGACAAAACGAAGATCATGTTTAATGTCCATTGTTGGGAGCACTAAGCTCGAAGTTGTTGACGAGTACATTTACCTGGGACAAATAGTCCGACTAGGTAAGTCCAACTTCGACCGCGAGGTCAATCGACGGATTCAACTCGGCTGGGCAGCGTTCGGGAAATTACGACACGTCTTCTGGTCAGGTATACCTCAATCTCTGAAAACTAAAGTGTGCAACCAGTGCGTGTTGCCAGTGATGACCTACGGAACCGAGACGTGGTCCTTCACTGCTGGCCGTATGAGCACGCTCAAAGTGGCTCAGCGAGCTATGGAGAGGGCTATGCTCGGAGTTTCTTTGCGTGATAAACTTAGAAATGAGGATATCCGCAGTAGAACTAGAGTGACCGACATAGCCCAACGGATTAGTAAGCTGAAGTGGCAATGGGCCGGCCATATAGCTCGAAGAACCGAGAACCGTTGGGGAAAAAAGGTTCTCAAGTGGCAGCCTCGTACCGGTAGGCGAAGTGTAGGGCGACCCCCTACTAGATGGTAAGATATGTAGGAAGTCGATGGATGCAGGTGGCGCAGGCCCGTGCTTTGTTTGGGGGAGGCCTATGTTCAGCAGTGGACTTGTGAAGGGTTGTAATGATGATGATGATATGCCAAGGCAAAATCATGAACAGATCTTCCGCATGATCGGTTAAACGTGAACCAAGCCATTCCGCGTGATGGGCGTTAAAATCGCCGAGGATCACGATCTCTGCGGAGGGGATCTGCTATAGAAACGAATCTTTAGCCACTTTAACGTGGTCGAATAGTCGGTCTGTTTCGGAATTACCGCTATCGGACCTATAGAGGCACCCGTGATGGTCGTCGCCTTCTACGCGTAGCCAAATGATGGACAGTTCCGAACCTTCAAGACTGCCGAGGCGTCGAGAACAGATGTCCTCTCTGACGTAAACGCAAACACCAGCCCGAAGCACAAAGGAGTGTTCCAGTTTGTACCCCGGGCAGGAGAGATACGAGACGTCAGCCGCAGAGGACACCTGCGTCTCGGTCAGAAAGAGCAGAGCCGGCCTCACCGCCTCGAGATGTTAGTGGACGGCGTTTAGGTTAGACTGAAAGCCCCTGATATTGCAGAAATTCACGGATAGCGTGGCAGGGGTTGCCTTGGTCTTGTTGCTCTGTTTGCCCCGAGCAATTGTAGTCTTGAGCGAAATTCCCCCCCCCCCCCACAGAATATGCGGGGCAGCCTGAGCACCCACGCTTAGGAGTGCAGTAACTTGGTCGTGGATGCTCAACGAGGGATTCTCCAAAGGTGCTGGTACCCTCATGGGGTAGTCTAACATTAATTCCGCTACCATGTTGATGGAGGGGGGGCGAGAATTCGGCGTCCGGCCACCTGCACTCACCAGATGAAACGCGGCCCATACGTGTAACGGCAAAGCTGCCGCGTGGCTCTACCGCTGTTATACATAGTATAGTGTAGATATTTGTAATAAATGGGCCCAAGAAAATGGAGTCATATGATATGGTTGCAAATTTACATAAAATGCGCAATGAAGTTATGAATAATATATATTTTGGTAAAAAACAAGTAAAATTAGACCCATTTTGTTCCCAATATGAGTAATTACGTTAATAAAAGATTCATGTTTGTTGATTTCTTTAATACAATATACAAATAAATCAAACATTTTTTGTTTTTTTCAATTTGCTGTTTCTGTACATTATAATCCGCCAATTTCAGTAATGAGCCGATGGTTAGGATTTTATGGTGCCGGATTAGCGAGAGAGTACTGTATTATAAGCCAGTGCTAACTACTTTAACACCTGATAGTAAATGGTGATGCAGCCGAAGATAGTTGAGCACACTGGCTTGCTTATCAAAAGCCGATTCACTCTTGCCTCGAAGATTATAATCGAATGGAGACATATATGCTGGCTAATTGTTTAACATATTTGTTGTACACAATATGAACGACGAAGCTTACCATTTGGTTTGTATGCATTGTATGTCAAGAACGAAGGGATGGAGACCAGCCGAGCATCCGGTGATCCAATGATGGAATGGTGAAAGAGGAGTTAAGTCATGCAATTCCCGTACCCACTCCCCGAAATGTGCGTATTCTGTAAAACACTGAAAGGCCAGCCACTTTGCGTCTGTGTTCGAGACTGGTAGGATTGGCGAATGCCAGCAAGGTGAAAGCTGCTAAGGAACGGCCCCCAGTCGCCGGCGGGCCCAATATTCCTGGCTACGGTGGTACCGGCGGGGTAGGTCGTGCTAAGCGTTTCCGGTTCGGCGACCTGGAAACATCCAACGCTGCGTGCCAATTCAAGGACTGGCGAAAAGATCCTGGAGATGAAGGAAGAGATAAACTAATTGAGCTAGGACATTATAGGATTATCTAAGTTCCGAAGAGAGGGGGAGGATACGTTAATCCTCGTATCTGGTAACTTGTTCTCTTACCAGGGAGGGTCAAACATTTAAATAGTTAGATGCGCGTTCACCTTGAAAACTGTTGCATTATTTTTGAATGTGTGCGTTTGCAAGACGTTGACGCGCGCACACTAATGCAACTGGGTCATCTCTTATTATCTTACGGAAATTGTTACTTGTCGTCTGTTTGGATGATCTCTTTGTAAACATCCTCCCAGGTGCATCCGAGTATCTAATTAAATTGGTTATTAGAAGAGTACTGAGATAATAGTGTCATCATACATAAGACGCGAAATTCATATCAGTCAGTAATAAATTGTTCCAAATAAAATAAAATAAACATAAATAGTCGGAAAATGAATTAAAAGTGGAGTAAAAACTGTGAAATTAAAGTGACATTGTTTGCAAGTACAGCAAAACCGTAATAAACTAATTATTCTTACTAAAACATTTCATAAAATAATCGTTGAACTATTAAAAGAACCAACATTTTGAACTAAATAATAATCAGAAACATAGATAAGTGAACTTAATGAATAATTAAAATAGTGACAGTGTGATAACAAGTGAAATATATTTTAATACAAATTTTACAAAAAGCAATAAGTAGCTATATAATATATATATATTATAATTGTTTTAACACTAGAAGAAACATTATATTATTTAGAAAAAAAGTGATTAATATAAACCTGGAAAAGTGAATTTTATTTAAATCATCAAAATAGTGTTTGTTTTTTTTTCTTTTCTTTTTCGACGGTAATGTGAGTCTGGACTATGAACTATTGTAACGTTATGCAATTGATCCACTACGCAAGCGACACCACAGCTCCGTGGTATACAAGGCATATCAAAACTTTTTAACGTGTAAGCCGTTTCGTAGGTTTAAATCCCGTTGACCGCTTCATATTTGCTATTATAACTTTTTTCTACGATTCCTAAAATTCAATTGCGTATTCTAGAAAATATTGAGAAAAAATTTGTTAATTAAATGTCAAAAAGGTTTAAAAATTTGGGTGCAGTATAAATGCCTCATTTTCTAACTTTCATAAGTTCATAACAGAGGGCGTTGCAACAGAAACCTACTTGCTTGTTTACAATACTCAATCCATAGTGCCAGCAAAGGGAACAAATGTGACTAATTAGCTATAAGCGACAAACTTCAAATTCGCATTAAAACATTTGTTAATAACGTATATCTATTAATATCCGATATCGACAAAAGATGGAAGAGGAGTACGACAACATTACTTTAAGACCTAGAAAGTTATTTAAGTCAAAATCTTGTGAATCATTAGAAAACGATGGAATTAACGTATCTTCATGCTCCTCGAATTCAGAAATTGCACAAAGAAGCTTTGACCTATCGACACATTTACAAAAGGATACTATTATAGATGAACTAAAAGAGAAATTAAACGACTTAACTTCACAATTACACAGCACACAAAACGAGTTAGAAAACGTAATAATAGAAAATTGCCAGTTAAAAAAAGAAATAAATAAGTTAAGCACACAAAATAATACACTGAGAACTATATGCAAAAGTCCAGCACAGCATTCAAGAACAGTAACGTCAACAAATAAGAATAAACGACATGTTAAAAGAACTAAAATAAATCAAATCATTGATACACACTCAAACACAACATTCGATAAAGAGTGTGACTTTGAAAGCGGCCTAAAATCATCTTTAGAAAACAAAAACAATATGCAAAATCAAAAACCTACCAACATTTCCGGAAATAACAATGCCCCCGAAATAGAACAAAGCAATGAAACACTAACCCAAATACAATCAAGGTCTAAAACATCGTCGAAATTATCTTCAGTACTTTGTAAAAAAACATTATACATAACTGGAGGACACCAATATATAGGATTGGCAAATTTGTTAAGAATATCAAGAATGAATACACCTTACGAACATTATCAAATCGAGTCATTTATCAAACCAGAAGCTGACACTGAAGAAATCTTGAAAACATGCCAATTATTTAATATCACATCAAAGGACTGTATTATTTTAAGTGTTCGAGAACATGATAAAAACCCTTATAAAGTAATGATAGAGTTAAATAGCTTCCTAAAAACAGTAGATAAAGAGTGTCTTGTATTAGTTTTAGGCATTCGCACAAATGTGTATTTAAATGAATGGAAACTTAATAATATTTTGAAAATAACCTGTAATCGATACCAAAATTGCCACTTCGTCGAATATACTAAGATTTCGAAAAAATATGGTTTATGTAGAAAAATTGATCTAATTATTAATCAAAATTATTATAATTTAAAATTTTTAAGTTTTATGCAACATTCCAGAGTTATTAAGGGAAACATACGCAGGGAAGTATGCCATTGTAACCTTGACACACAAACAAAAATCGTACGTCGTAATACGCCAATAAAAACACAGACTAAAATTACATCCTACTTTTTACCTAGACCAAATATAATCCATAAAGTCCCAACAAAAAAACAGCAAAAAATAACATCATACTTTACATTAATACGACCTAAATCTAAAAATATGCCACAAACATTTTTTTGTACCCAACACTAGTAAGTATGTACTAAAACTGATGCATCAAAATATAGCTAGCATTTACAGTAAGAAAAAACTGCTCGAGGAAGCTCTTATTCAAATTCGCCCCGACATAGTTTGTTTATCAGAAACTTTCATTCCAAAGGGGTGTGAATCAAACGTAAGTATTAATAACTGTAATGTAGCATCAACGTACTGCAGGCAAAAAAAAAAAACAGAATAGAGGAGGTGTATGTATATTAGTAAGACTGAACTTGCAATATAAAAATCTAGAAATACCCAAAAAATATGCCACTGATGAAACTTTCGAATGTTGCGGGATTGAAATAATAAACCACAAAATCGTCGTCATATGTTTATATAGGACACCCAGCTCTAATATTCAATTATTTTTACATAAGTTAGACACGTTCTTGCATCAGATAACCGAACAAAATAAAAAAAATATAATTATAGCTGGGGACTTTAACAACGATACTCTCAAACATAGTAGCACAAAGAATATGTTTTTGGATATTCTATTGAATTATAACTTAATAACTCACATTAACAAACCCACAAGACGTAATGCATGTATAGATCATATAATTAGTAACATTTACAATGCTCAGGGGGAACTATTGGAATTAGCATTGTCAGACCACAATACAGCGCAAATGCTAAATGTACCTGTACAACAACAAATATATAGCCCTTTGAAACATTACTTTATCTTCAAAAGGGATTACTGTGAAGATAATATTACAAAATTCCATGAATGTTTGTGTAGTTTAAATTGGTCACATATTTATATTGAAAATGACATAAATATCGCATTTGATAAATTTCATGACCTTTTCCTGCTAATGTATGAATTATGCTTTCCTCAGATGCACATTAAAATTTTGAACAAACCATCTAAACCCAGGTGGTTGACTAAAGGTTTAAAGGTTAGTTGTAAAACGAAAAGAAAATTACAGTTACAATATTACAAACACAATACTAGTGAAAACAAAATTAAATTCATAAAATACGCAAAGCTCCTTAAAAAAATGTTTTCGCCTTTCCGAAAAAATTAACAACTATAAGTTTATGAAGAATTCAAAAAATAAGTGTAAAGCTGCGTGGAAAGTTCTTAAACAGGGGTCTGATAAAAGTAATAAAGACTTAGTTATAAATGGAGTTGAAGTTGATAATAAATTAATACTTCATCAGTCTTACTAATAGATCTCCCATTATAAAATGCATTAATACACATAAAACAAATATATCTAGCAGTATTTTTTTTGAATCCATATGGTTATGCCGATGTAATGAATATAAGGTCATTGAATGACACAAACGCAGTGGGATATGATTCAGTCTCTACAGAATAATAAAATGTTGTAATAACGAATTAGCACATATTTTAACTTACCTTATTAATCTTTCTTTTACAACTGGCAAATTTCCAGATAGATTAAAGAAATCTATAGTAAAACCACTCTATAAAAGAGGTGATAAACGTCATATGGGTAATTATCGCCCCATAACCTTAGTGCCTATTTTTTCGAAAATATTTGAAAAAGCAATGTACAAGCGCATAATAGAATTCACCTCAAAATTTAATATAATAATAGATGAACAATTTGGATTCCAAAGCAATAAATCAACTGCCCATGCATGATTTCATCTAGTAAAAAATGTTTAAAATTTAGATGACAAAAATCACACTTCAGTTATATTCATAGATATGAGTAAAGCCTTTGATTTCGTTTCACACAAACTTCTATTAAACAAACTCGACAACTTAGGCATTCGCGGACTGGCATTAAATTGGATAGAATCATATCTTAAAGACCGAAAGCAAAGTGTAGAAATTTCAAGGTTAAATTACAACAAGGATCTCGAGAAATATAAATCACCGTACCTAATTAATGGATATGGCGTGCCACAAGGCAGTGTACTAGGTCCCCTTTTATTTTTGTTGTATATTAATGACATCTCTTATGTAACAAATAATTTATTGACTTTATTTGCAGATGATATTGCCATGCTATTGACATGTAACAAAAAATCTGACATTGGTAAATTTGTAAATCACATTAATTATTCTTTGAAATTAATAATTGAATGGTTAGAACATAACAATTTACTCATAAATATAAGCAAAACCAAGTTAATACAATTTTATAATAAAAAAAATAATGAAACAAAGCTAAATATTGTATACAATGGCGAAAATATAGAACAAGTAAAAGAAATTTCCTTTCTCGGTATACATATAGATGCATTCTGTAACTGGAAAACTCACATAGAAAAAGTATGTAATAAACTTAACCGCTTTGTTTACGTATTACGGAACCTTACAAAAACGGCATCACAATCAACAGCTCTCATGGCGTATTACGGATACGTTTATTGTATACTTAGATACGGTATAATAATATGGGGAAATTCTGTAGACATCAATAAAGTTTTTATTGTGCAAAAAAAATGTCTACGTGCAATATGTAATATGGCCCCTCATGAGTCGTGTAAATCAATATTTAGAGATTTGAAAGTGCTAACACTTCCGTGCATATACATTCTTGAAACAGCAAAATTTGTTAAAAATAACTCCGAGCTGTTTATAACTGCTGGAGATATTATCAAATCCAAACCTTTGAGGCATCCAGATAAATTAGTCATTGATAAAATACCAAAAACGGTTAATTATCATAAGAATTGCTATGCAATGTGTATAAAAGTATTTAACGCTATACCCGATAACATAAAACTACAACCAAAGAAGAGTTTCGGGAACGAGTTGAAAAAGTGGCTATTTAAATCTTTTTATTCGGTTAGTGAGTTGTTGGAAAAACAATATCTTTAAATTTTGGACTATTTTTAATAATAATATATAATGTGACATGAAAATATAAATATTAATAATGTGATAGTGCAATTAATAGTAAATGTTTTTGTTTTATTATGTCGCTTTCTAGTTTATTTTTATGTTTTTTTTTCGTTTGTTAATTATTATCAATGGTTTTTTTGTAATTTTAATCTATATTGTAGTTATATAATACCTAATGTTTTAAAATTTATATCATTTTGTACACCAGAAATGATTAATGTGTTGTACTATATTTTTTCTTTATAACAACTGTAAAACGCACACATTATTCAAAATAATCAAATAAATAAATGAATAAATAATTAAATAAATCTCTTATTATCTCATGGAAATTGTGTCTACTACTTTCTCTGTTGCACAGTTTCCGTTTGCATCGGAATAAAATAAATTCAATATTTGATCAAATATAATATTCTAAAATTGTAATTGCACTTTCGAAAGACACACGATAGCATTCTAAGTTTCTTTTTGGTGAAATCAGCGCGTTTGTTTAAATGTGGAACATCTGGCTGTCACCGCGCACAAATAAGCACCGATTGCGAATGAGTGAGCTCACTCATTTGAGAATAAAGACATTTCAGAGCGGTAAGGTAAGGGCGCATCTAACTATTTAAATCTTTGGGGAGGGTGACCATCTGTCCCAGGGTGTCGGGTTTATCGTCCACGAGTCTCTCGTTATCAACATAACAACGTTGTAAAGTTTGGGAGTGTGTCGACAAGGCTTCAACCTCGGCAATCCCGATGAGGAGGTGGACGAAATGTATGAGGATATCTCAAGAGCCATGCATTTGTCGAAACCCCTACTACTGTGTTAATGGTAGATAGTTCAACGCAAAACTAGACACAAGAGAGAATCGTTAGCTGAAGGTAGATAAATTCGGGATAGGGCTCGTTCTAGGTTCAGGATCTTCCGCCGGGCAAGGCGTTCGCCCGCGGAGCAGCAACGAAACTCCGTGTGTTATTTCGGAGCTATTGTTTACATACCACCGTTCTACACATTTCAAAACTTGATAACGAGATTGTAGAACTAGTTCGTTCCAATGATGACTTATGGATTTGAGATGTGGTCCTTCACTGCTGGCCGTATGAGGAAGCTTAAAGTCGCTCAGCGAGCTATGGAGAGGGCTATGCTCGGGGTTTTCTGCATGGTAGATTTAAAAATAAGAATATCTGCAGTAGGGCCAGAGTAACTAGCATAACACAACGGATTAATAAGCTGAAGTTGCAACGGGCCAGTCATATAGCATAAAGAACCGACAACCGATGGGGATGAAAGGTCCCCGAGCGGCAGGCTTCTGTAGACGAAGTATAGGGCGGCCTCCCACTAGATGGAGTGTCGACTTGGTAAGATATGCAGGAAGTCGACGGATGCAGGTGGTTCAGGACTGTACTTTGTGGCATTTCGTGAAGAGCTCTAATGATGATAATGATGAATTTACTGGTTACCAAATATTGACAGAAGATAAATGTTAAAGTGTCAATATTAGTTAATAGTTGCGTTTCAAATAAGTTTCTCGGATTTTAGTGTACACAAAATAATGCCTTTATTTGCACATTTTTAACTCTTTATTTTTTTTTACTTTCAAGATTACTGGTAGTTTGGTTAATCCATTTTCATTTAATGAATATAAAATTTAACTAATATTTCTGAAAGAAACATTAAAGTTAATATCAACCTAAAACTTTTATTTTCCCTATATGAATGGTCAAATATTCTATGACATTCCAAAGAGGCGCCACTTCCAAATACACACTGGTGGAAGAAAAAGTTGTATGATCTGATTGGCGAAAATATCACGTGAAATATATTTTACAAAATACAGTTGAATCCGAAACTTCTTTTATGAGGTCGACTAAAGACTTGTATATTAAAAAGATCGATTTTAGTTAAAACAATAATATATAATATCATACATAAATTACAATAATCTCAATAACAATCTAATGAATTAACATCTTCATTCATCTCGTAAATTCCAAGAACGTCATCCAACAAAGACGACAGGCTTTTTATGCCTTCTTTCCACTTCTTCTTCTGTTCTATAACAGTCTTGAAATCCTTGCTCATTAAATGCGTAACAAACAAGTAAGGCGAGGCAAATTTTAATAACTTCGCACGGTTCTGCTGTTCATTCACTTGAGGCTCAACGTTTTGCAGCATCATCTGTCTCTCGTACATCATTGATAATAAGTTCACATCATCTACATTCAAGATACCTTCTATAACATTATTGACTTTGTTTGGCGTGTCCGTTTCAGCTTCTGTTATAGTATCGTTGTCAGCATAATCCCTTAGTTTGATTTTGCAGTCTAGCTCATCCATGCTCTTTGGATCACCCTCGTTCGGTTTAAGTGTTTCTGGTACATTATATTGATTTAATATATCGTAAAGGTCCATCGATATTGAAAGTGCCGATTCCATTATTTCCACTTCAGTTTCGTCCTGCAATAGTTTCACCAATACAGTAAGGCAGCCAATCGATGCGAGCTCCTCTAGAGTTTTCTGAAGCCTCTTCTGGATTTCCTTCTCGTTTAAGGTAACGATTTTACGTGACTCTTTCGAGAAAGTTACTGGTGGGAATGTGCCATCCAACATTCCCTGAGCATTTAAGAGCTGTTGTATGACAGACTTCCAAAACCTCAGTGCGTTCAATTGTACCTCCCAATGAAAATCATTCAGTGCTGTGGAAACCATGCACTCATATAGCATTTGCTTAAAGGCCGGTGAAATTTTTATATTTTGATAAATTTCACACAGAACGTTACATGCTTCCTTTCGCACAATGCCTTCCGGATTTTCCATCATAATGGACAGGATCAATTCCTGAAAATTACAATCGAGGATTAATTATTATTATTACATTAAATGTATTACGTTAGTTTTTATGGGAAAGAATTATTTCTTTGTTAAAACATAATCTTTTCCATAAAAGAACACAAAATAAATTTGTAAGCGTCTAAAAGTCCACAATATTAGGCTTTTGGCCTACAACATAAGGCTTTTAGTTGCTAACAATTTTTCTGAAATATTTTATACATAATTTTTTAAGACGCCTATTTATATATTTTATAGATTTCATTATTTTTCTACATAGATTCTTTATTAGGATAACATTCACAATGTATATGTATGTATACCTGTATATTCCATCCGTCCATTACAGAGTATAAAAGTGCACAGTATTTCATCATAGTTGCAATGCTTGGCAGGCGGTTTGGCAACCGCAGTTTTTAATTATTTTGAGTTGTTGTCAAAAGGATGCTGCTGCCCATTTCCAGTTTCATTTTCCGGTTTACCTATGACGCCTTTTGACACCTACAAGTCGCGGCACGTCAGTCTAGCGCTGAACGAAACGTGGAAGGGATAGCTGCGTATGTCGTATAAGTAGCCAATAGCCGTAACCATACGCAAGTATCAGTAGCCAATCAGCGCGTGCGGACGATACGCATAGCCAATCAGGGCGTTCGAACGATACGCATAGCCAATAAGTGCGTTCGAACGATACGCATAGCCAATCAGCGCGTTCGAACGGCACGCACTCCCACCCCGCGAACCGGTTACTACCCCATGATACCTTATTTTCGATGTGCATAACTTTTGTGTCGATACATTTTTTTTAGATAAGGTGACAAACTAGCACACAGTCCACCTGATGGTAAGTGGTTGCTGCGGCCCATAGACATTACATTTATCCTCGATTACGAATCAAAATGCAGATGCGTTGTCACCCGTGAGGACGAAGATGGAATGCCTCGTTACCATTAAAAAGTTTCTCCGGTTGTCTACACTCATCATACTATACATATATAATACAGCAGCATTAAGTTACTATTTTACGCTGGTATTCTGTGAGAGCGTGGTCCTTTACCCCGGTCGAGTTGACCCATTCATGCTACAGCTTTACTAGTAATATAACTGTAGCATAGCTTTACCGCGAATAAACATAACATATACGGGACGATATGGGATAGTACTAGTAGATATTCTTACACCACCACTACATGGTTACCTGTATATTAGGATGCTGTAACTTCAGCTGCTCCCATACGTTGTTTACTTTGGAGGCCGCTCCCAGACATTTGAGCGCGGATGCGCGGACGTAGAACTCGTGGTCGTTGAATGCTATAGTAGCAGCCACGTCAATTAATTTATTCGACGTTATTTGATCCTGAAATGGCGGGAACTCTGTAATACGCACAAAACGTAACATTACACTTTTGAAAGATAATTATGTGAATAACGTATTCAATGAATATGAAAAATATCTTGATTTTTACAAATAAATAAATGAATATAGGTATACTGATGTTATACTGAAAACTAATTTTGAACAAAGTCTATGATACTTGGTAGTACTAGTATTAAATATTTCTATCCGAAAAAGAAGTTGAAGAGTGGGGTTACCATTTCTAAAATTTTCACATACAATTTTACAACTTTGAAATTTTTCTGTCTTTACAGCTAATCAAAAGTCACAGCTTAGTCGGCGGGCTAGCAACTGACGATTTTTAATATTCTAAGTTATTAGGAAGATGCTGCCGCTCATCTCCGGTATCATTTCTCACTGTTACTTTTTACTACACCCACAGTATCTATAGGATAGTGGATTTTCTTACGCCGCCAACACACGATTTTGAAATATTAGTATAGATTAAACTTTAGTTTACATATTACTTTACATGTTAAGGCATGCTACAGCTATATTTTCGTTGCAGCACGAATGGGTAGGCTCGACCGGGGTGGGATCACGATCTCACTAAATACCAGCGTAAAATAGCAGCTTAACGTTGCTGTGTTTCGTACGGTGAGAGTAGAGAACCGGATACCCTTTTTGCTGGAAACGAGGCATTCCATCTGTCCTCAGGGCTGAAAACGCATCTGCATTTTGATATGTCTATGGGCCACAGCATCCACTTACCATCAGGTGGACTGTGTGCTCATTTGTCACCCTTATTCTATAAAAAAAAACTACTTGAGACTTTTACTAATGTGTTTAAACGTCGTCGTCGTAATCTATTCACGCAAATTTGGATATTTGGTTCGGCTACATTATATTTGTTTCCGTGGTTTTAGCATTGTAACCATCAATATCACTATTGTTGCCTAGTGTCCGAATCGATTGTTACTTCAAATTCTGAGTACCACAAATGAACATACTTACTTATAAACGATATCTCTGTGCACACAAGGAGTAGCTCAAGAGCAGAATCTCGGACTTCCCATTGGAAGTCGTGCAGCTTCATGTAGATGAGTTTACCCAGTTCGTGCATGGCAGAGCCAGGTTTCGACTCCATCAGGAGTGATAAGTTCGGTGGTAGGAACTTCTTCACCGTCGTCGCGATTATATTTAACGCCGTCACCACAAACTGCAATTTTTTGAAGAATTATTAAAATTAAAGAATATCACAATCTCAATGTCGTCTCAATAGTTTTCATTAAAAAAATTATGCCCGATTTTGCCACTCTTAGGCCACAAACGCAATAGCGGCTGATCGTGATGCGGCATGCCGTTGCGGCAGGCCGCAGTATATACGGTCTGCCGCAATGGCACGCCGTATTCCGGCTAACGTCTCGGTTCTATTGCGGTCCGCCGCTTCGTGCTTCTAGAAATATCGGACATGATGGACGTCGAAGTAGTTATTACAGTTATTGTGTTTAATAATCAGCGCATTTGCCATCCTATATAGCAAATGCACCGATTATTCATGTTCTTTGGTTTCTAAAATGAACTTTTCTGTATTAAAATTCATGGTATGAAGAGGCTTGCGACTAACTGCGTCGAGTGCGTGGAGGGGTTACGGCGTGCCGCATCATTCAAGCGGAGCGGCCCGCTGCAGCCCTAAGACAACCGGAGCGGTTGACGGCTGGCCGTAAATCAATGCGTCGATATTATGCGGTTTCATATAAAAATCGAAGTTAGTGCGTTTTTGTGTTTTGCCTTTTTATTTTGCCTTGCCTTTTGCCATCCCTTAAGTATAACTTATTTAATAAATAGAGAATCGTCAAAATCAGTTCACTATTTATGTTACGTAACATACATATTATACAAGGATGTTGGCTACAAAAGTGGATGAATATAAGAGTAGAGGGCGCCTAAGAAAAGATAGATGTGGATGGACTGTGGTTAGGGATGTACAAGTGAGCGAAAAAATGACGGCTATTAGAGGAGAATTAATGAAGAAGACATGCTATGCCGACTACAAATAACTTGGAATAAGCGCAGGAAGAAAACGAAGATTGCGTAAATACATAATACACCGTCGTTCAATATAAGATACAGTCGAATTGTTAACCATTTCTTAATTTAAAGTAGGCTAAAACGTTCACATATCAATAGGGTTGGTTAATCCATTGTTGGCAAATAAACAATACACCTATGCATGTATGCAAGCAACTGACAAGCATTGGCGACCGTGTAGTGACGGTGTAAGAATATCCATTAGGCCATATCGTCCCTTGGGTGTAGTACGACACGGCAGAGAGAAAATTAAACGGGACCTGGTACGACACGGCAGAGAGAAACTTACGTGGTAGAACCATGCATAATGGGTCGGTTCGACCTCGGTACGACCACGCTTTCACAGTATACCAGCGTGAAATAGCAGCTTAATGCTGCTGTGTTTCGTATGGTGAGAGTAGAGAACCGGTGACTATTTTTACTGGAAACGAGGCATTCCATCTCAGACCTCAGAGGTAATAACGCATCTGCATTTTGATTCGTAATCCAGGATAGATGTAGATGTCTATGGGCCACAGTAACCATTTACCACCAGGTAGACTGTGTGCTCGTTTGTCACCCTATCCCATAAAAAAATATAAAAAAGGAGATGAGCAGCAGCATTTTTCTGATAAAAATCCAAAATAATTAAAAAAAAACTGCCAACCCACCTACCAAGCGTGTAAAAGCAAAATCCCACCCTATGAGGTAATGTATAGGGGAGGCCTATGTTCAGCAGTGGACTTTTAAAGGTTGTAATCGTCGGATGATAACGCTTAAGGCCATAGAGGCGCCTCGTTAATGTGGTGTTGTGATAGCTCATCTATATTTTTATTTTTAATGGCCGCCGAGACCGAAATTTCGTCTGGAGAACATAATTTGAAATCATTATTTCTTTAATATCAAGTATCACATATGATTTTTTTATACAATAGTAAATATAAGACAAACCTTGCAAGTCAAATTAGGTCTTTTCAGTATGTGGTAGACCACGTTGTACAAACACAACACTTCAAAAGTCTCGTGCCAAGTAATGTTATAATTCTTTACCAGCATCAGCAACGTATCCAATACATACGTCATTACTAGAAGTTTCTCCTGGCTATCTTCAAATGTGGTATCGTTTCTCATTTCCCCTTCATCGTTTATCGGATCATATTCCTTTAACACGTAGAATAGCGCTTGGAAAACCAAATTAGCTTGCTCATTACTGAAACGTTTCCTCCAACAACTCAATCTCTTCACACTTTGCAGGGTTATAGATAGTGTGTCCAGCTGTAAAGTGAGATCTCTCAAAGCGTACGCTGCTCTTGCGGTATGTTCGCACAACGAGGACATTAGTTTAACAATATACTCATCAACTCTTTCATTAGACAACATTGACTTAGGTTTCCCAAAGGTGACGAAGACCAGGGACGGTATAAGAATAATGACCACTATCTGATTATGCAACTCAACCCTTTTACCATCTATCTCCCAAATAGCAGGCGCCTTACCCTCCCACGCAGACGTCCAAATCGCACTGCAAGCATTGCAAAAATCGAATACTAAGGTCGGGCATCGCCTTTGAATCAAAAGCTGAATAATATTAAAATAAGTGACTCCTACATCTATAAATGTTTCTTTATCGTACATGTCGTTGTCTAGTACTGGTTTCGCATTAATAACTTTCAGTACGGATACCGTAAAAAGTATTTTAGTTAAGAGCAACATCATATCTTCCCTTCGTAATTTATCGGTAAGTATATAGCAATGACTCGTGATTTTAGACTTTTTTATCAGAAGCTCCGTTAGCAAATTGTTGTCCTTTCTTATTTCTTCCATATTACTAACTATTGATAACAACATCTGTAACATAGGTTCAAGCGTTTTGCTTATTTCATCCTCGTTCTCACTTGTCATTGAATCTATTGTTAAATAATCAGTCTCGAGTACCGGTCTCAGTATATAATCGAGCACAGTCTTAACTTTGGTCTCGTCACCTAAACCGTTCAGTTGCCAAACAAATAATGATGCAAATTTGTAGGTTTTTCGAACAACGAAGACTGTCCTTTTTTCATTGCACAGTAACAAAATCTGTTTCCATGCATCGCTATCGTACAACCAAGAAACACCAGAGTTGTGGTTCACGAGGGACAGCGCCACGTCCAAGTAAGCCACTCTAAGGCTTGAGTTCATTGTAGGACAGTTAATTTGGTTGAACGCTTGAGCTAGTACATCGCCTTTTCTCGAAAATATTTTTGCAAAATTCAGTTCCTTGTCACAGGCAACTGCAAGCAACCTTATAAGGAAAACTTTGACTGTGTTATGTAATGTTTCAAATTTGTTTAGTGCTTCCACAATCATATCCGGCATAAACGGCAGCGATTTAAAGAAGTTTACCTCTGAAACAAATAAACATATGACCTTTATCAAACACTTTAACAAGTTGTATAATCGGCTTTTCGATATGTCGAAGACTTTTTAGAATTTAACGACGAAATAAAGACTAAGCAACAGATAATAATAATTGTATTCAAACACTGTAACACATACAATGACGTTGATTAAAACTACTTTTACGGATTTTATCGCGTAAAAGTAGTTTTAATCAATGTATAGTGTTCGCGTAAATATAAGAAGTCATTACATACAATGACGTCTAGTTGCTTTAAATATAAAAAGTTATCGCCAATAAAAAATCTGTTATATATAAGCATTTTACGCATACACTTAAATTGATACCGTCCTACCTATTACAAAACAAAACGTAGTTTGAAAGTCTCAGGTTTAAACTATGGCTTAAAAAGAGTATTTATAAAAGAAGTCCTTTAGCAGTGGTGCTGTGGCCAGTAAAGTAGACTAGTAAAGTTGCGACCTATATGTTACTGCTGGGCAGAGGCTTCCTCCCATTTCCAAGAGGGTATTAGAGGAAACAATGCGTATTAACGAACTTACACATATATATTATAAAAAAATTTCTAAAAAAATTTTCTAAAAAAAATTATTATGGCTAATTGTTAACAATTGCCATAATAATTTTTTTAGAAATCCCTTCGAGAAAAATAAACTTTCTAATATATTTTTTTATTTCTTTACTTTCACTTGTCTACTACGGTCTATTCAATTAACTTATGTACTATTTTAATGATTGACGTCCTAAAGCATCTAATTACACATGTAAAATTGCAACAATAATAATAATAAGATACACAAAATAAACAAAAATAAATGTAGTAGCCTAAAAATCGGCAATTTTCAATAAAAAATTAAAAGTCGAATATCTCGAAAAGGGTTAAGTTTAGGGTAGGGTGTTTCATAGTGAAATAAGTCAGAAATGATGGGTACTCCACGCCCTTAACGGATCTAGCACGATTTTTCTTGTATGTTTTTTTAAATATCTACGTTTTATGTTTTTTTAAATATCTACGTTTCATCAGCTATCTAACGAGGTATAATAATCTAAGGTTTTATTCAAATGCATTGAAAAAACTTTAGTTTCATAGGCGAAAAAAGTAAAATAAAACAATAGTTAAGCATGAAATGTCATTTATTAAAGGTTTTCACAAAACTTTTTCTTATTCTACAGTTCATGTTCAACATGGCCGCCTCTATTTCTGATACATTGTCGCATCCTTCTACGGAGACCAGTCTTCACTACTCCAGTGTTCAACGTGGTCCTAATTTTATTTGCTGCATCCACAATCCTTTCTCTTAAGTCTTCCACAGACGAAACTGTTTTCGGCTTGCTGTATACAAGACTTTTCATGCACCCCCACACATGAAAATCCATGGGGGTTAGGTCTGTACTTCTTGCTGGCCATGGCAACGGCCCACCTCGTCCTATCCATTTGTTTGGATAATTTGTGTCCAGCCAATCCCTGACACTTCTCCTGAAATGGGCAGGGCAGCCATCGTGTTGGAACCACATGTTTCTGATCAGATTGAGTGGCAGATCATCCAGCAAATCACTCAAGTCTGCTCTCAGGAAATTTTCGTAGCTTTCCGTATTTAGATTATCCGGGAGAAAGTAAGGTCCAATCAAATGATTGGAGATAATGCCCATCCACACATTCACGCTGAATCTTCGTTGGGACCCCTTCACTCTTTTCTTATTGGGATTTCTTAGTTCTTTTGGGGCCCAGTAATGGGCGTTGTGATAGTTAGTTATGCCATCTTTTTCAAATTTGGACTCATCCGTCCACAAGATATTTCTTAGAAAATCTGGGTCTTCTACTTCAGCATTTAGCATAAACCTGCAAAAGTCCAATCTTCTCGCGGGGTCTCCTTCTTCAATAACGTGTACCGGCGTGTAATGGTATGGGTATAGGCCAGCAGTATGCACCGTAAACCACACTCTCCATTGCGAAAGTCCCAGATCACGGGCAACAATATTAGTGGAAGTAGTCGGATCCGCTCGAAAGCGTTGCACTATCTCATTGTCCTGTTCTTCGTCGTCAATTCGTGGTCTTCCCATGTCTGTATTTCGTCTCAAAACAGAGCCAGTTTCTCGAAGTCTTCGATAAACTCTGTCAAAAACGGCCACATCCAGCACTCGACGACTGGGGTAGCGAGTTATGGATTCGTTGCGAGCTTGCGCAGACACACAATCGCAGTATCCGTAACAAATAAGCATATCAGCATATTCCTCAGATGTGTAGGACGTCATCTTCAACACTTCCGTATCACAGGTACAAATCAGAGTGTGGTTAACAAGCACAGTAGTCACAAATCAGAAGAAATAGTCTAGAATCGCAGCCAAGTCGATGTACGAAGCACAAAAACAGACTGACAACCAAACAATACCCCCTGTTGTATTCCCAGCCCTAACCGGTCTCTACACATTTTTTCTTTCGTTCGCACCTACATAAATCGTCACTTGTCTCACTCGCTTGGTGCGTCTTAACTTGAAGGACAATAGGCGCGGGACCGTTAGAACTGCTACCTGGATCGTCCCAACTACTTTTTTCGACGAAATGTAATACAAACCCTAGATTGTTATACCTCATGAGATAGCTGATGAAACGTAGATATTTAAAAAAACATCTGCCAAACAATTGCCGTAATATTTTTTTAGATATCCCTTCGAGAAAAATAAACTTTCTAATATTTTTTTTATTTCTTTACTTTCACTTGTCTACTACGGTCTATTCAATTAACTTATGCACTATTTTAATGATTGACGTCCTAAAGCATCTAATTACACATGTAAAAATGCAATAATAATAATAATAAGATACACAAAATAAACAAAAATAAATGTAGTAGCCTAAAAATCGGCAATTTTCAATAAAAAAATT
The DNA here is from genome assembly GCA_907164705.1 of Parnassius apollo. Classification (NCBI taxonomy): domain Eukaryota; kingdom Metazoa; phylum Arthropoda; class Insecta; order Lepidoptera; family Papilionidae; genus Parnassius; species Parnassius apollo. Next base: position 3,810,955 of record CAJQZP010000081.1, read on the forward strand.
AAAAGTCGAATATCTCGAAAAGGGTTAAGTTTAGGGTAGGGTGTTTCATAGTAAAATAAGTCAGAAATGATGGGTACTCCACGCCCTTAACGGATCTAGCACGATTTTTCTTGTAACCCTGTATATATATATATATATATATATATATATATATATAAATATGACGTTATCATTAATTTAACAATATTATTATCATAATTTTTTTTTATTAGCGAGCGTTGACCATTTGAGCCGTGGTAGCTAAGATGGTTAACGCTTGATGTAAATATAACAGAATGCTAGTAACCCGGGTTCCATCCCCGCCGGCACCAATGAAATTGTTAATTGCAATTTTAAGTGCTGATTTACCACGTGCTCGCCGGTGAAGGAAAACATCGTGAAGAAACCGGCATGTCTGAGGAATAAGAAAAAAAATATTTCGAAGACATGTGAAGTTCGCCAACACGTATTGGGGCAGCGCGGCGGACACTTCCTTGCCCTAAAACCCTCTCAGAAATGAGGGGAGGCCTGTGCCCAGCAGTGGTACGTATATAGGCTGTAACTTTACTTTACTTACTTTTTTATTTCTCAGCAGCTTTTCCTCCATGTTTTATTTTACGTCGAGTATGTGGTAGATCAACAATTAAAATAGCTATTAAAATGTTTATTGTTGCCGGCAAGGAATTAAAGGGTTACTCGCGTAAAATGAAATTTATGGCAAGTGCCCTCCTGAGCTACCATCATGTGTAAGAATATTAAAATGTCTATACATTTTCATTAATTGTATGAAAGCGTTTCAAAGTTTTTGAAGTGAAAATTCTTTATCTGGAGAAATTTAGTGCGGGGCTGCATGACTACTATTATTTAACCAACTTATGTAAAATATAAAATAAAAGAAGAACGATAATATTATTTCGTATAGAAGTTTCACTTTGAATGTGTATTACAGAATTACACGCACAATTTTTTTTTAATAGAGCGTTGGCGCATCTCTAAGTGGGTTTAATAAATTCAATAAATACATTTTATACATGAATGGTGAACAAAAACCATCGCCAAGTACTTCAAACAGCAAATTACGTATGTTTACTCTTCACAATTACGAATATGCCATAGTCATCTTACGTTATTAGATTTTTTGTTATTACCCGACTGCCAAGGAAGGTATATGTTTGTAAATTTCTTTATTACCTCGTATCTTCCAAACGGACGGATGGATTACAACAATTTTATTTGTCTTAAAAACCCAAGTGTTCTTAGATAAATTTTTTTAAATAAACAAGACGGCGGATGTTTAGCGTAAAATAATAATACGTTAATTAAAAAAAAATAACCATATGTCTATCGAATATCGAATTGTATGGTTAAATTTAATTAGGAATAATAGCTTGGTTTATAAAGTTTTTACCATGACCATGATAACGGCGGGGCAGGTGGTGCTAAGAATCTCCGGTGGAGGTTCGGTTGCCACCTACGACGACTCGACCTGGTAACGTATAACGCACGCACCCTGAGGACTGACGAGGAGATACTGGAGCTGGAAGAAGAGGTAGACAAGTTGCGCTGGGATATTATTGGGTTATCTGAGGTCCGAAGACAGGGGGAGGACACGGTAATCCTCGAGTCCGGCAACTTGTTCTATCACCGGGAGGGCGACCATCTGTCCCAAGGAGGTGTCGGATTTATCGTCCACAAGTCTCTCGTCAACAACGTTGTAAAGATTGGGAGTGTATCGACGAGGGTCGCGTACCTGATACTCAGAATCACCAAACGGTATTCGCTGAAGGTCATACAGGTCTACGCACCAACCTCGGCACATCCCGATGAGGAGGTGGAGGAAATGTATGACGATATTTCCAAAGCCATGCATTCCTCCAAAACCCACTACACGGTGTTGATGGGAGACTTCAACGCAAAACTAGGCACAAGAGAAAACGGTGAGCTGAAGATAGGGAAATTTGGAGTAGGGCAACGGAACCGAAGGAGCCAGCAGCTGGCCGACTTCATGGAGAAAGAGGGACTCTTTATGATGAACTCTTTCTTCCAGAAGCGGCCCCACAGGAAGTGGACCTGGTCGAGCCCCGACGGTTCGACAAAAAATGAGATTGACTTCATTATGACGACCAGACGCCAACTCTTCAGTGATGTCTCAGTGATCGCAAGGGTGAAAACTGGCAGCGATCACCGAATAATTAGAGGCACACTGAACCTAAACGTTAAGTTGGAGAGGTCTCGTCTAATGAAGTCAACGCTCCGTCCCCCTCGTACTCTAATCCAGAATCCCGAAAACTTTCTGTGCGTACAAGATTGAAGATATGAATGACAAGCTCGTGGAAACTGTCCATGCGGTCGGAGCTAAGTTCTGCAAGACTCGCCGCAGAAGAACACAAAAACTCTCCGATCATACTCTTAATCTCATGGCTGTTAGACTGGAGATGAGGCTGCAATCGTCAACAGATTTGACAGCATACAGGCAACTGAACAGACAGATCTCCAAATGCATGCGGCGAGACTTACGCAACTTTAATACTGCTCGTATTAAAGAAGCGATCGAGAGGAACCAGGGCTCCAAAGTCTTTGCCAGAGATCTGTCTGCCAGTAAGAGCCAACTGTCAAAGCTGAAGACTGAGTGTGGCAGCATCGTTTCCGGGACACCTGAGATTTTGAGTGAGATTGAGAGGTTCTATGGGCAGCTGTACACATCATCGTTGGAGCCACACGCAAGTGTGAGTAACGATCCAAGAGCAAGTCTTATCCGACACTATTCCGATGATATCCCGGACGTCAGTCTAAGCGAGATTAGAATGGCGAGGATGGAATTACAGCGGAGCTTCTGAAAGCGGGTGGAACACAGGTACTTGAAGTCCTTCAGAAGCTCTTCAATTCCGTCCTCCATGCTGGCACTACTCCGGAGGCGTGGAGCAGAAGTGCGGTGGTCTTGTTCTTTAAGAAAGGCGACAACGCTCTCTTGAAGAACTACAGACCGATTTCCCTTCTGAGCCGCGTCTACGTGCTGTTTTCGAGTCATTACGAATCGTCTCGCACGCAGACTCGACGACTTCCAGCCTCCCGAACAAGCCGGTTTCCGAAAAGGCTTCAGTATCATAGACCACATACATACCCTGCGGCAGATTTTACAGAAGACCGAAGAGTACAATCTGCCACTTTGCCTGGCGTATGTGGACTATGAGAAAGCCTTTGATTCCGTCGAAATTTGGGCGGTGCTACAGTCTCTTCAGCGGTGTCAAGTTGACTGTCGGTATATCGAAGTGCTGAAGTGTTTGTACAGTAGGGCTACGATGGTTATCCGAGTACAGAACCAGAGTTCGAATCCTATCCAACTGCAGAGAGGTGTAAGACAGGGTGACGTTATATCCCCGAAACTCTTCACCGCTGCGTTGGAAGAAGTTTTCAAGCTACTGGACTGGAAAGGATACGGTATTAACATCAATGGCGAGTACATCACTCACCATCGATTTGCCGATGAGATAGTCCTTATGGCAGAATCCCTGGAGGACCTTAGCACTATGCTCAAGGACCTCAATGGTGTCTCCCAACGGATAGGTCTTAAAATGAACATGGACAAAACAAAGATCATGTTTAATGTCCATGTCACACCTATGCCGGTAGTTGTTGGGAGCACTATGCTCGAAGTTGTTGACGAGTACGTTTACCTGGGACAAATAGTCCGACTAGGTAAGTCCAACTTCGACCGAGAGGCCAATCGACGGATTCAACTCGGCTGGGCAGCGTTCGGGAAATTACGACACATCTTCTCGTCAGGTATACCTCAATCTCTGAAAACTAAAGTGTACAACCAGTGCGTGTTGCCAGTGATGACTTACTGATCGGAGACGTGGTCCTTCACTGCTGGCCGTGTGAGGACGCTCAAGGTCGCTCAGCGAGCTATGGAGAGGGCTATGCTCGGAGTTTCTCTGCGTGATAGACTCAGAAATGAGGATATCCCCAGTAAAACCAGAGTGACCGATACAGCCCAACGGATTAGTAAGCTGAAGTGGCAATGGGCCGGCCATATAGCTCGAAGAACCGATAACCGATGGGGAAGAAAGGTTCTCGAGTGGCAGCCTCGTACCGGTAGGCGTAGTGTAGGACGACCCCCCACTAGATGGAGTGACGACCTGGTAAGACATGTAGGAAGTCGATGGATGCAGGTGGCTCAGGACCGTGCTTTGTGGCATTGCTTGGGGGAGGCCTATGTTCAGCAGTGGACTTGTGAAGGGCTGTATTGATGATGATGATGATGATTATAAGGTTTTTGATAGCTGGTTTATAAAATGTGCAATGTTAGTGTCGGACTTCGTGCTACGAGTATGAAAAAAGAATAGTTATTAATATCCGTCGCCCAATCGCATTTAAAACGAAACAAATAAATTGTTTTCAATAAATTTTGAACCATATACTTTAAACTTTTGAAGAAAAATGTAATAAATGAACACCGTTTATATCAGGAAATATACATCGAGCTTTCTAAGTCACATATTTATTGAAAAATCGTCAATAACCTTTACACAATAGACTTGAACACTAAAAAGTCTTAAATAAAACAAATAATTTAAAAAATCGAAAACCCGACGGCAAAAAAGACAATTTAAAAGCAATACACAAAAGACAAACAAGATTGAGTAATGAAAAAAAAATCTATAAACAAAGTAAATTCTACTTCGGTTTAACAGACTATAATAGAGCTGAAAGCCTAAGTAAAATATTAAGTTTGGTAGCAGGCGGGACCCAAATGCAAATTATAAACCGAAAGAAAAGTAATGGGTTTTGGTTGCAACTAAACTTAATATATAACTTTGGTTATTAAACTTAGGATTTCAGCTCATAATATAGTCTGTTAAACTGAAGTAGAGTTTACTTTGTTTATAGTTTTTTTCTTATTTTGTTTTCTTTACTCAATCCTGTTTCGGTCTTTTTAGTGCATTACTTTTAAATTGTCTTTTTTGCAGTCGGGTTTTTGATTTTTTAATTATTTATTTTATTTTAAACTTGTTCAATTTCAAATGATAATCCTTGTCGCTTGCTGTTATAAAAATCTATGTTCCATTAAATTTAAATTTAAAATAAATGTTTTATAGCATTGGACAATATTTTGAAAATTATTATATAAATGTATGGACATCAAAAATTGTAATACATTTTTTAGCATCATAAATCATAATAAAATGAGCGGAATAAAACTTATATTTCGAAAGATACTGTGCCTAGAATACTTAGATCTCCAACATTTTCGAAACCGGCTATGAAGCTTGGCACCCATTCAGATCTCAATTCTCAACTCTTTAATTGGCAACTCCAAACATCAATTGTATCAAACTAGGCCAATTTTTTACATTTATGTTTTTGATGGAATATCATTAATATTTAAAAAGGTTTATTCCTTTATTAATCTAAATAAATAGCTAGCATAAAAGCAAGACACAGGGTTACCAATTTTAATAATAAGCATGTTTTGCAGGTACATTAAAAAATGCAGATGTTTTCTAAGGGGGTCTTTTAAATACATAAACTGCACATGAACAAACATTCAGACCCTGAATAATTATTTGTAGGTCAATACTTGTTACATGCGGGATTTGAAACAACCCTACAGTTTGCCATCAAATGCTTAGGCACTGCGCTACAGAGCCATCAACAAATATTTTTGTGTTATAAGTAATAACACACTAGTAGAATCCATATCTGGGGTTATTTCGTTTATCCACCCTAAAAAATCCATCCTAGGTTGGATACTCGGCAATGTGTGCTCGGCACCCTATACGGGGTGGATAATGGGAATTTTCCATTGATTTTTTCTTCCGAATTTTTACCCAAGTACAGTTCAACACATACACTTTAATTGGTGGTAACTATAAGACTATTTTTTTAAAAATTACGTATTCCTGTTACAATGTTATTACAATAAAATACCTTTCGAACACAAAATTCGCCAATTGCCAAGCTAAGGCCGTAGCGTAAGTCGTACTGCGTGCAGATTTCGATGGTTTTACATAATTTCACTTATTTTATACTTTGAAGTATCAAGTTACTAGATTACTATTGTTTTTAAAAAACAATAATAATCTCAAAATTGACCCAGGACAATTTCAAAGACTATTTTAAAACTTACTACTAACAAACAATTTTCAAGCTAAAGTGTAAAAGGAATATTAATTATTAATAAGATTACTAATATTTAAAAAAAAATGTGAAATACATTACTTAATCAATATGTGATGTATTCTAACTTAAAACTACATGTCCAATACATGTGAGAGCCTAAATATGACTATCCTAATTCTTAGTCTAGACAGGCCTCCATCACTCGCTATAGGCCACGCGTTATATGCCTACCGCTCTGCATATCGCCCACGAACTAAAGTTGTTCAATAGGACTATAAATCAACAGCACGCTACAGACTATAAACTATAAATTTCTAGCGCGCTATTAAATACGCTATGTTATAGCGCGATAGTTATAAAGTGTGTAGGAGGCTGGCAAGCGCGTTAAGTTTAGCACCACGCTATATCTCGGAGCACGCGACGTGTCATTCATTGAATAGACCGCGTGCTATATTAAAAGAACAATATTTCGTAATAGGTCGCATTTTAGATTAATACAAAATAAAATGGTAAAGAGAAATCAATGAACGCTCTTTCATACTTTCCAGGTTTGCGACTTTCTATAATCCTAAAAATATTTTTAAAGCATGTACTTTTTAAAACAAAATAAAATTAATAATTTTTATTATAATTGATGTAAACGTTATTTTACCCTTTAATTATAAATCAATTAAAGGTGTATTTAAAAGTTTATTGATTGTATTTACAAAATTCAACTATTTACAAATACTATTATATACACTTTATATTTTATTTACATTTAAAAACATTAGTTAGGCTTCTTTTGTAGCAGACAACTGTGTCCTTTGATCACTTATAAATATACACTAACTAAATAACGTCTAACACTAAATTAGTTCGCGCGCGATGAATAGCGTGCTGCTAGATTAAATTTGCGTCACACGTCTACTCCCAACAGCGCTGCTGCTAGAACTAATTGCCACTCGATATGCTTAGCGCCAAAGCGTCATAGCGCTATAGCGCTATGGCGACTACTTACATAGCACGCGCTATGCGGTATGGAGAGATAGCGAGCTATAATATGGCGTTATGCGCTATATTAACCACCATTACCACGAACCCACGATACAACCGACATTGGCCGCACGCCCGCCTGAGCGCTTGCACCGCGCACGTTTTCCGCGCTTACTCATCGAAATGCAAAACCATATAATTATTGTGCAGTGGATGTGGTGTAAAGTAAAATAACAAGTGAAAAATTGTCTTTTTTTGCGTTGACTCATGTATCAGAGTATTTATTATATAAGTGTAGCGAAAAAAAAAACATAACTGCACTAGCTTCAATGCTTAGTTACAGAACCCTAACGTAATGTTCTGTTTTCCTCATGATTATTAACATTATTTATGCGATTTAGGAAACTTCAACGATAAAATTTAATAACCGAGAATTCAGAGAAGGAAAACAACGTATAAATATTTTTTTAAAACTCAAACATATTTGATCGACAAATCAAAAATATTGTTAGTATGTATGTATTTTGCAACATATGTTTTATTACAATAATCATCATAGGTACAACCCTAGCGCATTCGTGCGATGACGCGCTTGCTCGTGAGTCTCACGCCGGGCAACACAATCCGCAACTCTTTGTGCGCGTACTTATGGTACATTTTCTTCTCGTTGCGAGCAGCAGATATTATTATTAAGATTTTGTAGGCTATTATAACGTAGGTATTTTCGATTTTGTATGGGAGTGATGTATCTGTTGTAAAGTTGTTCAAAACGACTATAAATCAATAACACACTACAGACTATAAACTATAAATTTCTAGCGCGCTATTAAATACGCTATGTTATAGCGCGCTATTTATAAGAAAGCGTGTTACCGTTAATTTGTTCCCAACCCCGGGGAACGGGCCCGGGGGGCCCCCCCGCCCGGGTGGCCTCCGTCCCCCCCCTGGGGCGAGCTTTTTTAGGTGAAAAGCGTGTAGGAGGCCTGTAAGCGCGTTCAGTTTTGCAGCACGTTACATCTCTTAGCACGTTACATTCATTACATGTCGTTCATTGGATAGATCGCGTGCTATATAAGAACATTATTTCGTAATAAGTCGCATTTTAGACTAAAATGAAATAAAGCGGTAAAGAAAAACCAATGCACGCTTTTTCATACTTTTCAGGCTTACTACTTTCTATAATCCTAAAAATATTTTTAAGTCATGTACTTTTTAAAATAGAATTAATTTTATTTTTGGAATCGAAATAAAATTAATTATATTTTATTATAATTGATTTAAACATTATTTTAACCTTCCACCATTAATCTGTTGGTAAACTATTGGGTTGGGTTTACAATTCAGTCGCCTGAATTTGAAGATTGTCACTGTGGGGGGGGGGGCGTTAAGGGTGTTTATCTGAAACACCTCACTCGAATTTTGCTGCCGGAGCAGCGTCGAAGTATTTTTAATTATTTTTTAAAAATATTGGTAAATGACTGATTAATTACGTTTTTGACGTTTCAACTGTCAATGTCATATCGATATATAGTGCTGAATCGATATTTCAACCCCGAGAATCGAGATTGAATCTTTTTCTGTTTATTAAGATTTGTAAAATTATTTACAATTAGTTGAATGTACCCCAACTCGCAAAGAATGACAGTTTTAACTCAATCATTCAATGTTATCTGTACTTTATTGTATCTTTTGATATTGTAAATATAAACTTATAACGCAAATCAAAAAAAATAGATTTTTGCGAAATAGATTCATCCAATTTCAATTTGAATCGTTTTAAAAATGTGTAAAATTAATTGCTAGGCCGGCCATTTTGTTGACAGCTTTTCATCATGCCGTTGCTTCCGAGTATCATAATTTTGGTGAATAGTGGAATATTTGTGGCGGTGGAATACTGCAAAATATCGCAAAGATCCTTTCTTACAAATGGTGGCAGCCATAAATTATGTTTATAAACTAAAGTAGTTATAACTAGTTTAATGAACAGTCAAAGTCTTGAGTGGTTAATATTTTGGTGTTATATTGGGTTCAATAGAAGCGAGCCTAGGATGTGGGGCACCCCGACTCGGACAGGTTAGGTTAGAAGGGGATGACGGGGTCGAGGGAGCGAGCGAATAGACCCTGTCATGCCCTTCGTGGTTATTCTTTTGTAAACCAGTCAGAAGTAGGAGCCACACGAAGCGGGTCTCCATCGACCGGGCTTCCCTCGACTGCACCACGTTAAGTGGCGTGGGGCTTCCGTACCTGAACTATCTCTCTCCATAAATCAGGTTAAAATTGTCATAAAAATTACGAAACATAACCTCAAAATGAGATTTTTAAAAATTTATAAAAATAAAACTAAGCACGTCCTGCAGGAATGGGAAGTAGGGGGTGACTCTACAACTCCTCCCCCTCCCCCCACATCACCCAAACTATTTATTAATCTGTGGTCTAGATCATTAAACGAAAGAACAGTTATCAGTGTTTGCACGAAAGACCACCTGTCTTCCAGACGCAATTTGCTTGAATTGTGATGGTCTCCTGTGCAGTTCCAGGAATACTGGGATGCATAACTACCTGGTAAGGTTAGTATCGTTTATTAAAAACTATTTACTTACTTATTGTTTTTGGGTTACAATCTAAACCCACCTCGTCTTCTGGGATTCATAAAAAGCAATTTGATAAAGGCACAGAACACAGCAAAATAATAAGATAAAATAGACATAGGTATTAACATTAAATTAATCAATTCATATATAAAATGAACTAAATAGATATGATAATTAATAAATTCACATACCTGTTTGAACAATATATATATATATATATATATATATATATATATATATATATATATATATATATATATATATATATAAAATATTTGTTTTTATGGCTAAAATTATCTTACCTGGATCAGAACTGTTTATTTTGATAAATAAATTATCAGCATAATAATTGTCCATAACATAGTTGGGTTCAAGAATTTTTCCAAACAATAGTTTAACTTTACTTTGTATGAGCGCATTTTCCATTTTTCTAAATAAAAATCAAGATGAGTGTAAATATGCTTAGTGACAATCTAACATAGAATTTATCACATCACAATTTAATAGTTATAATTTAACTTATGAACCCCAAATTTACTTAATATGTATAATTAAAGTTTATGTTCACGACGTTCTCCAACCTCAATGTTCACCAACAAACCATAGAGTAGAGCATAGATAAATAAATATGTAGCAAGCTATAATATATACAGAAAAACAAACAATTATATGATCATAGATATTAGGCAAACATATTTTTTATTAACTGGCTTTACGGCTCTGGGTTCTAGCCCTTCCGAACTTATCAATTTGTTCGGAATCTTCACTTTATATTCTTTTTCTTCACAATATGCTGATGCGTCACATTGCGGACAGTTAATGACGACAACCACTCAAGTTCATAAGACGCCCAAACTATCAAAATAACTGAGGCTCATATCGACATCAAGCACTTGTTTCGTCATTTCCTCTAATAGGTCACACGCACGGACAATTATTTCACAAAATTTCATCATTTATACGAATCAAAATCCATTTCAAACCATTATTCAAGCGACAAAACAGGAGCGACAATCCGTCTACGGCCAAGTTCCCGCCAAAAATCTAGGCAAACATCAGAACTATGGAGTGCAGAGGTAAGGAGTACAGGCTGTGTTTTAAAAAGTGCCACTATAGCTACGGGATAAACTTTAAAGAACGCGACGAAAAATATTAGTGGGGTTGACGACTTTTTCGAGGTTATATTTACTTAATATAATAAGTTTAGATTTTAGAGCTACTGAGCAGTTTAGCAGCACACTTCATACCGCCGACAACTGCTAAGTTCATTTCATGTAGCTGTTTCCTGTAACTACTCCAGCGCTGTTGTGGAGAGTTTTTGAACTGTTATTTATTGCTTACAGATGGACACTTTTTCAACTATTCTCCTATGGGAGATTGTTCTCCGTACCTCTTCACTCCATAATCAAAACAAACACTCGAACTCGACTCGATCCCATGGATTGGATCAAAGAGTATAGTTGTTTTCTTGTACAAGAAATGCAATGCATAGATGAGTGTATAATGGAAGGGACGTACCTATATAATATTGTAGTCTTTGATCTTTGGGACATATTATCATAGTAAGTAAATAAATTTATGCGTAAGCATCATAATCATGGAGTTTGAAGGTAAGAAGAACCAACCCTATATAAAAAAAGAATGTAGGAAAGCGCTAAATAAGGGTGGCGCCACTGTACCTAGAGGGTAATTTTTTAAGAACTTTTAAAAAAAATTATTGCACAGACTTTCACCATTATTCTTATTGACAATAATTATTATATTGTTTTCAAAATCTGGTGGAGCCACGTGTTTAAGGCTGCCGAAAATCTAGTTCCCCGGTCAAACCTCAAACCTATTACGCGAGATATTAACTAAAGTGGACTGTATATGCGATTGCTTCTACGCTTACATAAGGCGACTACTATAGCATGCGGTACAATGCACTCGCTCTTCCCTAAACTAAACTATTACTTGTCGAATCGATGAAAGGAATCCTGCTTGACTAGGAAAAAAAACACAGATTGGAGCGGGTTAAATTATTAGCAAGCAGGTATAATTAAGGAATATTGACTCACCGGGGTTTCTTCTTCCTGTCGATCACTATAGCGGCGACTTCCGGAACCTCCTCTGGACAGACACTTCTGGAGCCCCAGTGGTGCGTCAGGAGAGAAGCGTTGGTTCAACGACGACTGCGGCGGGAGAAGAGGCTCGCGCATCGGTCGCGCGTGTCTTATATATCCTCGGCTCGGGTGATTACGCGATGTTCTAGAATCGTCTTCTTTCCCCTCCCACCCCACCACCCCGATGTGTCGATAGGAGGGTACGAATGATATTGTTTGGAAAGGAATAATGATTCTACAAGTTCCTACCGTCAAATAAAAAACGCGAATGGTTTTCCGCGCAACCATCTCCCCCCGCCCTTGAAGGATTTCCTTCAAAAAAAAATAACTAAACAACTAGAGCTAAGATCGACTAACAAATAACTAACTAACGCTAAGATTACCTAAATTAAACTACAATTTCAATCTAGAAAGCTAATTTAAATTATGGAAGAGGCAAGGGGCACAAACGGATAACAGGACGTAGGTAAGATCCAACCGTGGTCTTAACGCGAGCTATCCTAATTACTCCGTCGGAACCGGGAAAGACCTCCTCGACGATTCCTAACGGCCAGTGGAGAGGCGGCGTATTCTCCTTAGTGAGCACAACTACGGTTCCTACAGCTAAAGGCTCTGTCGCTGTGTTCCATTTTTGCCGAGACTGCAAAGTATGCAAGTATTCCATCCTCCATCGTTTCCAAAACGATTGCACTAACCGATCTAATAATTTGTGGCGTGTGGAAATGCTAAGTCTGTTCTCATCCATATCCGCGGCGGGCAGATACCTTAGAGGCGTTAAAGTCAAAAAATGTGCTGGAGTTAGAGCCAGCGGTTCCGAGGGGTCACTAGATAACGTCCGACAAAGTGGGCGGCTATTCATTACGCATTCAATTTGAGCGAGCACCGTACTTAGCTCTTCGAAGGACAAAATTTGATCTCCTATTACTCGGTATAAGTGGCTCTTTAGACTTTTAATATTAGTCTCCCAATTGCCCCCAAAATGACTCGCAGCTGGGACGTTCAGAGACCACTCAATGCGGTTCTCGGCTAGAATGTGAGCGAACTCCGAATTATAATACTTGCTAGCTAAGAGCTCATGTAGTTCCGATAGAATACGTTTTGCACCGACGTAGTTCGTACCGTTATCCGAATATAATTTACTTACAGGGCCTCTGCGCGATGGAAATCTTTTAAATGCACCCATAAAGCCTGCTGTGCTTAGATCACCAACGAGTTCTATATGCACTGCTCGAGTAGTTAGACATACGAAAATGCAGACGTAAGCCTTTGTGGATCTTATACCACGCCCGCGAGTGAGCGTGACCTTAAACGGACCAGCAAAATCAGACCCGGTGTGCGTGAAGGGCTTTACCGATTGTATCACTCTACAAGATCTAAGTTCCGCCATTTCCGAAAATGACGGCTTGGGGCGTGCCCGAAAGCAAGCTATACATCTGTGCACCCGATTGCGTATTAAACTACGTGCAGAAAGAATCCAATAATTCTGACGCAAGATCGACATCAATAAATCGGGGCCAGCGTGCGAGTTCAATTTATGATGATAATCGACTAATAAGTTCATGATATGGTCTTTACGCGGTAAAACTATAGGGTGCCGTTGGTCGAAACTCAATTGCGAGTTGGACAAGCGTCCACCTACCCTTACAATCCCATCCTGTAAAAATGGCTTAAGGCGTTGAAAGGCGCGACTACAAGCTCTATTCGATTGTAATCTTGTAATTTCTTCAGAGAAGTGCGCACGTTGAAGTTCACGTAATACTAGCGACTCGGCATAGTTGTAATCGGATGCTAAGACATACGGACGTCGCGGTAAAAGCTTCGCGAATCGACAAACGTAAATTACGCTACGCAATAATTTCGACCAAGAGGACAAGCGGTTCGCCAGAGCAATGATTGGAGAAACCTCGCTCGAAACGTTCGCCACTAGAGCGTGTCTCTTCTCTTCCGGCGGTTGTGACACTGACGAAGGTTCGAAATCGGTTATTGGCCATTGTGAGGGATCCAAGTAAACCCAAGAAGGTCCATGGAACCAAAGCGGGTGGTCCATTATTTGCATCGGGGTGAGTCCCCGGGATAGACAATCGGCAGGGTTTTCCTTACCGGACACGTGATAAAAGTTCCGCGTTTCTAACTCGTCTTGGATCTTGGCCACTCGGTTCGCGACAAACGTATCCCAACGGTGGGGTGAAGAATGAACCCAACATAAGGCGACGGTGGAGTCGGAAAAGGCAAATATTCTTTCTATGTGAACTCTATCCCTACATGCGCCGATAACTGTGGTAATAAGCTTGGTGAGTACTAATATTGCGCAAAGCTCTAAGCGCGCCAGAGAGACAACCTTACGGGGGGAGACTCTCGACTTAGAACTAATGAGGCTAATCGAATTTCTACCATTATTCTGGACATGGAAATATACAACGCCCCCGTAGGCCTTCTCGCTGGCGTCTGCAAATCCAACAACCGTTATGCTGCTATTTCTATCGACATTTATATGACGCGGTATTTTAATTTCTCTTAGTAAAGGAAGTTCCTCTCTAAAGCGCTGCCACAATCGAACAATGCTGTCAGGCGGCGAGTCATCCCAATCGCATTCAAATAACCAAAGTTGTTTAATCAAAAGCTTAGCGTATAATACCACCGGAGCTACGAAACCCATGACGTCCCATAATCTAGCAACGCATGACAGTATTGTGCGCTTTGTGCATTTCTCTACGGGCGGATTTACCTTAAGGCTAAACACGTCGGACTCTGGTGACCAACACAGACCGAGCACCTTGTGTGTATCGGAATCGTCGAATTCCTTTATCGCCGAAAGACGGTGTGATAGTGGGATTGTATCTAAAACCGGACGCGAATTACGAGTCCACTTCACAAGATCGAATTGACCCGATTTCATGAGCCTTATAACCTCGGCGGTGGTTAGGGTGGCCTCCTCCACGCTATCGACCGAATACACAAAATCATCCATATATAATCCGCTCTCAATTGCCCTCTTAGCTTTAGGATAAGAGGGACCTTCATCGTGAGCGAGCTGTCTCACCGTGCGTAACGCATGAAATGGGCTCGACTTTAAACCAAAACAAACGCGGTTAAATTCTAACACCATTAGAGGTTCCTTTGGGTGGAAACGATATAAAATGCGCTGGAATCTACGGTCGCATTCACGGACCCCTATGCAAAGAAACATTTGGCGAATATCGGCGGATAGTGCTATACTAAACAAACGAAAATTGACTATTATATCAAATAAACTGCCCTGTAAATTTTGCCCACTATAGAGGATATCGTTAAGCGACAGGTGAGTGCTAGTTTTAGCACTAGCGTCGAGCACTACACGTAATTTAGATGTAAGTTTGTCCTCTCTAATGACTCCGTGGTGTGGTATAAAATACGACGGTGTGTCTTCGTAGTTATCTAATTTCGAAGCCACAAGTGATATGTAACCTTCTCTTATATATTCGTTAATGACGCCGTCGTAAGCTTCCTTTAACTGGGGCGAAGCGAGCATCCTACGCTCCAAGCTGTAGAAACGTTTTTCCGCCATTTGACGCGAATCGCCGAGAGATAAAACATCTCCCTTAAAGGGTAGCGCTACACTATATCTACCGTCGCGATCAC
This sequence comes from Parnassius apollo, assembly GCA_907164705.1. Lineage (NCBI taxonomy): Eukaryota > Metazoa > Arthropoda > Insecta > Lepidoptera > Papilionidae > Parnassius > Parnassius apollo. Next base: position 3,826,343 of record CAJQZP010000081.1, read on the forward strand.
GAACGGTCGTGCGGACGTAAATTTCCTCGCATATCCTGTCATCTGAACTAGCTATGGGTGGGACGTTCACCTCCTCCATCTCCCAAAATTTGCGGACTAACGACTCGAGCGGTTCGACAGCCATACCACAATAAGAGGCTGCCGAAATACTATCTAGGATGGGGGCGGAGCCAAGGATCACATAGCCCAATACGGTTTCCAGTACGTAAGGCGCGGTATGCGAGGAGTTGCCCCTGACCTTATTGTTTAACAAAAGATGAGGGAAAAGCGATGCCCCAATGAGCATGTCTATGTTTCCAGGAACGGCGTAAGTGTCGTCTGCTAGAGTCAAATTTTTAAATTCAATCATTGCCGAGGTGTCAACCGAAACGGTTGGCAACCGTTCAGTGACCCTATCTACTACTAGTGCATTTATATCAAAGTTAACGTTACGATCTATCCGAGAATAAAATTTTAAATTTATATATCCCTGTGTCGCTTTACTAGTACCTCCGATGCCTTTAACTACAGGACATGAAAGTGACCTATTTATTACTAAGCCTAAGCGCTGACAACATTGTCGTGTTATAAAGCTATTTTGGGCTCCGCTGTCCAGCAGTGCACGGACGCTTTGTTTGTTTCCACGCGAATCCCTAACCAAAATACGCGCCGTACCCAGTAACACGGTTGAAGGAGGTTGTGCTCCCATATTTGCCAATGAGCACAGAGCGACATCACCAGGTCGACCGCTAGAATCGTTGACCTTAGTAGGGGTGAATTCCTTATTCGCCTTACTTGACGCCGCTATGTTGCTATTTTCAAAATGTAATAGCGTGTGATGTTTCCTGGCGCACTTGCTACATACGGAACTCGAATTGCATTTTGCAACTAAATGCTTATCGCTTAAGCAGTTCAAACATAGGTTGTTTGTTTTTACTAACTTATAACGTTCGCTTGGTGAATATTTACGAAAAGTCGCACAGTTATATAAATTACCGTGTTTATCTTTACATACTATACAAGTATACTGGAGTGATGTCGGCGTAGCGGTTACGTAAGTTAACGACCCTGCTATTTTAGATGGTTGAGTCTGTCTACGGTCGACGCACCTTTTAATCTCCTGTTTAACGTTCGGTGAGCGCTGCATCACCTTTATTTGATCTCGCACGAACGATGCTAATGAATGAAAGGAAGGCATCTCCGAGCTACGATGCTCCATTTCAAACGCACGCACGGTGTCGGAGTCTAATTTCTTTAATGCTATATGGAGAAACACCACGTCCATGAGGTCATTAAACTTCAAATTCTTAAGTGCAGCCACCGATGCCACAAATTTATCGAGAAACTACTCTAAGCCGTTGATGTTCGCGGATGATATAGGTTTAAGATCGAATATCTGGTTCAAATATTCGGAAGCTAACATTCTCCTATCTTCATATTTAGTTTTAAGCGTTTCAAATATTAATACGTAATTGTTTGCTGTAGGTGTAAAACCCGAGCAGATCGACTGTGCTCTGCCACTAAGTTTGCTAATTAAGTAATATAATTTTTCAGCGTCCGATAACGATGGGTTGTTGTGTATATTGTTTTGAAAACTACTGAAGAAGAAGGGCCACGTCTTAATATCACCATTGAATACCGGAATATCTATTGGCGGTAACCTAATTGAGTCACGAGGGCGTACCTGCATTTCAGGCTTCGCTTCACCTTAAGATTGTAGCAATTTTGCGGTTCTCTTCACGCGACACAACATATCTTCGAATGCCAGCAGCGGTTGGTAGTTCACTATGTATTTCGGGTCGGTTTGTAGTTCCGAATGATTAATTTGATCTAATATTCTTTCGTAATCTGTCCGCAAATTATCTATCGTTTCGATTTCATTTAAAAAGGCCTCCCGTACTGCCTCTATATGAATGTTCTTTATATAATCACTTATATTCTGCATACGCGAAAAAGAGTATGTCCCTCTTGGCATAAAGCGTTTTAATTTTGATTTCACTTCCACTAACTGCCATTTTAAATTATTATAATAAAGTTATATTAATCACAATTAATCTCACACGCATAAACGACGTAGGATGAATACTCGGCGTGCCGTATTACGTAATCAGATCGAGCGCCCGATGCAGTCAAGGCTACGCGTCGTTTGCTAAACCTAATAATTTTATAAAATTGTGGGGTAAGCGTATCAAACGGTTGCTATCACGCCGTTTCAATTATTTAATAAGCTTTAAATTTAACCAAATACGAGCGCTATTAAATGAATAATTCTGTTTGCGAGTAACAAATCAAAATTTTAATTTAAACGAACACTATTTAAGTCTATTCTATAAATTAGAGTGCGTTATCTAAACAATTAATTTAATAATTCGACCAGAAAATGGTTGGATAACCACTAAACACCAATCCAGATCCGGCTCGAAGGACCATAAAATGGTGGAGCCACGTGTTTAAGGCTGCCGAAAATCTAGTTCCCCGGTCAAACCTCAAACCTATTACGCGAGATATTAACTAAAGTGGACTGTATATGCGATTGCTTCTACGCTTACATAAGGCGACTACTATAGCATGCGGTACAATGCACTCGCTCTTCCCTAAACTAAACTATTACTTGTCGAATCGATGAAAGGAATCCTGCTTGACTAGGAAAAAAAACACAGATTGGAGCGGGTTAAATTATTAGCAAGCAGGTATAATTAAGGAATATTGACTCACCGGGGTTTCTTCTTCCTGTCGATCACTATAGCGGCGACTTCCGGAACCTCCTCTGGACAGACACTTCTGGAGCCCCAGTGGTGCGTCAGGAGAGAAGCGTTGGTTCAACGACGACTGCGGCGGGAGAAGAGGCTCGCGCATCGGTCGCGCGTGTCTTATATATCCTCGGCTCGGGTGATTACGCGATGTTCTAGAATCGTCTTCTTTCCCCTCCCACCCCACCACCCCGATGTGTCGATAGGAGGGTACGAATGATATTGTTTGGAAAGGAATAATGATTCTACAAGTTCCTACCGTCAAATAAAAACCGCGAATGGTTTTCCGCGCAACCAAAATCACTTTCAACGTATTTCTCGGTGACTTTTTCTAGGGTATATTTATATTTTTATACGTGGTAGAGTAATACTGCAGTTATATTAGTAGTATAGTTGTAGCACGAATGTGTCGGCTCAACCGAGGAAGACCACGCTCTCACAGTATACCAGCTTAAAATAGTAGCTTAATGTTGCTGTATTTCGTATGGTGAGTGTAGAGAACCGGAGACCCTTTTTACTGGAAACGAGGCATTCCATCTTAATCCCAACGGGTAATCGAGGATGGACATAGATGTCTATAGGCCACAGCAACCTATCAGGTGGACTGTGTGTTCGTTTATCACCCTATCATATTTAAAAAAAAAAACTTATTAATTTTAGACAATGCGAGTAGTTGAGATTATAAATACTGCAGTTTCATCAACTACTCTAGTCACCACAAATTATATTAAAGTCCTCAAATCAGCACAATATACTCCGTCGACAACTACGTAAGTTAAGTAAGTTCATTACATACCCTCTAGCTACTCCAGCGCTGTTGTAGAGAGTTTTTGAACTGTTATTTACTGCTTACAGATGGACACTTTTTCAACTATTCTTCTATGTGAGATGGTTCTCCTTACCTTTATACTCCATGATCATAACCGTCTGTGATAAATATGTAGCAAGCTAGTAAGCTTGATACGACGTACTATGTAAACCGATGTAAACGTGGTGATTATATTGTTTTTGGTAATATCCGTATGCCGTTCCGTATGTGCACAATAAGAAGAGCTACCTAGTTATTTTTCTAAACAATACGTGTGACACTCGGGGACTGCCGCGGTAAAGCTATTGCATAGCATTTTTATCAACTTATGCAATTATAATTATTTATTTATATTATTTATGCAGTCTTTTTTTTCTTTGATATTAATTCAAGTATTTTCTTTGATATTAATTCAAGTAACATTTTTTGAGCGTGGTGGCCTATAAGAAAACAATTTTTTTTCTTTTATTGAATAAATGAGAAGTTAATATTGTCTAAAATATTTTTATTATCTTACAATAGATGTAAGTTATTCAGGAATTTTTATCATTGAAACCATAGGTTTATGGTAATTAACGAGTTCTTCCGACAAACGATAATTTTCTATAAAGTCTGTGTTTATTAAATACTCTAAATTCACGAAAGTTGCTAGCATGACGACGACTCATATAAATCCAAAGAATAAGAAAGAGATAGAGAATCTTTTCTCTAAGTATAAGAAGAAGACAACTAAACTCCGTAAAATTAATACTTAATAATATGGAGTGTAGACACAGACTTTCACCATAATTCTTTTTACAATAATTATTTTATTGCTTTCAAAATTTTTATTTTCAATATCACTCTGAATGTATTTTACGGCGATTTATCATACCCTGTAGTTACTCGAGCGCTGTTGTGGAGACTTGAGAAACGTGTTTTCAAGGTTAGCACACTACTTTGCTAAACAAAGTTTGATAGTTAACATGTAGCAAGATATCGCGTTTTAATAAAATACACTTTTACATGCATAATGTTAAGTAATTTATATCATATTTGGTTGTGAACAATTTAGACTTAGTACTCAAACCATTTTTTAAAAAATGTTGCAGTATAGTGTTTTAGGTTGCAAAAGTGATAAGTGGAACGAAAATGCCGGGGTTGTCTTTTTATTCGTAAGTATATCAATCTTTATTGGGTATTAATTAGGCATTCTGTAACATTTTATAAAATTCATATATTGGGTATAATGTATTCTAGACGTAAATTTATCATTAAAAAGCACATAAATAACAATTGTTAAGTTTAACCTAAAATCTTTGGAGTTGCCAACATTTCTATAAAGTATTACCCACTATTATAGGAAATAATATTATGTTTTCTGCAGTGTCAATTATTTAAATATCTGAAAGACTTAATGGCTTGTTACAGTTTTCTTGAACATGATAATTTGCGTTGGAATTACATTGTAGCTGCAGGACGAATTTTGGAAACCAAATCCGTCATCACAAAATTTGCAGCAGACATTTTAAGGATAAAACGCTATTAAAAAAGAAGAAACTTACTCTGCTATTACCTAATACTGTACCTACTCTGGTAAATATTCAGTTAATGACATATTAAGTTTCGACCCAGGTTTTATAAGATTTTTATATATGTTGAGTGGTTTTACAACTATTTAGTACGATTACGGTGTTAGTTGCAAACATTATTTTGTGCATTTTATTAGCAATAAATGACTGAGACCGGCTTCTCTTAGACTCTGAACGCGATCCAAGTTTTAATAATACTAAAACTTGAATCTCGTTCAGAGCTAAAAATACCCAGAACTTTGAATACATTTTTTTATAAAAAGCATCTTTCTACAACTATTTTGTATAAATTAATGTTTGCAACTTTATTTAGAAAACAAAAGCCTGTATCCCATTATCTTCCTCCATCAGTTTATATCCAGAAACACTTATGGAAATTGAAAATAATTTAAGCTTTAATATAAATAAACAGTATTAAATTAAAATAATATTAATTTCCCTCGACCCAATACAACAGTATTAAAATAAATTACATTCGTTATAATGTTGACACATTAAGGCTTCCGTCTAGCTGTGCTGTTTTACATTCCCAGCCATTGGAGAGGGCGCTCTCCCCCGTGCATAAATACGTTCGAGATCGCAGGTGAAGATGCTCTACTTCATTAAATATATAACTTATTAACTTTTTTTCCAAAAATATTCATTTTACTTTTGTAATGGTAGTATAATTATTTACCATTTTTTATATTTAATAAATGTCGTTTTTAGTAATGTTTATACAGGATGTATGTTTAAAAGAGTATATACAACCAAAGGAAAATAAAAACTGCCTCTTCATACAAATTTCGCCTCTACCTTGTACATTTTGTACTTTACTACTACTTTGACTACTATTTTTACTGATACAAGGATATTTCTCCTTTTTTCTATCCATTTTTTCCGTTTTTTTTTTTTGGTAATAAATTATATAAAACTTAAAATATATAAAACATACCAAATATAAAAGTCCAAGTCAATTAAACTAATACTAATATAAACACTAAAAATTAGAACTAACATGACAATTAAATAAAAATAATATGTATTTAAGTAGAGCAACTTTCACGATATGCTCCGCTCAGTCCATAAGAGCTGCGCGAGGGAAAGAGATCAACCGTGCGAGCGAGAGGTAAAGTAACACTGCACACGTCTGAACGCCGAGAAATCCCAGCAGAACTGAGAGAAATTTCGGGCGTTTCTGGTTTATAAATGGCATATAGGTAAAAAGTACGAAAATATATTCTTTTTTAATTTTATTTATTTCGAACTCACTTGAAAATAGTTCAATTTTATGTGGTGTTAAGTACGACTTTGCTACATTTATACTTCTAATAGAAAAAAACAGATATTTGCAGTAAAAAATCATGAAATTACAACTTTTTAAGCCCATCAAATAAGAAAATTAAAGCATTTATAAAAAAAGTTATTGTAGACAGTATGTAAATAAATGTGATCTGAATACTTTTCTTGATATTGTTATAGTTTGTACATAGCAGAGGCTTTAATAACCTTCTACGCATGTAACCTTAACATAGGCATGTTTAACGCCTAATAGAGCTATTAATTTAAACACCAAAATAAAATTAAAAAAACATTTTCGAAAATATCAAATCCTACACTTTAAATAAATACAAAATTTGTTTCACTTTTTCTTTTTTAAATACTATAAAAAATATTTGTTTTACTGCAAATTTGCGAGAACACTAATTTTTACAAGACTGGGGCCATAATTCATTATCAAGCCGTTGGATCCAGGGATGTTATGAAACCTAAAGTGTGGCAGATTTAACATACAAATCGCTTAATTTCAGATTGATCCTGCTATTGACCTACTGCCGTCGATTAGTGATCAAAAGCCAGTTGAAATAGTAAAGCCTTGCACCAAATCATCATCATCCATCCTCACCCTTCTGCCCTCATCGTAATTGATTTGAGCTTGGTAGCATGTTTTCTCCTCCGCATCACATGACTACAGCGTGGTAGAGCCATGCTGCAGTTATATTAGGAGTATAGTCGTAGCATGAATGGGTCGGCTTGACTGGGGTAGGACCACGCTCTCACAGAATACCACCGTAAAATAGTAATTTTATGCTCTTGTTTCGTATGATGAGTGTAGAGAACTGGAGACGCTTTTTACTGGAAACGAGGCATTCCATCTTAGTCGTCATGGCTGACAACGCATCTCTATTTTGATTCCTATTCGAGGATAGATGAATAGGTCTAATGACCACAGCAACCACTTACCATCAGGTGAACTGTGTGCTCGTTTGTCACCTTATCCTATAAAAAAATCCTATCGATGATAATTGGTAATAGCAGTGTCCCTTCTCAGGCTTTCTTTACGTACTCATTTCTTATTTTATAACTAGTTGTGGGGTAAATTTTTCCTCATATTTGTAGTCCCAAATATAGTGAGGTATTATATTTTGTCTCTTTTTGAGACACGCTTTGCCGGTGTCTATAGCATTCTCTGTCTATGGTTGTACCATAAGCTCAAAGTAATAACTAGCATAGAGTCCTAAAATAGGAAAAAAATTATTTGAATAAAACTAAATTTACGGATTCTATCGCGTTTATTTAACTGATTTTACTTATTTTTAATTCCCGACGATTCGGGTACTTTACAGCAACCATGGTCACGGGGGGGGAGGGACTGAGATGTTTGACGTCCCAATGTCATTGTTAGCCAGCTACCTTCAGTTTTTGAATATTAATTTTTGGTCCGATTTACGCAAAACGAACTTACAGTATCTTGAAGTCTTGCAGTGGTATGGTTGGGTTTAATTTTGTGAAAGAACATATAGCTGACGTGAAGCACCGACGCTCCGGGAAGTCTGCAGTCTGTGAACATATTCAAGATCATCCCCACCATTACATCAGATTTGATAAACCACAAATCCTCGCAAAAGAACACCGATTCCTACCAAGGATGATACGCGAGGCTATTGAAATTAAAAAACATCCTAATTTCAATAGAGAAGATGGTTGGGTGCTGCCATCTGCTTGGGATCCTATAATTAACAAAATTAAACCCAAACCCAAGCATACCACTGCAAGACTTCAAGATACTGTAAGTTCGTTTTGCGTAAATCGGACCAAAAATTAATATTCAAAAACTGAAGGTAGCCGGGCTAACAATGACATTGGGACGTCAAACATCTCAGTCCCCCCCGTGACCATGGTTGCTGTAAAGGACCTGAAACGTCGGGAAATAAAAATAAGTAAAATCAGTTAAATAAACGCGATAGAATCCGTAAATTTAGTTTTATTCAATGTGTAGTGTTCGCGTAAATTTAAGAAATCATTAAAAAAATTCTTATATAGTGCGCGCCAAGGAGGTTATAAAATAGGAACAAAATTCTTATATAGTGCGCGCCATAGAAGCTAACCTGCATGGTGTGCGCAAGATAACTCTGCGCGTGAGTGACTGATGGGCGTACTTAATGTTGCCATCTTAACTAATAATATTTCCTTCATTTAATCTTATTACTTTAATTCTATAATTATACATATATGTTATGCATAAATTACCGAATCGATTAACAAAGCTCAGTTAAAAAACTACAACGCTAAGCTTAAACTTACAAAGACCTAATATTTTAAACCCTATATTTATTGCTTTGACCCGCGTAATAAACATATTGCTTGAATGTAACTTTCGTAAGTTAGACATATTGTGCCGGACGGGCGAAACTCTCCGGAGTAAATGTTGTCGAAGATACTTCGCGACTTCGCGAGTCGCTTACGTCCTACACCTATAGGTTCCGGTGGGTACTTTCACTGCCGTCTTTGTGGTTGCCGCTGAAATATTGTTGACTGAGGTTCAAATCAAAATGCACGATTAATAAATACAAATAGCAAGGTAGTGGCCAGCGGTTCGACTGATTAATTAGTCGCGAAATTTTATAACCATTGACCACGGTTGAACTACGGTTGTTCACTATTGGTTGGTCAATGTATATTTCAAAAGATTTCTTTAAATTGTACGGTGGTATCAAATATCTATTAGTAGTAGCTGGTTTTCTAACACTACTGACTAGCAGCTATTATCAACTAAACTAGCTGATTTTATCACTTGTGTAACTGCGGATATCAGTTACCACTTTTACTATATGTAACTGCGAATATCAGTTACGACCTTTTTTAGGCTAGCTAACACTATCACTATCTGTAACTGCGAATATCAGTTACGACCTTTTTAGGCTAGCTAACACTTTCACTATATGTAACTGAGAATATCAGTTACGACCTTTTTAGGCTAGCTAACACTTTCACTATATGTAACTGCGAATGTCAGTTACGACCTTTTTTAGGCTAGCTAACAATTTCACTATATGTAACTGCGAATGTCAGTTACGACCTTTTTTAGGCTAGCTAATACTTTCACTATATGTAACTGCGAATGTCAGTTACGACCTTTTTAGGCTAGCTAACACTTTCACTATTCACTATATACTGCTACTAGTCACTTCAGCTACCACCGGATACCACTCACTTCACTTCACTTGTCACTGGTAGTTCTTCACACTAATACTGGTACTGGGTCCCGAGCCCCTAAGGTAGACTTTAGCAATACTTTACAGTGAGCCGCTTGCCATTTTCCGTTTTGCCTCTTTATTGCATAAACTTTTCACTATACAAATGGCATAAATTGCAATATTTTCTATACAAAACTAATTGCTACACTAACATGCATCATCATCATTAAATCGGTAGTCTGGTACTTTATAAGTATATCATAAAGGTTCCTCAAAACATTAACATTGTAAAAAGTTATTAAACGAAATGTCTCAAATTTTCATAATATTTGAGTACATTAATTCTTTAATTTTTATATAACTATCAAATGCGTTTAATTAATAATTATACAAAATATTCCTACACTTCTTTAATCTATAAGCCATATGCTAATTCAATGTCATATTTATAACTCTTTTAGAACATAAAATTATTTTCATTATTTTTAGTATGAACTATTACGCAGTTAATTAAAAAACTTCTAGAGAGTTCTAAGACGCGCTGTGATTGGTCGATTTTTCTTAATATAATAAAAGTTGTTTACATTACTTGTTATCAAAACGACATTCTATACAAATATACTAAGAGTTATAAACATGCTAAACAACTATATTAATACACGTTTTTCCAGCGAGTTCGAAACAAATAATATTATGGTTAAACAACACGCTTTACTTTTATTTCCGGTATTTTTTTTCAGAAAACCTTTTCACTTGATACCAATATCATGAGAATGCATAAAATTAACTATAGTCCGTTCGCGTTAAGAAAATAGTGAGTCATCGTTGTCCGCCGGCCTGGCCGCGCCCCCCCCCCCAGCCAATTAAAATGCAAGAAATTAGAAAGTAGCGTTCACAGTGACCAGTTGAAGTCAGGCCAGGGGGGGTACACTTCCATACTTTAGGTTGGGGTTCAATAATTTGCAAAGACACTAATGCCATCTTGTACTATATCCCCATAAACTTTCGAACATTAAATTCTAAAAGGTGCGCTAGATGGCGACTACACCATTTATTGTTATTCTGGAAATGGCAAGTAGCAGCTTTATATGACATAATGGCTACCGGCGCTGAGCAAGTTGTTGTTTTATTAGAGTTTATAAGTCATTTTCGGTTGTTGCTACAATAAGTTTGGTTGAGTTTGGATTAGCCCTCTGTTTCTTTGTTGTCTGTTTAGATTTTCATGCTGGAATTATATTGTATGTTTGTGTAGTGTTGAGCGAAATAGACGCTTTCATTTATCATTCTGGTAACCCGGTGGACATATTTAATTTGGTTTGGTGTTGTATTTTGTGGAATAGACGCTTTTACATCGTGTATGTTAAATATATATAACAAAAATAAATGTTAATATCACTGAAATCTATAATACGTCTTTAATTGAACCCTAATCCCTTAAAATATAAATATAACCGCCTATACCCTATAGTATAGATAGCTGTATATATATATATAACTACATACAGCTATCTATAGTCAACATGATATTGAGATTAGTTTAAGAGATATGATACCAGGCGGCGACACTATTCATATCTATGAGTCAGGCCTTCGAACAAAACGGTTGTATATTTTACTTTTGTGACTTATTTAAAAAAAGAATTATTAATGAAAGTTGCCGAAATCGCCCCATAATCGCATTACAATTCTTCGCCTACCGCCTTACCATTGCAAACTTAATCTAATTGAATTGGTTTGGGCCCAAATAAAAAATGATGTTGGTGCCAATAACTCCACGTTCAAAATGAGTGACAAAAAATTATTAGATGACACAATAGCATTAATAGACGTTAATCGTTTGAAGAAGTGCTACGACCACGTGATACGCGAAGAAAATACCATGTGGAAGTTAGATGACATCATGGAAGTTGCAGAACAAAATTCTTTCATAATTAATGTAACTGGAGAATCTAGCGATACTGATTAGTGATTTAAGTTATTTTAAGAAAATTTGTTTCCATTAAACTTAATTAAACGTCTGAAAAAAAAAGAATTTTTACTCCACTGTGAATACACCTTTACCCTCTAGTTGCACTGATGACTCACTATATTACTAAAGTACTCCATATTTGAGAGTCCAATATATTGGATTTATAATGACGACATTATTTAATCATACATTCTCATTCAAACTAAACCAAAGTTTATTAATGGTAGAAATCCCTTTCATCACGACGTAAAACATATGTAGCGCACGTATCAAAATCGTCTAAATCTTTTTTTCCTCCGGTTCCTAGTTTTTCCCTACATCACAATTATAGAAGATGAAGCTGCTGCTACATTATCCTCTTCAGTTATTTGATTGACGGTGTGATCAGAAACGCCTAACAGAAAATAAAACAATGCTTTATAGGCATTATATGTAAATAAATGATATAAATGACAGGAGGAAAACAAAAACGAATAACGAACCGAAATAATTGGGGAGTTTTATTGTTATGGCAGACCTAAAAATTATAATAATACGTAATGCGGGCTCAAACTATCGAAAATGGTACTGTAGAATCGTTATTGTCTCGTTCTTCTTTACAAGTACATTCGACCTTCAGGATAATATCCCTACCAGCACTTTTAATCACTTTCGGCAAAATGATGACGGTTATTAAGTGCAAAAACAAGTAAAAAACATGGCACCAAACGCTCTCTTTTGACACTCGCCGTAAACAATAAGAAGGCCGCACACGATTAGCTCCGATTTCAGCCGCGCGCAGAGTTATCTTGCGCGCACTCTAGCTGAAGTCTTTACGAGCGGCCGGGCTACCGTTTTACGGCGGACTCTTTTACCCCCGATAAGCGTCTATCGACCGATATGCGGTGGTCACGTAGTTGTTCCGAATAATATTTAAATGAAATGCCAAAACAATGTTTGCCTTTTTCTAACGTATACTATATTGAAGCTAATGAAACGTTCAACAGATCTATTTTAATTTTTTTAAATTCTTTTTTTAAAAACGTTACCTCCACATTAGGATTTTCTCCTATCGTAGGGGCAGTTTACAAACAAATTTCACAAGGATAAACATCCAGACCCGGAACATTAACTTGTAGGCCATACTGTTGGCGACGCGCCTATAAGAATATTTCAATTTATTAAGTTAACCTATTACGAATAGCTTCTAAAAAGCAAATTATCAAGTAACAATATTCCGATAAGAAAATGCTTAGTTGAATCTTAAAGAAATATCGAATTAATGATATGAAGGTCTTGGGTTCGACTCCCAGGCCGGAATAGTTTATCGTTTTCTTAGTAATAATCTCTTAATAAATTCATATAGGGAATTTTTAAGATATAAATTATGTTACCGGATTTGTTCCCCGGTTGAAATCATCTTTTCAATGATGTAAATTTAAAGGAATATTAAAATAAAGTTAGAGATCGGATTTATTCCCCGGTCGAGATGATCACTTTGTGAGTAAATAGAATTAATGGAAATTAATAGCATAAGTGTTGTCTTATATGGGTTTGATATGTTTTGTATGAAAACAAATGCCTATTTGCTATGATTGATTTATGAAAACATTCACTTATATTGTTATCTGATAAGAGATATGATAACTGATAAGAATCTGATTAGAAATAGTTTCCTACAGTTTGAGAATTGTGTAAAAGCATTGATTCACCTTAGTATTGTTGATATTGGTGTATATTAGACTTTCCATTTTTTCTGATAGTCGATAGCCGTGCAAAGTTAGTCGTTCAAATAGTGTGAGTTCACGGACGCACGCTAGCCACGTACTTAGGAGGCCAAATATGTAAAAATTTAAATATTTGTAATTTCAGCAATTTATGTAAAAATGACTTGTGAAACATTTCAGATTGATTGTACGTGTAAAAAAGGTGAATTCTGTGTTATTTTTATGTGAAAATTCCTGTGAATAAGTGAAATAATGATAGTTTTGTATAAGAAATTTAAAAGTGTTTTAATAGTGAAATGTATAGATAAAATGTAAATTAAACTATTGTATTAGTTAAGATATGTATAATTTCAAGTGGAATACATTGTTTTAACTTTCTATGTTAAATATTTAAGAAATTTCAACATCGAACGTGTGAGTAAAATAGGCATATTTTGTTAAATAAATAAAAGGTTTTTTGTGATATGAATATGTAATGTATATCGTAGTATAGATATTTTTTGCGCTATCTATACAAGTAAATTGTGTTAATGTATGACTTATGCAAATAAAGTTATTAAGTAAACCGTGAGAGAGTGATAGAACAAATTCATGTAATTGAGTTGCGCAAGCGCGCGAATGGCGCGGCTCACTTTCGCGTATAGCTCTGGGGTAGCTCAGTAAACGGGTTTTCTTGCAATTCGTTGATCAAGGATCTCCTAGGTGTGCGTTGTTTGCAGTTAGCAGTGGCTGTAAATGACCGCCGGTACGACATACTCCGCCGAACGTTGAGTCCCGTGATTCCGTGAGGCGTCGAGGTCACCGGCCCCTAGGTGATTCTTGGGCACTTTATGCGCTCCGAGCATCTTGTGCCTAGTCGCGACATAAAGTGCCACCGTTGCACTTCCCCCAACCCTTTTGGTGTACAAAAGGGGTAGGCAGTGCCCCAAGTGTCGAAAGCCATAAACTTTTATCTCCATATCTTAGATAGGGCCTTTTTGAGAGTACGACTGACGTGTTAGGGTAGTAATATGTCAGGTAGGGACAAGGGGGAACCACCCCCCAAGTCCAAAATACCGCCGGATAAGAAAGGGGTGTTAGAGAGACCACTAGCAATTAGGGATATGATGAACCCGGAGCGCACCAGAACGGTGCCAGCGTTCTCCCATATCCCTATGCGGAAACCCGTCTCGCCGCGGAAGGAGCCCGCAACGGGCGTCGCGCTCACGCCAGCCGTGTCTGAGCACACGGTTAGGCAGGAACCGTCGCCCCAACAACAGCGGGCCAAGAAAACGGCCAGACGCCACACGCCGCCAGAGACCGAAGCCTCCCTATTTGAGAAGAGGCAACGGGTAGGCTCCCAGCTGTCATCAGACGAAGCTCCATCCTCATCCGAAGATGAAAGGTACCATCAGGTGGTGACAACGAAGAAGGTGCTTAGATCACCACCGAAGTCGCCTTCTCCACCACAACCCCCCCCCCTCGCTCTATATCACCAGACCGACGTAGCCGAGACTCGGCTCAGTATGAGCAGGGGGGCGAGGAATCCTACAGCTGGGGGTCGACCACCTATGCAACCCTGGCAGCATCCGCCGGCCGATCATCGCCGGTGGCAACTTCCAATCCGTCCGGGCTCCCGCAGGATGATGGTCAACGACCATCTACCAGCTATGCCCATATGGTAGCTGCACCAGCAGTACCACGTCCACAACCGGCGGCAGTGCCTACAGACAAGCCTGCCGACCAGGAAAAAACGAGATATCCACCAATAGTAGCTGAGTGCCTACCGGACTGGACGAGGCATTTTAAGGAGCTCAACAGAATGTTGGGCCACCCTTTAAATGCCCGTCCGTTCGGGAAAGGCGTGCGGGTCACGCCACAAAGCGCCAACGAGTTCCGTACGGTACAGCGCTATATGGTGGAGCTGACCAAGGAAACACCAACGCTGTCCTGGTACTGCTATACCCCGGAGGAGGACAAGCCCACTAAAGTGGGCATCCGGGGTCTACCTATGGGCACGGACACCAAGGCAATAGAGGAGGCCATAAGGGCAAAAGGCTTCCCTATCAAATATGTTAAGGCAATTCCACCACGTAGAGGCAGACCTGGCTGCATCTACTTTGCCCAACTAGACCACCTGAGCCTGGAGCAGCTCCAGAATTTATACAACATCGACGAACTCCTCCTTATGAGAGGGGTCGTCATCGAGGCCTGGCAAAGGAAAGCAGGACCGGCTCAATGCCACCGCTGCCAGGCCTTCGGACATGCATCCGCAAACTGCTTCAGGCCAGTGAGATGTGTGCGCTGTGCCGGGGAGCACATTGCGAGCCTATGCCCTAGGGGTAGGGAAGAGGAACCCAAATGTGCCAACTGTGGCAAGAACCACACGGCAAACCACCGCCGCTGCCCAGTCCTGAGGAGGACTGCTAGGAGGCAGGGGATCACCTTACCGGGGCTATTCCCGGAGGACCCTAAAAGGATCCCCCAGAGTCGCCCGAAAGCTGTTACCATCCAGCAAGACGGGTGGGCTACCATCACCGGGAAGGGCAGGCAATCAGCCCCCCCCCCCCACCCGTAACACCTAAAGAAACGGTGGAACCCACTGAGATAAGGGCAACCACCGGGGCGACTCTACAGCCTCCCGCCAACCCTGCCACAGAACGGCAACCCTCTAAGAAGAGGAGGCGGGAGAGGAGCAGGAAAAAGTCGCAGCCTCCTCAGGCTGTTACCTCTACCCCGACACCATCAGCACCAGTAGCCTCAAAGGCGCAGATTACTCGGGAGTCGACCAAAGAAGTGGGTAGAGTGCCAGAAAGGGCCCTACCAGAACGTAGAGCCCGCTCTACAGTTAGAGCGCGCTCTACCCACAAGCCAAGAGGGCAGGACCAGGAACATCCACACCCGAGACAATTGCCAACGCCTTCATACAGGAGAACACCCGCCACCGGCCTCGAGACAGCAGATGCGATACAACGCTTAGTTGGTATTGCCATCGAGGTCGGTGCACAAGTCCTGGCTGATATCAGAGCCGGGACTGACCCAATTACAGCAATTATGAAGGCGCTGGCAAATCTATTAGCCCGGCATTACGGAGGAGAGTAATCTGCGCCTCCTCTATTGGAACCCGGGCGGAATACAGCAGAAGCTTCATGAACTCCGCACAGTCGCCCAGCAACAGGACTTGCACATTATATTGCTGGGCGAGACAAAACTTAATCCAAAGACGCATATTAAGCTGCCTAATTACCACCTATACAGAAGGGACGAGGTCACCCCTCAGGGGGCCGCCTTTAGAGGGACGGCGGTTCTTGTGAGGAGGGACATCGTCCACCAAGAGCTGGAATTACCACCTTTCCAGACTATGCGCTCTATCGGCATAAGAATGGAGGCGGCGGGCGAGGAACTAAGGATCTACGCAGCATACCGCCCGCCAGGGACTCCATTCTGCTCCTCAGACATCCGGACAGTGATGGAATGCGATACACATACCATAATCGCCGGGGACCTAAACGCCAAACACCCGGCGTGGGGGTCTAGAGTGATCACCCCGCCGGGTCTTGCACTATATGAAGACTCAGAGAGAAACAACTACGACGTTTTAGGTCCCGAAGAACCAACCAACGTTCCAACAGATCCGAAGCAACATCCGGATGTATTAGACATCGTGCTCTCTAGGAACGTCAACTACCCGGTAGTGGTAGAGGTGCTATACGACCTGAGCTCACAGCACCTCCCGATTCTGATAACCCTTGGCACTAAGGCGGTGACTACGCCGCCCAGAGCTTTCAAGACACGCATTGACTGGAGGCGCTACGCACAACACCTGCGGGCGAGACCTCCAGCAGACCAACTTATAAACACAGCGGACGACGTAGAGGCCGCTGCAACCAGAATCACCAAAAACACCCAGGAGGCCCTCCACGCGGCCTCTACGATCGTCCCAATCACAGAAAGGCGTGACGATCTGCCGCAGGAAATATGCGTCAAGATAAAACGCAAAAGAGCACTTAGGAGGCTCTGGGCGCGTACTCGCTGCCCAAGACTAAAAGCACAACTTAACATCTTATCGGAGGAGCTGTCGGTGGCAGTCCGGGCATACAGAGGAGAGGCCTGGGAGCGGCGCATATGGAAGGCGGAAGAACAAAATGCGTCGCTCTACAAACTGAACCGACAGCTAACCAAAACCAGACCTCCCGTTTGCCCGCTTACCAACCATGCGGGCGAACGCTGCTATGATGCCAAGGGCAGAGCGGATATCCTAGGAGAGCACTTCGAGGAGCAATTTATGCCGAACCCTGCAAGTGCGGAGTACATGGAGCTTCATGCCCTAAAGGAGAGTCGCGTACAGGAGTTCCTGTCGTCGCCCGCGCCGCCTCTTGCAGGAGAGTGGTTCATCTCCCCCCGCTGAACTGCGGAGGACAGTAACCCGCCTGCAACCGAGGAAGGCGCCTGGGCACGATGGGATTACCAACGCTGCACTCCGACAGCTGCCCTATAAAGTCCTAGTAGAGATTGGTCGACTCTACAACGGGATATTGCGGACATCCCACTTCCCGGAGGAATGGAAAAAAGGCAAAATTATCGTCCTGCCGAAACCCGGGAAGGACAGGCGTAGAGCTGCCAGCTACAGGCCGATTACGCTATTACCGCACATAGCTAAACTGTTTGAAAGATTGCTGCTAAGACGTCTCCGTCCGTGCATCCAACTTCGGGCGGAGCAGCACGGATTCAGGAGGGGTCACTCTACAGTCACACAGCTGACTAGAGTGCTGCACCTGCTTGCGGCAGAGTACAATCGTGGCCGCATATCGTTGGGCGTCTTCCTCGATATCGAGAAGGCGTTCGACCGGGTGTGGCACTCAGGATTACTATATAAGTTGCACGAACAGACCAGTGTCCCTCCTGCTATGTTGCGGTTAATGGCGTCTTTCCTGGAAGACAGGAAGTTCTACGTCTGCGTAGAGGACGCCGAGTCCGCAACAAGAACCATCAGTGCCGGCGTCCCACAGGGCAGTTGTCTGTCTCCAGTCCTGTACGCGGCTTACACGAATGACATCCCAACATTGGCAGGCAGGCTGCAAGAATGGGAGGACGACGTTGAGCTGGCGCTATACGCGGACGATAGCGCCTATTTCACCTCGTCCGGAAGAGCCCATATAGCCACTGCCAAAATGCAGCGTCTGCTGGACCTGTTGCCATCATGGCTGAACGAGTGGAGGATGGTCGTCAACGTTGGTAAGACGACCGCTCTGCTCACTCGCCGCCTCAGAAACCTACCACCACCACTAACTCTCGACGGCCAGAAGATCGCGTACGAGAAGGCCGTGACATACCTCGGGTGCCGGATCGACCGGGCGCTGCGCATGACTGCGCACGTCGACTTCGTCGTCCGCAAAGCCAGATGTGCGCGGGCGATGCTTCGTCCGGTCCTGGCATCCAAGCTGCCCATAAAGACCAAGCTCCGGATATACAAGATGTATATCCGGACTATTACCACCTACGCTGCTCCGGCCTGGTACGCGCTTCTGAGTGACACCCAGAGGCGGCGATTACAGGCTCAGCAGAACCTGTCATTAAGGACGATTGTCGGAGCAGGTCGTTACGTCCTGAATGACGTCATAGCGGCCGATCTGAAAGTCGAGACCATCACCGACTTCGTGGCCCGGTTAGCGCGCGGCATGTTTGACCGTGCCGATAACGGGCCACATGAACACCTGAACGGCTTTGCGCCGTTACACACCCGGCCACCGGACGGGCGACCTCTTCCAAGAGAACTCCTCTCTATATGTGATTAGAGAGTCGAGTAACAACCCACAATGCCGCAGAAAGGCCAACTTAGACTTATAGATTATCTCTATAGATTACCTCCCTTTCCGTAGTCGGTGAACTACGGAAAGTAAATTCTTATCCGGCTACATTATATAATGTAGCATAACCACGCCAAGATAGGCAATAAGTGACTGCCCCATAGTTATGGGGTATGAGGATATCCGGGCAGTGGGGTACACCCCGAGGCCCGATACCTGCACGTACCTAGGTACGTGGAGAAGACATCAACTTGCAATTCGTTCGGGAATCCTTCGGGAATCGTTCGGGGAAGTTTCGGGAAAGTTCGGAGAAACTTCGGGAATCAGACCAGCAGTCAATAAGAAGAAAGTAAAAGTGTAGGGAAGTAATAAGGAAAAGTAATTACTCTCTCACGGAACGGTTTGAAGATAATTGCTGTTTTATTCCCAAGGAATTCTTCCCTCAAAATAATACAGTCCACATCGAAGAATTAAGGCGTTGGTACCGGGACGACTTCGGAAGACCCGTAATCCCCGTCTGAACCTATTTGCTGAAAAGGAAGAGGTTATCGCCCTTGTGTGTTACTCCGTTGCGGAGATCACATACGTTGTTCCCGAACCCAACGTAGGCGTTATAGGAGGCCGGATCGAGAGAAGCCTCGATTCCTCCCTTCTGTTTCTTAGTTGAACGTTTACACAGCCGTTGGTTCCTTTTCACATACAAATACCTGTTCCGTGTGGGATACGAACCCGCGGCCCTTAGCGCTGTAAATCATTGCTAAGCCACTGCGCCACGGAGCCATCATCATCTAATACTCAAGTATACGTAAATTTTCGATTAATTTTAAAACAAACAGTCAACTTAACTTATCAGTATGTGATGTCATATCACTTTGAACGTCTAATCAACTTTGAGGTGTGAATTTATTGTGTTGCGAAAATTTTTGGTAAGAAGCTAATGTTATTCATAACATACTTATGGTAATAATATTTTCATTATAGTTTTGATACGACGAACTTCCTTTACAATATTTAGATTAGTCCATGTGCCTAGCCAAACAAAACTGTTGCAGAAATCGTTTTAAGTTTTAAATATTTCTGCTATTTTTTTTACTAGGCGAAACTATCATGAACTATTGTAATATGATAAAAAGATATAGACGGTGCTTTAAATAAATCTAAATAACTAAATTTTAAGACGATGTCTAGTTTAATCGTGATACGGTGACGGGACGCCCCGAATTCTTAATTCAAAATAGCGGCGAAATATAAATTTACAAATGAACATAGAAGTCGTAGAGGCGCCTAAAAATATTTTTAGTCTAATAAGTTGGTATTTAAATTAAAAAAAATTAATTGCAACTGAATTTGCCAGAAAGCTAATTGTTTGTTTATTAATTTAGGCATGGTTACAAATTAGTTGTAATAGGCATTATTTGCGAGTACGTACCTACTGTAAGGATACCTATTTTATGTTAATATATTATTTTATTTTTACCTGACGATTAACTACTTAATTTTTAAAATTGTTCTCAGAATTATTGTATAGTAGGATAAGAAATATTGTGTGATAGTATTTCAATATTTCGTATTTTACTCTGATATTTTAAGAGATAAATTGAACAGACACGTTTACTGCCCTGGTTGCAACGTGACTGTGTACCCGTTTACTTGCTTTTCGCACATCACGCCATTAAATAACAATTTTAAGCTACCGACTTGTCGAAAAGGAGGAGATTCTCTATTCGATTCGTATGACATTTATGTTTTGTTTTATACTTTTTCTAATTTTTGTTTTTATTATTATCATTATTATACAATTAGTCATTACTTTGCCATTATTATTTTTTTGTCCAAAGTAGACCCACAACCGAAACCGTTTAAAAAAAACTAAAAAAATGCTTCTGTCTGTAATGTACAAAATATACTAAACATAAAAATGTAAAAAATAAAAACAACAATGAATTTAAATAATATATACCTTACTTTATAATAATATTGAATATAAAATATTCAACGAAAGACGACTCTATAAATTTTTTGTCCTTAATTCTCAGTTTGGTTCGAAATTTTATCAATGTTTTTAATTGATTTTAATAACTCTAGCCAATCATTAGAAATATGTTTTTATGTTTATTCGTTCCATATTCAGTATAGTTTTTACAAAGCAACTTATTTATAAAATTACCAAACAGTTTATTTTTTACAGCCTTATTTGTAGCAGTGGTATTTTTGTGGATTTTTTTGGTTCATAAGATTCTAGAAGATCTTACTACTTAAAACACACGATGTATTATAAAAGAAACTCGTAAACAAGTTAAGCATAATAGGGGATCACAAAAAATATTTTAAGTGGATAATTAAGGCTTTGAACTCACAGCTATTGTAAAAATATTATTTTGCTTTCACAACTTTCCTTTCAAATCTATTTCTTTTATTATTTTATGAGAAGACGTCGATTTTACCAATTTATATTAATGAAATAACTAATAAATAATATTATAAGACCTTTTATCATGCTATTATTGATTCATATCGATTTTTAAATTAATTTTTTTACAATTTCGTGTACACATTTGTGTAATCAGACGTTTGAAATATTTCCACTTGCTATCCGAATTAGTTAATTTTATATACATAATAAAGCAAACTTAATGTGAAAAGTTCACTATGAAATCTACTTAAATTCAGCCGATATATTTCCGACAAATTATTCTTAGACTTAGTATGGGTTCCACAAGGAATAATAACTGTGTTTGTATAATCGACACTTAGCTTGTGTCACGGAACGTACACAGAGGGCACTGCTACAGTTTTATTTATAGAATAAGTGTGCCAAACGAGCACACAGTCCACCTGATGGTAATTGGATGTTGTAGCACACAGACGTCTACATTTATCCTAGATTAAAAATAAAATGTATATGCGTTGTCACGCCTGAGGACTAAGATGGTATGCCTCGTATCCAGTAAAAAAGGGTCTCCGAATCTCTACACTCACCATACGAAACGCAGCAGTATTAAGCTGCTATTTTACGCTGGCAATCAGTAAGAGCGTGGTCCTTCCCCGGTTGAACCGACCCATTCGTGCTACAACCATAATATAGCTGCAGTGTGGATTTACCACGTATGAAATCTTACTATTGGACCCGGTAAATAACATTGTTATTAAGATCTAGGAAACAGTCGTGCAAAGCCGGGGTGGATAGATAGTCAGCATATAAAATTGGGATTACAAATGGGATCTAACTAGCTCATGTACCGTGTGTATGGCAAGACTTGGTATGGATACCTCCCGAAATATACAAAATGAGATGCTCCAAAATATACGGAACCTGGGCCAGGTCCTTGTACACTATACTCAAAAATAGTGACACATTTTAAACGGTTCTCAAGTGTCCAATTACTTTATACGGGCTTTGTTTGCTGGCAAGGCATGGGAAATTATACTTGAAATTGCAACACACAACAGAAACCCGTCATGACGGTAAGCTGTCATTTTCATTGATTAGCGACGTTTGACATAATTATAGTTCATAAAAGATAGCTTGATCTCTGCGACAGCTGTCAGTAAAATCACGCCTATGAAGTCCTGAATTTCTTAGTAGTACAGACATATATTTCACGTATTTTTGACACTGTTGTGACAACTAACAGTTCTGTTTCTATTTATTTTCAAGTTTGTATAAAAAGGGTTATTATAATATTAAGGAATTTGTGGACGATAATAACCCCTGGGAAGGGTGATCGCTACCAAGCCATTTATAATTTGTTTTGTGTTGTTAATTATTGTAACATACACGATTTTAAGTTCTTATTTTTAAAAAAATAGTCCCGCTGGGTCTCACTGGTTCTTCTCAGGACAGAGGTTTTTTTTTGCGAACCAGTGGTGAATGAAAAAAACATGTGACTTTCAATAAGTATTATTTATAATCTATATTGAATAAAAAGTTTCTGTTTCCCTAGTTATTAGTTTTTAAAGTTTGGGAAACGAATATTTAAATTGAAATATAATAATCATCATCACTTGATTTAGAAACAAATTTACTTGATCGTTCAAATAATAATAAGTCTAGTCCTATGTTTTAAATATTTTAGGCATATAAAGTAATAAAAATAAGTAACTAAACAAAAAGCGGGAATCGAAATCGATTGTAGCTAACATTGCGAACGAAATCACTATATATTAAAGAAGTCATTTATTGTCTTGTAAAGTAACGAACATACGTGTGTGCTTACTCTCATATATAGTATAGTATAAAGAGACCAAAGTTGACCACTTGACATTTTTATTTCCATGCTTGAATTATCAACATTTTCGAATAGATTTGTCTATTTTTCCTTATTGGAAAATTAAATAAAAAAGCGAGACAAGTATATTGACTCAATGTATGTTTAATTATAGATAGGCTCTCTCTATGCATACGTATATAAGATTGTGGCCATCGAGTATAGAGGTAAGGAAAACAATCTCTCATAGGAGAATAGTTGAAAATGTGTCAATCTGTAAGCAGTAAATAACGGTTCAAAAACTCTCCACTACAGCGCTCGAGTAGCTAGCTACAGGGTATGATAAATCGCCGTAAAATACGTTGAGTGATTCTGAAAATAAAAATTTTGAAAGCTATAAAATATTATTGTAAAAAGAATTATGGGGAAAGTCAGTGCAATAAAAAAATTAAAAAAGTTATTTAAAATTTACTGTAGCTACAGTGGCGCCACCCTTATTTAAACTTTTCCTACGGACACTTTTATACAGAGTCTGTACTCCTTTCCTCTGCCTATAACCCATCTAAATATCAGTTAGCCATTTTGTAGCTCCGATAGGAGTAATAGTGTTCTGTGTTTTGTAGTCATACAAGTTCTGACGCCGCGCCGTTAGTGCCTTGTAACCTTGTATAGGTACGTTTTTGTTCAATTCTTGTAATTTCCTGCTATCTACTATTTTTGTTAAGTCTATGTTATTTTTGGTTACAGAATGATAAAAAGAACGAAAAAGACTGTTTTGAATAGCGAATGCCTCGAATTTGTGGTTCGCTTACATTGAGCTAATATGTACTACGTACTAAAGTTGTTTAAAACGACTATAAATCAATAGCACGCTACAGACTATAAACTATAAATTTCTAGCGCGCTATTTATAAGAAAGCGTGTAGGAGGCCGGTAAGCGCGTTAAGTTTTACAGCACATTATATCTCTTAGCACGTTAGATTACAACATGTCGTTCATTGGATGGATCGCGTGCTATATAAGAACATTATTTCGTAATAAGTCGCATATTTCGTAATAAGACTAAAATAAAATAAAGCGCTAAAGAAAAACCAATGCACAACGCGTGCATTGGTTTTTAATGCACAACGGCTGTCAGCCGCGGCTTATTGAAATAATTTGTTCTCAGCTTAATACTTGATAGCGCCAAAGCGCTATAGCGCAATAGCACCATGGCGACTACTTACGTAATACGCGCTATGTGTTATGAAGAGATAGCGCGCTATAATATGGCGCTATGCGCTATATTATAGTGCGCTATCATTACTACGTACCATTACTACGTACTAAAGGCGACACTGCATTCAGCTACTATGTTCCATTCAACTGCGGTGCATACACCGCACTTTAATCAGTCACTCGCTAGGCGCTTGTAGAGTTGACACGTATTGTGTTGATTTAAAAAAATCTTGTGATAAAAATATGCCGTCGTGCGTACTTAGATATTGCACAAACAATTCAAGAAATGTCAGTAAAAACCAAGGAATTACTTTTCATTGGTTAATAAGATACTTAATCAATAAAAAAGTATTATAAATTAGTAATAAAACAAATTATTCCTAAGACGCCATCTTGTGTCACGTAATATAGATTAGGAAATTAATTTGTTCAGATGCGACATTTCTGTGGGTACTTAAATATAGGACGAATATATTATTATATACATTTTTTTTGTAGAAACATATATGAGTTATCATAAAGGCCAAATTTTTTATATTTAAATCTGCTCATTTTTCTTATATTTTATTTTTAGGTTTCCACATCAGTCAAAGTGGAATAAATTCGTCAATTTTTAACTCTCGCGTGCCCAGTATTTATGAACGGCTCTTATTCTAATTTAAATATATTTGTAATTTAAATGTTATATTAACAAGTTTTGTTAAACATACATTTAGTATGGTTTCTTATATTTGAGATAGATACCTTTTAAATTATTGAGATAAAAATATCATTAAAATGTAATTGTGATATAATATTATGTAATATTATATTAAATAAGCAAATATAATATAGAAAATTAAAAAAATTGTTCTCGAAATTATTTAACTATTTAACAGTACAATCTTTTATTACCTACTGATCATTCTACCTATGTTTATTCTGATCCTGATAAGAAAACAAACCGCCTGAACACAGAGTAGCGTACATTTTTTGTTTGAAATAGCTGTTCTAGTACGTAAGTACATATTACTTCAATGTTCGCTTACGAGATTATTTTGAACGTGAGTGTCAAAACGGCGGACCGTTGTTGCCTGTAACCCAAGTTGGCAACAGAGTTGCGGATGCTCTTGGGATTGGTCGTGCGACGGTGTCTCGTATAACGCAAGAAAAGTATGGCAAACCATCATCAACTTAAGCGAAAAAGAAAGATACGAAAAAAAATGTCGACGCCGAATAAGAAAAGGAGAGTTTTTAGTATCACTGCGATTGATACTTTGATGCCGCCGCAATACTCAACCATGTATACGCGTATTATAGACGTGCTGAATAACACCAACACTTAGAAAATTAATAGTATCCTTTGATATATTTAATTTATTTAATATATCAAAGGATACTATTGATTTGATTTATTTAAAGGCAGTTTGCAGCCATTGACCGTCATAACTGCACAAAATTGTCTTCTCTTATAAAAAAATGCGATAAAAGAAAATAATAATGGAGCGCACAGATATTGCATTGACACGTGTGGACTTTTTGAGAAAAGCCAAACATATATAAAATTGGTAGCGGAGTCGCGTGCGCACTGACTGGCAAAGTCGCCGTGTAATAACGTTATTAAAGGAAACAACCGTTATGTACCAAGTCCTGTTTAATACTGATACTGTCTGAATCTGAACTATAAAGTTTGTAATAGGTATAATGGATGCGGATATAGTGAGCCCCATTACAGAACGATAGGTAAAGATAGGTGAAATGACTCTTTATTAGAATCAACCAACCATTTGACACTTTGTTACCCTGCACATTTGACACTTTATTACCCTGCACCCTGCGAGAGACTACTATTATCGAATAGACCCCGCAAATGCGTTATCTGGTTAGCGTAGCACGATGAATGAGAAAAGTTTCTCAAAAATTTGATTACGCGATATAGATGACTTTTTAGACTTTTAATATTAGTCTCCCAATTTTCTCTAAAATTACTTGCAGCGAGGACGTTTAGCGACCACTCGATACGGTTCTCAGCTAAAATGCGAGCGAACTCCAAATTATAATATTTAGAGGTTAAAAACTCGTGTAACTCTGATAAAATAAGTTTTGGTCCTACATTGTTTGTACCTTTATCTGAGTGCAGTCTACTTATAGGGCCGCGGCGAGAAAGAAACCTTTTAAATGCACCCATGAAGCTAGCCCTGCTTAGGTAACCGGCGAGCTCTATGTGAACAGCGCGAATTGTCAAACAAACGAAAATACAAACATACGCCTTCGTGGATCTTATTCTTACACCACGTTCCCGAGTAAGCGTAACCTAACCTTAAACGGGCCAGCAAAGTCTGAACCAGTGTGCATAAGGGCTTTACGGACAAAACCTATGGTCCGCCATTTGCGGGAGTGACGGCCTAGGACAAACTCGAAAACAAGCGAAACATCTGTGCATGTTAAGTGTGTGTTGAGTACCCAATTGCGAATAAAGTTGCGAGCAGAAAGAATCCAGTAATTCTAACGCAAAATAGACATCAACAATTCAGGGCCAGCGTGACCATTCAATTTATGGTGATAACCAACTAATAAATTCAAAATATGATCCTTACGCGGTAAAACAATAGGGTGTCGTTGATCGAAACTTAAATGCGAGTTAGATAAACGACCACCTAGTTTAATAATCCCATTCTGTAAAAATGGTTTTAGGCGTTGAAAAGTGCGACTACAAACCTTGCCTGATTGCAAACTTGAAATTTTATCAGCAAAGTGCAAACGTTGAAGCTCACGAAATATTAATAATTCTGCTTAACTATATATAATAGCGGATAGTTCTGCTTGCAGCCTGGTCTCCCTCTAAATATTTTATTTCGCTCCGTCAAGCAATATTCGCCTCAGCAGGTCCAACTCGTCGCTCCGAAGGCAGCACACCTTCTGCTGCAGCGGCTCAGCGTCGCCGTGCGCCGCGGCCGCGACCTCGCTCCGAGCCGCGCCCGTTTCCGCTAACGACATGGACTCGAGTCCTGTGTCGCTGACTGAATTTGTCACCCGACGGGTTGCTGGGTAATCTAACTTTGTAAATTTGGACCTTCTTCACAGCAGTGGCGAAGCTAGGGCTCCAAACTAGGGCAAGCCCAATATATGGTTTTGTTGTTTTTAGCAGTTTAATAAAAATACACCAATCTTGAGCAGTCTCCACTCTTTAGTTTCATATTCAGTGCTGTCAAAGACGTGTTAACAAAGCACACAGAAAGCATACTACCGCTAGATAGATTATATGACATAGTATGCAATTGCACATCTTCGGTGGTTTTGAAAAGAGCCGTTTGGGTTTGCTTGAGATATTTACAAACAATACAATACATGAACAAAAGAAAAGCATGAACAAAGTACAAACAAATTATGTACAAAGTTAAAAAAGGGAGGCCTGGCAGATGTGAAACCTCAAAATTATTTTGTTTAAGTTATATGCATAAAAGAACAGATTACGACAGGAATTAGATAGTTATAATGAGAAGATAAAGCTAATTTTTTACCATAAAATAATGACTATTTATTATATAATTATTCATTTTCAATTCATAATAAACCGTACAAAATGATATTTTAAAACTCATATTATGGTAATATAAATTAGCCGATAGCGTATTTGTGCCATCCAGCGTAATCTTTAGGTACCATCGTGAGAATCAACCAATTTTCGTTCGATAAAATGACTTTACCTATAGAATTAAGTAGATGGCGCTATTAAAATTTTATATACTGGAAATAACAAAAATCTCAATACATTCTTCTGTATTCTTTTGATTTATTTCATTAATATTTGGGCTTCACGTTAAAAAAAGATTGTAGCACTTATTTCCTATAAAACTAAACCTAGGTGTCTCATATTTTATGCTGGTGTTCAAATTGATATTTTTGATTCGTATGGTAATATAAATATTGAGTTATTAAACCTTTAAATACGCCTAACTTAATTAAACTTTAATAGTAAAGAGTCTTGTACCTATATTTAAAGTATGAAGAAATGTTTATTGAATATCAAATTTCATTTTTAAACATCTTACCTTTTCCTCGCCGATTAGCACTTCAACACACTTATATTCATCACAATGAACACTATTATCCTCCCATTTTCACTGAAAATCTTTAAAAAAGCATAAATTTTTAACAAACACAACAAAAACAAACATAAACATTGAAATGTGAAGTGAACTTGCATACGAAGGGCCCGTACCCCATTCGCTAGTCGCTAATGCACTCCTAAACAACTTCATGGCAAAGCCAAGCTTGTGGCTCAATAGTAATTGCTATATAAACATTGATTAAAACTACTTTTACGGATTTTATCGCGTTTTATTTATATTAATTTTAATACCCGACGTTTCGGGTGCTTTCCAGCACCCATGGTCACGGGGGACTGTCGGGTATTAAAATTAATATAAATAAAACGCGATAAAATCCGTAAAAGTAGTTTTAATCAATGTATAGTGTTCGCGTAAATATAAGAAATCATTATGCTATATAAACATTTCGTAGTTATATTTAATTATAGAATATTTTGATATAGGTTAGAAAGAGAGCGATCGTCTTCTCGAAAGCCCCGTAAAAAGCCCACGCGACTGAGGGAGACAACTCTATTAAAACTCACTTTTTATGACAGCAGCAGTATCGCTTTATACAAAGGTACTCTATGAGTATCGCTAAGGCAATACGAGGTCATCGGTCGATATGTGTCGAACAGTCGAGTGCGCGGGAAAATTGAAATAATTTGAAACAGTTTATGAGTTATTTTATTAGTTGATATTATTAATTGATTCAGTTTTAATAAGGCAAGCCCGGCTTTTCGGCTTTTATAGAAGCTTCGCCACTGCTTCACAGAGTCTATAAACATGGCTTCAGTGCTATCCTTTTTCGGCATTCCCTCCGGCTGCGGTGACACTACTAGAGGTTCACTATTTATTCCCGTATCAAGAAACTCTAACGCTTTGCTTTTCAATTCCTCGCATCATCCGGGCTATATATAGGCGGAACGTTCAGTTCCTCATTTTCCCAAAATTTGCAAATATACTTGCTATCAATCTAATTTACTACATTAGCCGGCACAACGGAAATCATGAGCTGCTAAGGAAAGAACAACAAATAAAAACAGCTCAAGATTTAAAGGAACAGGCTTTTACTGGGGGGTTTCTGCTAGGAGCCTCTCTCTAAGACCTCGAGGCGATGAAACTGCGTTGCAACCGACGGTGATGCGCGACGGCAAATGCACTGGGGTTGACTGCCGAACGCCACGACGAACTATATTGCACCAGTGCACGACGAAATTGTACTGTGCAAGCGATCACGACCAAGGCTTGAACCGTTCTGTTCTGTGGCTCGACAGCCACAAGGTGCTATCACGCCCAAGATTGCGCTGCAACCGGTCGCACGACGTTAACTGCCGGTCTGCGCCGGTGGCGTGCTTTCGTCTTTCACTTTTGGCGAGCGCGGCTCCCATTTGACAAACAAAATGAGGCCTTCAATATAGCGCCCCCTGCCCCTCAATTAGGCAAGCCCGTGCGTGAAGGGAACGGAAGTTAGAAGGGAGGTTATTGCGGGCTAATCTAACCACCTAATTAACACAAATGCAAGTGCATGCATGTGTTTCGGCACGACTACGTACAATATAAGTTATTGGCATCTAAATATCTATATTTTTGACGTAAAAACTTCTTTGAGCGTTTATATTTTCTTTAATTAAACTGACCTGGATTACAAAAAAAGAAAATCGTTCAGACCTAAGTTAAGGTGTATTGAATCTAATGAGACCAAAACTGTCCAATTTTGTAAAGGTTTATGGGGGTGAAAACGTTGTCGCCCGAAACATTATTTCAATTGCCTCCAGACTTGTGCAATTCTCTCTATTGCACGATACGGCGATACGGAGAGCGGTATAAAACAGATAGCGTTTATGAAAATACTCTTTTGCGCCCTCCTTTCTGCCAAGGAGGGTCGCGTTCGTATACGGCTTAGAGATCTCTAGTCAGATCGTTAAGCCATTTCCTAAAAGGCGGTGTTTAGTGGGTAAAAGTCTCCACATAACCACGCAGCCGGCTGCGTGGTATGCTATGAGCATTCACCACCTCCCTCCCCCGCTTTCCGGAGGGTTGCCCATATTTGCTTCGGGCGCAAAAAAAATGAAAATACTCATAATCATCAAATCCAACTTCACAATCCTCTTAAACGTTTATGTATTTAGCGCTCTAAGATTTTGGACAGTAGGTAACATGGAGGTTGGGCTTTAGTTATTCACACAGTCCTTCACATCACTTTTGTGAATAAGTTTGAGCAATATGCATGACGTCACGTTCAGCAGATTTTCTATTTTTTTAAGGTTATCCGTAAAAGGATTTTCTCTTGTATCGTGGAGGCAGTTTACAAACATAAATTGCACAATAACAAACATCCAGACCCAGAACAATTATTTGTACGCCATACTTGTTCATTGCAGGATTCGAACCCGCGACCCCCTCAGCGACGCAACAGCCATGCAAAGCCATTATGCCAAGGAGCCGTCTATGTCCGGAGTTTATGATATCTTCAGCCAGATTCCTTCCAACATTAGAAAAGAAGCTGTTTTTATTTATTTATTTATTAAGGTCAGCCAACAAATCTTACACCAAAAACATTAAATTCTGAGGCTATTATCTATTAAAGTATTGTTGCATGAATAAGTCAACTAGCGCCATCTAGTGTCAGGAACGAGAGCATTGAGAAAATGACATCACAAATCGCTCAACTGACAGCGCCTAGTCGAAACTCGAACGCTCGGTACCTTCCGCGTGTTTACTTGAACATTCTGGATATTTCTTTGCTAATTCAAATATATAGGCGCTGCAAGATGCGATCGAGGCAGTGTTGATTTGGGCGAAACAAGCGAAGCTTCGGAGTGGAATTAAGTGAATTAGTGTGTTTAAATTATTAGTGTTTTAACTTTAATTGTGTAAAGTAAATTAAAGTGTTAATTTAGGTAATTTTATCGGCAATTTTTATTGTCACGAACCTCAAGCTCGTAACAATTGGTGTCAGAAGTGGGATAAAATCATGCCAATTTTACCTAAGGAGGAAACGGAGGGTGTCCGTACCCGAAGTCAACGCCAGCAGGAGACGGACCAACGAAGATTTGGTGGTGCAACGCCGCAGACGTTGGAGGGCCAGCCACCGGCTGCAGGCCCGTCGGTAGCTCCTACATCTGCAGCACCTGACTTAGGTGCTCTGATGGTGATGCTGCAGCAGCTGCAGAGCGGACAGGATGAACAGGCCCGTCGGTTAGCAGATCAGCAGGCTGAACAGGCTCGCCGACAGGAGGAACAGGTCCGTCGGTTGGAGGAGCAGCTGCGGGGTGGACAGGATGAACAGGTTCGTCAGCAGGCGGAACAGATCCGTCAGTTGAAAGAGCAGCTGCAGAGCGGACAAGAGGAACAGGCCCGCCGACAGGAGGAACAGATGCTTCTCATGAAGGACCTTCACGCTACCTTCGGGAAAGAGATAAGGGAGGTGAAAGATAAGGTTGCTCAACATGAAAACCGCCTGTCGGAAGCTGAAACCCGAATTGACCTAGTGAACAATCGGGTTGACAACGTAATGGCTGACATGAGGAAATCACTTGACGAACTCAAACTTGGCGAGGGAACTTCAGTTCCCGTAGTAGCTACTACACCTTCGCTACGTGGGTTCAAGGTGCCACCATTCGACGGGACTTCTTCCTGGTCAGCCTACAAAATCCAGTTCGAGGCTGTTATGAAGGCGAACGGCTGGAATAAAAGTCAGGCCATGACTGCTCTCACACTAGGCCTGCGCGACCAGGCCTTAACAGTTCTGGAAGCTCTCGGTGAGGAAGTGACTTATGAGCAACTCCTTGAGGCATTGGAGGCGAGATATGGCGACGCTCACCTGGAACACGTCTTTCGTGCGCAGCTTAAAGATCGTGTGCAGCGCATCAACGAAAACCTGCAGCAGTGGGCTCTAGAGGTGGAGAAGCTGGTGCGAAAAGCTTACCGGTCTGTACCTGCGCTCATTAAAGGGAACCTGGTGCAGACATTTATCGACGGCATCCGTGACCTGGAAGTCAGAGCTGCTGTGAGGCTCGGGCACCACGAGACGCTTAAGGACGCCTTGGCCCATGCACTAGAGGTAGAAGCCGTGCGGCAGGATCATCGTTCCCATCGCGTCAGGGAGGTTGCAGCCGTTACAGTTCGCGACCGCAACAAAGGATACAGCCCAAGGTGCTATGGCTGTGGGAAAAAGGGCCATCTTCGATCCAGCTGCCCTAAGCGAACCCTAGAAAGGGAAGGTGAACGATCCCAGGTGGGTAGTGCGGCCAACAGCACCGCCCAGCAGCAGCAGGGAAACGAGTAAAAGCCAGAACTGCGGGGTGGGTGCTGGCTGATGTTAAAAGAGCCCCAAGGATCTCGATCTCACAAACCCATGATGGGAACAGTCTAATCATCAAGGGCGAGGTCAACGGAATGCCGTGTAAACTGACCATAGACACTGGAGCCTCTCGTACGGTTGTTAGTTCCCAACTAATAAGTCAGTTCCTTGGGGACTCCGCATACAACCAAAAACGCATTAATTTGGTGACAGCCACCGGTCAGCGTATACCCGTCCGTGGAGAGAAGGAGATGGAGTTGAAGCTAGGCAACGTGATCTACCTGCATAATGTCATCGTGGCTGATATAATGGACGACTGCATCCTAGGCTTAGACTTTATGAGGAATAATTGTTGTGAGATCGACGTTAAGCAAGGTGTTTTGAAATGTGGACAGGAGGAACTTTTTATGGAAGGTGCGTTACCAGAGAACGTGTACAGCATCAAGAAAATTGTTCTTCCGCCGAGATCGGAAACGATTGTTCCGGTTAGTCTTCCTCGAAACGCTGGGCAAGCTCACCGTTGTGTACTTGTGGAGAGGGTAAACAATGACCTTCCATGGAAAGTAGCTCGAACCTTGGTCAGGACCACTGACATCTCAGGAGTACGTGTGCTGAACCTTTGCGACCGGAAACAGATTATAGAAAAAGGCACACTGGTTGGTACTTGTGAGGAAGTGGATTGGTTACGTCAGTGCCAATATATATCGAGTGGGACCCCCAGCAAGGATTCAGAAACGAGAGTGACCACACTTTTGGAAGACTGTCGCAGTGTTCTGTCCCCGAACGAATTGGTCAAGGCGAAGAAGTTGTTACTCAAGTACGCCGATGTATTCTCATCAAATGATGCTGACATAGGAAAGACTGGCCTAGTTCAACACAAAATAAACACAGGAGAGGAATTGCCTATCCGTCAGCGGCCAAGAAGATTGCCGGTAGCACGTGAAAAGGAAGTGGAAACCATGATTGAAGGAATGGTGAAGGATGGTGTTATTGAACCTTCCTCTAGTCCATGGTGTTCACCAGTGGTGCTGGTGAAAAAGAAGGATGGCAGCATGCGGTTCTGTGTTGATTACTGCCGTCTGAACGACGTTACAAGGAAGGACAGCTATCCCTTGCCAAGAATTGATGACACGCTGGACATGCTTACAGGAGTAAAATGGTTTAGCACGCTAGATCTAAAAAGTGGCTACTGGCAAGTTGAAATTGACCCTAAGGACAAGGAGAAAACTGCGTTCTCGACGGGAAAGGGTCTGTGGCAATTCAAAGTAATGCCGTTTGGGTTGTGCAATGCTCCAGCAACGTTTGAAAGGCTGATGGAACTTGTACTTACCGGGCTAATTGGCGATGCCTGTCTGGTCTACTTGGATGACATCATCATCGTGGGCCGTACGTTTGAGGAACACCTTCAAAACCTGGAACGCGTGCTCATGAAGATTCAGAGTGCCAACCTCAAGTTGAGCCCGAAGAAATGTTCACTATTCAAACGGCAAGTCAACTTTTTGGGGTATGTAGTGTCGGAAGAAGGTATCCGCACGGATCCAGAGAAAATCGCAGCTGTAAAGGATTGGCCGGTTCCAAAAGACAAGACGCAGGTTAGAGCATTTTTGGGTTTGTGCTCCTATTACCGACGTTTTGTGAAGAACTTTGCAGATATAGCCAAACCTCTGCACAAGCTAACCGAGGAGAAGCGACATTTCTGCTGGGATGAAAGTTGCAATATCGCATTCCAGGAGCTCAAGGACCGTCTGTGCAAAACACCTATTTTGGGATACCCTGATGCAAGCAAAGAATTTATAGTTGACACAGACGCAAGTGATATAGGACTCGGCGGTGTGTTGTCTCAACGGAATGGTGACCAAGAGGTCGTGATAGCGTACTTCAGCAAGTCGTTGTCAAAACCGGAAAGGAACTACTGTGTCACAAGACGCGAATTGCTAGCTGTGGTAAAGTCGTTGCAACATTTTAGCAAATATCTTCTGGGACGAAAATTTCACTTACGAACTGACCATGCTGCACTAAAATGGCTATTGCAGTTTAAAAACCCAGAAGGACAAGTTGCGAGGTGGATTGAACTACTGCAGGAATACGACTTTGAGATCGAACATCGCAGCGGGAAATCTCATGGCAACGCAGATGCATTGTCAAGAAGACCTTGTCCTGAAGATTGCAAACATTGTACTAGGCAAGAGAGTAAGGAAGTGGTATCCGTGAGGATGCTCAGGGCAGACCACCTCAGCAACGAGTGGAAGGACAGCTTACTACATGCACAGCAGGAAGATCCGGACATCAAGCCGATTCTGGAATGGATAAAGGCCAGTGCTCCCAAGCCCAAGTGGAGTGACGTCTCAGCGATGAGTTCGACCACTAAAAGCTATTGGGCCCAGTGGGACAGCTTGCTGCTTCAGGATGGAGTTCTGTGTCGTAAATGGGAAAACGTTCGGGGAGACAGCTGTCATTTGCAAATGGTTGTCCCTAAAGTTAAAGTACCGGATGTTCTACAGCTTTACCATAATGATTGTTCAGGAGGCCATCTGGGAGTTAAACGAACTCTACTGAAGATCCGAGAACGGTTTTACTGGGTCCACTGTCGAAACGATGTCGAGGACTGGTGTCGCAAATGTACAAGTTGTGCGGCTGTAAAGGGACCTCAGACTCGTAGTAGAGGTGCATTGAAGTTGTACAATGTTGGTGCACCATGGGAGAGAATAGCCATTGACGTGGCGGGGCCGTTTCCGGAGAGTGAAAGCGGTAACAAGTATTTCATGGTTGTGATGGATTACTTCACTAAGTGGCCAGAAGTCTTCGCCATTCCAAATCAAGAAGCTTCAACAGTTGCAGATAAACTAGTTCATGAAGTCTTCTGTCGTTTTGGAGTACCTTTAGAGATTCACAGCGATCAAGGAAGGAATTTTGAGTCTCAAATATTCCAGGAAACTTGCCGAGTTATGGGTACTCATAAAACAAGAACGACTTCTTATCACCCGCAATCTGATGGAATGGTGGAACGATTTAATCAGACATTGGAGAGGTACCTAGCAAAAGTTGTAGACAATCGGCAACGAGATTGGGACAAGCACATACAACCGTTTTTGTTGTCATATCGAAGTTCTGTTCACGAAAGTACAGCAGTGACACCAGCTTTCGCAAGCTTTGGAAGAGAATTACGGCTGCCTGCAGACCTGATCACCGGGATACCACCCGATGCTCCACGCAGTATAACCGATTATGCAAATGACTTGCGGAAAAAAATGAATGACGTTTATGAGCACGTCAGACAATCGGGCCAGCAAATGTCTGAAAAGATGAAAACCCGGTATGACCGCAAAATGAACAACAAAGGTTTCGACGAAGGTTCACTTGTGTGGTTGCACAATCCAGTCCGCAGCAAAGGGAAATCTCCTAAGCTTCAAGCTAAATGGGACGGCCCGTACCGGATTGTAACCAGGATCAACGATGTGACCTACCGGATACAGAAAGGCGCAAGAGGGACTCCTAAGATCCTCCATGTGGATCGCTTGGCGCGTTATTATGGGACCGATAATGCTCGGGACGAGCATGTCTTAGGAGGGGGCAGTGTTGCATGAATAAGTCAACTAGCGTCATCTAGTGTCAGGAACGAGAGCATTGAGAAAATGACATCACAAATCGCTCAACTGACAGCGCCTAGTCGAAACTCGAACGCTCGGTACCTTCCGCGTGTTTACTTGAACATTCTGGATATTTCTTTGCTAATTCAAATATATAGGCGCTGCAAGATGCGATCGAGGCAGTGTTGATTTGGGCGAAACAAGCGAAGCTTCGGAGTGGAATTAAGTGAATTAGTGTGTTTAAATTATTAGTGTTTTAACTTTAATTGTGTAAAGTAAATTAAAGTGTTAATTTAGGTAATTTTATCGGCAATTTTTATTGTCACGAACCTCAAGCTCGTAACAGTATATAAAGTAATTTTATATATTTAAGTTAAGTGCAGATTCAATTACAGGCTGCCACGACGTGCAAATGTGAGTGTTTAATGCTTATTTAAAGAGTAATTTTTATTACTTTTTAAATATTACTTATTATATTTATATAACAAAAACTAAACAATCCAAAACCATTCCATACTCAAACTTGCACCTAGAAGTATTTTTTGAACTTAGAGAGGCTATTTGAAAAAATGTCTACGTCCGTTTTTTTTTCTGGAACTCATTGTATTGTCGTTGCAGCCTGTTCATGATCGCGTAATGGCCGAGATTGCTTTTTGATTCCTTGGTAGCAAATGGTGTGTATTTCCCTTTTCGCGAGATTTTATAAGGTGTATTAATCCGAACCTGTTGCAGCAGTCCAGGGCAATCCAGACCACCTCTTACAATTTTATATAAAAACAAATGATCCAATATAAGCCTCCTATTTTTTAAGCTTTTCATTTTGAATTTTGAAAGTCTATCAGCGTACGAAGGCAACTGCTTAGCTAGACCGGATTGAAATGACACATGCCATAAAAATCTTTTCTGCACACGTTCTAGTCGCTTAATACATACTTCGTAGTGTGGTGACCAAACCGGGCTGTATAATACTCCAAAATCGAACGAACGTATGCGTTATATAATAAAAATTTTGTACTTAATTTTAGTTCTTTGCAATTACGAATTACAAATCCCAGCATCTTGAAGGCCCTACACGTTATGTCTTCAATGTGTTTGTGAAAGCGAAGTTTTTTTATCTAAAATAACGCCTAGGTCCCTTATAGAATCTACCTCTTCAAGTTGTTTTCCATTGACGTGGTACAAAAGTGGTGCTTGCAACCTTTGCCGTGAAAATCTAATAAAATAAAATTTATCGACATTTAGCTCCATTCGATTTTGTCAACCCAGTTTGCCAGATTATCTACATCCTCTTGAAGAAGCTCAACATCAGAGGCTGAATGGATTTCTCTACAAAATTTTTAAGTCGTCTGCAAAGATAGACCTTTGAGTACTTTAAAACAAAGATTATATCATTTATAAAGATGTTAAATAGGGTAGAGTCAAGATGAGAGCCTTGGGGTACGCCTGAAAGAACTAAATGTGGATCAGAAGTAAAACCTTCAACGACTACATTTGCCACTCGACCTGATAAATAGGAAGAAAACCAATTAAGTAATCTATCACCGAAACCATACTCTGTTAGTTTTGACAGCAGAATACTATGATCCACTCTGTCAAAAGCCTTGCTGAAGTCGGTGTAAATAGTGTCAACTTGATTGTTCTTGTCAACAGACCGACTAATATCTGACACGAATTCAGCAAGGTTCGACGCAGTCGAACGACTCCTTACGAACCCAAACTGTCGAGTCCTAATAAAGTGTTTAATGTTCCAGGATAAAATAGGACAGAGAAGCGATTCGAATACTTTAGCAATTACTGGTAGCAGAGAAATCGGTCTGTAGTTTTTTATTAGTTTGTCATCACCAGACTTTATTGATGATTTGATGTGTTATTGATATTTGATGTCATTAATACTTTATTTGGATATTCTGGAGAGAAATCAGGATAAGTGGTCTACTAGTTTATTAGAGCTGACCAGTTTTTAAATAATTATGTTCGGCGTTTTCGACATCTTGTCTTATTTTCCCTTTTAAAAAGTGAAACCAAGTTTATTGAACCACATTAAATAATATGAATTTACTAACACACTCCCTTTATAAATATATGTGTAAAAGGATTTTAAAACGTAACAGTGATAGAGCCACGCGGCAGCTTTGTTGTTGTATGTATGGACCGGCTCAAACCGGGGTGGTACCACGACCCCGCAGAATACCGGCGTGAAGTGGAAGCTCACCTTCCGCGTTTCGTCTGGTGAGTGTAGGTGGCCGGAGGTCCAATTCCCCCCCCCCCCCTTAACATGGTAGCGGAATTAAGTAAAGATCTACCCCAGGAGGTTACCAGCACCCCTGGAGAATCCCTCGCATCCACGACCCCCTAAGCATTCACGACCAAATTACTCCACTCCTGAGCATGGGTGCTCAGGCTGCCCCGCGTATTCTGGGCCCTCCCCAGAATACGGGGGGGGGGGAATTCCGCTCAAGACAACAACTGCTCGGGGCAAACTGAGCAACATGACCAAGGCGACCCCTGTCACACTATCCGTGAATTTCTGCAATATCAGGGGACTTCATTCTAAACGGCGTCCACTACCATCTCAAGATGGCGAGGCCAGCTCTGCTCTTTCTGACCGAGACGCAGGTGTCCTCTCCGGCTGATGCTTCGTATCACTCCTACCCGGGGTACAAACTGGAACACTCCTTTGTGCCTCGGGCTGGAGTTTGCGTATACGTCAGTGAGGACATCTATTCTCGACGCGTCGGCAGTCTTGAAGATTCGTACCTGTCCACCTTTTGGCTACGCGTAGACAGCGACGACCATCCGCGCGTCCACGGGTGCCTCTATAGGACCCATAGCGGTAATGCCGAAACAGACCAACTCTTCGACCACGTCCAGACGGCTACAGATTCTTTGCTACAGCAGTTCCTCTCTGCAGAGATCGTGATCCTCGGCGATTTTAACGCCCACCACGCCGAGTGACTTGGATCACGTTTAACCGATCATGCGGGGAGATCTGTTCATGATTTTGCCTTGGCAAATTGTCCGACATAACTGGTTACTTTGCCTACGCAGATTCCAGATGTGGACCATCTCATATATATACACCTTCCCTGTTGGACCTTCTGCTGACCTCTCATCCGGACGGATATCAGATTTCCGTCGACACCCCTTTAGGCTCCCCGGACCATTCACGCTGAAATCACGGTTGCAATCTGCAGGCTGTCGCCGTGTTAGGCACTATAGGTCAGCCGATTGGGATAGGATTAGAGCACGAGGGGGACGGAGCGTTGACTTCATTAGACGCGACCTCTCCAACTTAACATTTAGGTTCAGTGTGCCTCTAACCATTCTGTGATCTCTGCCAGTTTTCACCCTTGCGATCACTGAGACGTCAATCTCATTTTTTGTCGAACCATCGGGGCTCGACCAGGTCCACTTCCTGTGGGGCCGCTTCTGGAAGAAAGAGTTCATCATAAAGAGTCCCTCTTTCTCCATAAAGTCGGCCAGCTGCTGACCCCTACGGTTCCGTTGCCCTACTCCAAATTTCCCTAACTTCAGCTCACCGCTTTCTCTTGTGCCTAGTTTTGCGTTGAAGTCTCACATCAACACCGTGTAGTGGGTTTTGGAGGAATGCATGGCTCTAGAAATATCCTCATACATTTCCTCCACCTCCTATTCGGGATGTGCCGACGTTGGTGCGTAAACCTGTATGACCTTCAGCAAATACCGTTTGGTGATTCTGTGTATCAGATACGCGACCCTTGTCGACACACTCCTAATCTTTACAACGTTGTTGACGAGAGACTTGTGGACGATAAATCGGACACGTCCTTGGGACAGATGGTCGCCCTCACGGAGATAGAACAACTTGCCGGACTCGAGGATTACCGTGTCCTCCTCTTCGGACCTCGGTAAATCCAATGATATGCCATCGCAACTTGTCTACCTCTTCTTCCAACTCCAGTGTCTTCTCGTCAGTCCTCAGGGTGCGTGCGTATATGTTGCCAGGTCGAGTCGCCGTAGGTGGCAACCGAACCTCCACCGGAGATTAAATGTTTGACCCTCCCTGGTCAGAGAACAAGTAACCAGATACGAGGATTAACGTATCCTTCCCCTCTCTTCGGACCTTAGATAATCCCATAATATCCTAGCTCAATTAGTTTATCTCTTCCTTCATCTCCAGGATCTTTTTGTCAGTCCTTGAACTGGCACGCAGCGTTGGATGTTCCCAGGTCACCGAATGTGCACCGGAAACGCTTAGCACCACCTGCCCCGCCGTTACCACGGTCGCCACCGTAGCCAGGAATAGCGGGGCCGCAGGGGACTGGGGGCCGTTTGTTTGCGTCGTTACTCATGGGGGGACATTTGCCATAGTTGCCACGCTTGGTGAGCGGGTTGGCAACCGCAGTTTTTCATTATATTATTGTTGTTATTAGGAAGATGCTGCTGCCCATCTGTCTCCCTCTGTCGCCTCTTACGACACCCACAGGAAGATATAGGGTAGTGGATATTCTCAACCGCCACTACACGGGATATGGTCCTTGGTATGCCAAGGACCATATCCCGTGTAGTGGCGGTGGTCTGACACAACTTCGCCCACGCGGATTCCAGATGTGAATGATCATGAACCTTCCCTGTTGGACCTTCTGCTGACCTCTCACCCGGACGGATATCAGATTTCTGTCGACGCCCCTTTAGGCTTTTCGGACCATTGTCTTTTCCGGAGTGTTGTGCCACTCACGCTGAAATCGCAGATGCATTTTGCAGGCTGCCGCCGTGTTTGGCACTATAGGTCAGCTGATTGGGATAGGATGCGGTCTTTCTTTGCATCCTACCCTTTGGGGCGGGTTTGCTTCTCGCCGGACGATCACAACGTTGCTGCTGATTCTGTCGCTGATGTGGCACTTCAGGGTATGAAACTTTTTATTCCTTCCTATATGGTGCCCATCGGAGGCAAATTTCAGCCATGATTTGGTCGCTCTTGTAAAATAGCATCATGCTATAAGCAGCAGTGGTACTAAGCCTGGCCTGACGCATCAACGTCTCAATGATGCATCAACGTCTCGGGATCAGCAATCTAAAAAAGAAGTATAATTCCGCCTCCAGGTTCTTCAAAAGAGTCATTGCCAAGGCAAAGTCAGAGCACATAGGCAGAATTGGCAAGAAACTAGTTTACCATTCTTCTGGAACCCGTGCATTTTGGTCTCTCGCCGAGGCTATCCAGGGGAATTTCTGTCAGCCATCTCTTCCATCTCTGCACAGGGAGGACGATTCACTGGCCCATGCCGCAAAGAAGAAAGCCGATCTGCTAGGCTATTTCTTTGCGTCCAACTCGACTCTCGGTGACGGGGGGAGTACGCCGCCGACCATCCCACGCACTTCTTTCCCTGGACATCCAAAAGACGAGTGGGCCTGACGGTATTCCCCCAATTGTGCTGAGGCGTGTGCTCCAGAGTTGGCACCGGTCTCAAAGCAGCTTTGATGATCATGGAACACGGCTTTCGTCCACCCGATCCCTAAAAAAGGCGACCGCTCAAACTCGTTTAGCCACAGGCCCATCGCCATCACCTCCTTGTTCTCCAAAACAATGGAATCCATTATAAACTGCCAGCTCATGAGGTACCTTTAGAATCACCAGCTGATTAGTGATCGCCAATACAGTTTCCGTCGTGGTCGATCAGCTGGTGATCTTCTGGTCTACCTGACTCATAGATGGGCGGCGACAGTAGAGTCCAAGGGGGAGGCATTGGCCGTTAGATTGGACATTGCGAAGACCTTCGTTCGAGTTTGGCACAAAGCGCTTCTTTCGAAGCTCCCTTCCTATGGGTTTCCCGAGAAATTGTGCAATTGGATCACAAGCTTTCTTGCAGATTGGAGCATCAAGGTCGTTGTAGACGGTGCAAGCTCCGATTACAATCCTATTAATGCTGGTGTTTCACAAGGCTACGTGCTATCATCAACGCTGTTTCTTCTGCATATCAATGATATGTTGCAAACCTGCATTAATTGCTATGCAGATGACAGCACTGGTGATGCTCTGTACACCGGCCGTGCCAAAATTTCTCGGGAAAACGTCTCCGAGTACCGGGACAGATTTGTGTCTGAAGTCGAGTCTTTGATGAACAAAGTCTCGGATTGGGGGCGACTAAATCTGGACTAGATTAACCCTCAGAAGACAC
Organism: Parnassius apollo; assembly: GCA_907164705.1. Taxonomy (NCBI): domain Eukaryota; kingdom Metazoa; phylum Arthropoda; class Insecta; order Lepidoptera; family Papilionidae; genus Parnassius; species Parnassius apollo. Next base: position 3,868,913 of record CAJQZP010000081.1, read on the forward strand.
AAGTTTGCATGTTAACCACTAAAAGGAACCCCTTTGTCGTATCTCCTCAGTTTCAAGGCACTCCCCTTGTTGCTTTAGCCAGTATCGGAATCCTCGGCGTCGACATATCGAGTGACGTGCAGTTTTGTCGTCGCTTGGAAGAGAAGCCGAAATTGGCCTCTAAAAAGCTTGGCGTGCTCGGCAGCGCGGGACAGTATTTCATGCCGCCACACCGCCTGCAACTTTATAAGGCGCAGGTTCGGCCGCACATGCAATATTGTTCCCATCTCTGGGCTGGGGCTCCCCAGTACCAGCTCCTTCCACTTGCCCACATCCAGCGCAGAGCGGCTCGAATCGTCGACGTCCGAGTGCTTTCCGATCGGCTTGATTCACTGGCGCTGCGAAGAGATATTGCATCTCTTTGCGTAATTTATCGCATCTATCACGGGGAGTGCTCTGAGGAGTTGTTAAGATTAATCCCAGCTGCCAAATTTCATGAACTTGGCGGTCCACCATTGTACGTTTCACTAGGAGTTTTCTTCCGCGTACGACCTCTCTGTGGAATAATTTACCACCGGCGATTTTTCCAGACCGATACGACATGGGGACCTTCAAGAAAAGAGCTTACTCTTTTCTAAAGGGCCGTTAGCGCACCTGCAATTCTCCTGGTGTTGCGGTTGTTCATGGGCTGCGGTAGTCACTTAACATCAGGTGAACCGTATGCTCGTTTGCCCCCTCTTCTATAAAAAAAATAAAACATGTATATTTAGACCGTCGATAAAAATTATTTAAGTGTTCAAACGTAAGGTAGAAACAAAAAAAATTTATATATTTAATGAAATATTTATTTATGTACATAAATACGGAATGGATCTTACGTGTGGTTATTTTAGATACAAAATTATGCTATTTTAAAGACAAACCCTGCAGCTTGGTATTTAATTTCACCAAGTGATTTTTTTTTGCATAGTAATTAGTTTATCTATGTGTCAAAGCTTCTCTCATTTATGGGCACATGTCCATAAGTGACAGAAGCTATGACATGTAGGTAAGCAAATTGACATTTAGAAGCAAGAAATTCTAACCAAAATGATAAAATATTTTTCTGTTTGAAGGTACCTTTCTAACAAGGTCCCAGGTTCATGATTTAATTTGAGCCAAAGGGTTTAAATCATAAGTTTGAATTAAGATATGAAATGTCAGTATATCTTTATATTTTTTTACCAATGTTTCAACAAAAGATACTTTAATAATTATAGGTTTTTTCTTAAACAATCCCTAGATTTTAACTTTACTTACTAGTCAACAAGTCTTGGTTACAATAGTAACATTGATTTTCAGGAACCATTCTGTGTTGATTCAGTCAATACACTTACAAGGTGGTTAAACACTTTACTTGTATTTGAATCTGGAAGCTCTTTTACAGCAGCAACACCCTGCCCCGCAAGTTTTCCGACTCGGGGATCCAGGGGTAAACTCCCTAAGAATGGAACTTTGGCAAAGTCGGCCAGAGCTTTTCCTCCACCACTTGAAAATATATTAGTGCATTCATTGCAGGTTGGACATTGAAACCTGTAAAGAAATTTTGCTGTTTTATTATTTATTTTCTTAATAATGTTTCAAATCTGTAATATATTAAAAAAATATTTGTAAATAAAAATCTAACTTGTATTTCTACTTTATTTATGAAAATGTTTGTGCACATTAAAATAAATAAGCAGTAATTGTTTTAATTGTATCAATATCGGTAGACGAAATGTAGGGTTGCCTCGTATTGTCAATGGATGAAAGTGGCTCAGGTATTTTGTAGCCTCACCCTAAGAAATGCCATGTTCAGCAGTAGACTTTAATAATGACGATGATGATGTAATTTATTGAAGTTATTGAAAAGTATTTGAAATAATCAGTCTTTTAAACATTTCCAAATGAACTAGAAACTAATATAATAAACTAATCACAGTATTATTATGTTTACGTGTAGACATGTTCAATAATTATATATCATATTAGCGATTGCTAATACTACTTTGTTATCAATAAAACCACCTAAAGAACAGCAACTCAATGGCATTTAAAATTTGGTTACTATAAAGACCTTGTTCAATCTCATCCGACACAGTCTGAGCAAGATTAGAATGGTTTTCCAGCACCTTAAATATGCCAAGGTCCTGGGCATTTTTGAAGTGAAAACGTCTTTAGAACCGTTGTGATTTGAAACATGTTTAAATGAAAAAGTGCCACTAAAAAGAGATAGACCTATACATTTAAAGGATTTATCCTGCGTAAGAATAAAATAGAATACAGTGTAGTAAGCTACAGTAGACTCATGGCAGGGTGCAGTCCGCGAACTCAAAAAGTTGTGGTTTCGAATTTTCCATTCGACTACTGTCGTAAACCGCTCCATGTATTGTTAATAGAATTGCTAGTATTTAAAAAAATACAGTGTTACCTATTATACCGGTCTTCTCTTTGTGCAGTAATTTAAAGACGGTTAATATAAATTTTTACTGATAAAATAAACAGTATAAGAAGTTGATTAAATAAGTAAAACTGAAAAAATTATTTAAATAAGTAAATATTGAATAAAACTATCATAATATCCAATCGATTCATTCTATCACGTCGAAATTTTTGTCTTTCGTTTTTAAGAACTGATCCATCCACCATCTCTTTTTAAATACAAAATAATGTGACTTTTATCCTCTATTGAGAGGTATCCACGGCTTTTGCTGCCACCAGGACGGCGCCACTTTGGAATGAAGTGAAATATTTGACTAATTTTTATAAATCAACCTGTTTCTGATTCTAAAAGAAATACATTATATTTCAATACATTGAACTTATTGACTTTATAACCAAAAGAAGTTTGTAATTTTTATTACATTCGGAACGTTGTTTGGTAAGGAAATTATTAAGATGTTTACTTCATCGATTTATGTTGCTATTTACTAAAGAAATCTTGAAAACCGATAAAACTACAATTTTTAACACGAGTCTCATATCTTTCTTTTAAAACATTGCATAAGGAATTTCGTGTATGGTTTCGATTTTGGACATACATCAGTATAAATATTCATTATTGTATAAATACATTTTCATCACTATATACAATTTAGTTATCTGTAGATTTAGTTTAAATTATTATTCTTTTAAATTTTACTGACAGGTCACATTGGTCACTTTGAACTTCAAATCTTTATAATAGTACTAAGCTTAAAATAGTTATTTCTTAAAAGAACCTGGCAGACCCAGATATTGTCAACAACATTAAGAGGGTGTTTTATCTCACTAAATCTAAGAATACCCATATAATCTTGTGTGTATCGTAAAAGGCGACAAAGGGAAACCGAAACAGAGGATGGGCAGCAGCATCTTCTGACAACTCAAAATTATAAAAAAACTGCAGCTGCCAACTTGCCTGCCATGCGTGGCAAATATGGCAGGATCTTCCATATAAAGCAATCTATGGATAGGCTTATATTTCAGCAATAGACTGCAATAGTTGAAAAAAACCTACAATTTTGCAAGGATAATAAATAAAGAGAAGCAAGGAAACAAACACACACGAAACTCCATTGTCATGGTGAACAGGCAGATTAACAATCACAATGAAAGACTTCTCCCACCTTCGACTTAGCCACCAACAAGCAGTCTGGATATTTTATGTCTGCTCTTACGTAACCAATATGTTTGTATTGCCAAATATTAAAAACATTTTTTGATATTTGGCAATACAATTAAAATTAATTCGGAATGACTCTGTACTAAATTACAAAATTTTTATAATTTAGTACAGAGTCATTCCGAATTAATTGTGAGCGTTTATTCAGATTTAACAAACAACATGCATGAAGACAATTTTTACAAGTTATATGAAAGGGCAATTCTTGCACCAAAAAATGAGAGCTTTAACAAAATAAATTCAGCTATATTAAGCGAAGTAGCAGGAGAAAAAACAGAGTATTTGTCAGTAGACACAGTTATGGACACAGAACAGAGTACTTCATATCCCGCAGATTTTCTAAATTCTCTAGAGTTGTCAGGTGTGCCCTCACATAAGCTTCAATTAAAATTAGGCGTCCCAGTCATGCTAATGCGAAATTTAGATGCTCCTCGGTTATGTGGGACGGGACAAGGCTGCGTGTGACACATCTTGGACGGAACATAATCGGTGCAACAATTTTGACAGGCGTAGGAAAAGTTGAAAATGTTATTATACTATGTATCCCTATAATTCCCACAGATCTTCCTTTTCAATTCAAAAGATTCATGCTCCAGTTCCCTATTAAGCTCAGTTTTCCAATGACAATTAATAATGCGTAAGGGCAAATGTTACAGGTAGCAGGGGTTAACGTAGAAAATCCGTGCTTCGCTCATGATCAGCTGTATGTAGCATGTTCGCTTGTGTCAAATGCCCAGAATCTCCACATTCTTTCCCCGAATGGAAAAACATATAACATTGTGTACAGTAGCGTCTTAAAATAGTGTTCAGTTAGTTTTTTTCCAAAATTCCCACAATCAATTAATCAGAATTCCCACAGATCTTCCCTTTCAATTCAAAATTTCCTATTTAGCTCAGTTTCTTTTCAATTCCAAATGCTGCACCTCTGACGGACCTATTAAGCTCAGTTTCCTTTCAACTCAAAAGGCTGCATCTCTGACGGATCTTTTATTTGGCTGTTTCCTTTCAATTCAGAAAACTACATCTCTGACGAATCAATTTAGCTCAGTTTCTTTTCAAAAGTCTGCATCCCTGACGGATAATTATGCTCAATTTCCTTTAATTAAAAAAATATCCCATTTCAATTTGGAATAAACAGGCTATTTTCATGCTTTCCTATATGCTGCGTTTCAAAACATTTAAATAGGCTGACGAATCAATTGTGCTCAGTTTCCTTTTAATGGCTGCATCTCTGACAAATCTATAAAACTCAGTTTTCTTTCAATTCAAAAAGCAATGGATAGTTCATTTCCCAGTGACCATGCGGGCGAAGCCGCAGGTGACAGCTAGTATATATATAAATTATTGTAATTGTTACCCTCTTCTTAAGTTTACTTTTCATATTTTCTATGTGCAAATTTAAAAAGTCCGAGGCCAACGACAGGCCACCTAAGAGAAGCCAAACACGGACTCCTGGCTATCCGCCTTTTATCACTAACAAAACAGAGTAAAATATAGTAGCACTAAAATGATACCTTGTCCATTATCAGCGGTAGTAAGAATATTATCCATAATATGTAACTAATAATGCTATAGTTATGCAAAATTTTTGCCGGATACCCGATTGGATAACTGGAAGGATGGCGTTGTCTTTATGATAGCTAATAATTTATGACTGTATACATTTTTTATCTATTTATATATATAGGTAACTAACACAAGACAGGTAATACCCCTTACAGTTTACAAATGTTTTTGTGTTATACTCACCCACTCATATTTTCAATGATTCCAAGAATTGGAATGCCAGTTTTGCGACAAAAAGTTATCTCTTTTCGAACATCCTCAATGGCCACTTCCTGTGGTGTAGTCACCAATATCGCTGAGCATTGTGGCACCTGACGAAGGTTCTCCATAACTGTAATGTGCTCATCTGAAGTTCCTGAAATCATATGTTTTGAATTTTATGTAATATAAAGCTCCCATGATTAATAATTATTAATAAATATCAATCAATATCATATGAATTCATATTTAAGCTGTTTACTAATACTATCATGTACCTGGAGGTGTGTCAATCACTAAGAAATCAAGGTCTTGCCAACACACATCTTCAAGAAACTGTTTAATCATGGCAGTTTTTTTGGGTCCCCTCCAAACAACAGCATCATTACGATTTTTTAAAAGAAATCCAATAGACATTACACCCAATTTTTGATCCTTATCAAGATACACTGGAATCCATCCTTCAGCACCCTGATGGATGTTTTCTGTTTCTAAATTTAATATATAAGGTACACTTGGTCCACACAGATCCACATCCAGTAATCCAACCTATAAAAGAGTGTGCTCTCAGTTAGATTCAAAAACATTTTTAAGAAACATTAAACATTATATATTTTAATATATAAGGTTGCATAGCAAATTAACACTTAAGTTGGATCCTTTAAACAGGCTTTTTAAATGTAATTACAGCTCCCCGGTATGACTAACACCTTAATGAAAATATCTAACCTTAAATCCCTTTTCCTTAAGTGTAAGAGCTAGTTGAGTGCTCACTGTAGATTTTCCAACACCTCCTTTTCCCGATAGAACTAATATCACACGCTTTACAGATTCTAACATTTTAAAATTGAAGAAGAAAATCAACAAAATTTACTAAACTTTACGTAGCGTGACGTATCGTATTATTTATTTACAAATCAAAATATATTACTAAAAAATTATCATCGTAATAGCAAAGGTCTTAGACCATACAGCTTCATCGGATCTGTATTTCATTTACAACATTTTTCATAATATTTTAAGACATAACATTGCAAAGTTATTGGAATATTTTTACAACAGCGTAACCCAGTCGTAAGTTGACGACGATTATATGTTTATATGTTTCAGTTTATACAAAGGTACTCTGTGATTATATGTCAAGAGGGTAAAGAACTTGAGACTTATATCACCATTCAAACACCTGTGAGGCCATTTCTACAAGCTCCAAACATTTCTTTGTGCTCCAAACCTCAGAACATTATCAAAAACAAATCATTGTTTCAAGTCTGAGCTTAAAACTAATTTAATTTTCTTGTCAAATACCAAAAATACAACAAACCAAGATCAACAATTCTGTTTTTCCGATCAAAATTCAAAGAACAATTAAATTACTATGCATCCTTTATTAACACAAAAATATGATTTTTCAATAAAATAGTACATATTTCTTTACGGTAAAGGTAGTGCTCAAAAACCAAGTATCTAATTTTGTTTTTTACCTACTTTTTGACAGCGCGTGCGCCAAATTACGATCGTAGCGCCGTCTTGCGTCTAGCTCTTGTATGTTTTCCAGTTTTGTAAAGATTTTTTATGTGCAGGTCGTGTTAACTGTGTGCTCGTACTAATTTTGGGAAATGTTAAAAAATTTCTGTTTTGTAACTGACTTTTAGTCTGTTTTTGACACATGTTGCGTGTGATATAATTTCTACACATGTTTCGTTTACTTGAAAGTGAACTGCTTGTGTTTGTGTAGTTCGTGTCCATAGAATTCAGTCGTTGTGCAAGGATTTGTCCCCGGCCTAAGCTGTTTCGCTACTTTATTCTTCATTTATTGCATATCTGAGGTAAATGCTCTTATTCTGGAGCCTCTTAATAAATATCATGAATACTTAATTATATTTATGTCAAACTTAGTCATAACTTTTAACATTTACTTATTTGAAGATACATGCGGGTGGTATCGTATACTCGATCGCACGGTGAAACACCCTTCGAATAAGTTAAGGACTGGACTGGGGGTGATAAATTGCTTGTTTCAGTAATTGTAATCAGTATTGATGTGTGTTATGAATTATATTATTAAAGCCAAAAAATGGATGGATGGAATGGACAAAAACCATAATAAATACATACCTATAATTATTTCGGATTTTTTTAAAACGAGAGAATTAAACTGTTTTGTTTAGTTTTATCAAAATATATTTAAACTTACAATGTGCTTTTTACCTTGGACATTATGTGGTAGTCAGAAATCATTCTGCATCTCATATTAGATTTCTATTTGCTGTTAAAAGTTAAAAACATTTATTATTCTTGGATAATAAAATACACACTTAGGCATTACCAAAAACGTAATTAAATTTTTATTTTTTTAATTAGATTGATCTGAGCTGATTTTATACTCACTTAATATTTGCATTATGTATATTTACTTTTAGTTTATATATTTTCATTGATGTTTTTATGTATGGTTCTCTTTGATTAATTGAGTTATTCTGATGCAATAAACCTTACATGAAAATTAAGGATATTACTTAGTGTGTGGGTCTAGTATTTTGTCTTGGCACCCTTATCAAAATATGTGTGAAATTGAACTAGAAAGTAAGGCAGGGAAAACCCACCAGAATATTTCTGTGCCAATATGAGTTAGGGACTTTAAAGAATGGAGCCTTTGTCCTTTTAAAAGGCCAATAATGCACCAGCAATTCTCATGGTATTGCAGTAGATCTAGCGGGCAGTGATAGTCACTTTCCATCTAGTGAGCCACTTTCTTGTTGGCTCCTTCGCAAAGAAAATAATAATTTTTAAAGTTTTTTAACTTGCAATTGGACATTCATTTTTAACAATTATCCAAAACTCCATGGAACAACACAACAAAATCTTGTTTTAAGACTTGTTGCAAGAGTTTCTTCTACTTCCCTCACCCCCCTGCTTTGCTTATGCTTTGTCACCATAGAGTTTGAGGGCACTGACGGTAGAGCTTTTTTACCCTGGGTTAGAACCAACCTCCTATCAAACTGCCACTAAGAACCAACTACTGTGGAATGACAATGCGACTGTGATCTTCCATGTTGGAAGTTGTTTGAAGGTGTTCATGGGCTTGCAGTTTGTTTTCATTCTATCTATTTTGTTTTATAACATAGAGTGAAATAGTGGCAGTTGTAGAGAATTAAATATTCTTTTACAGGTGTTAAAAATTTGATAAATTCAAAAAAATATATGAATTGATTCAAAATAAAACCAACCCAAAATCAGATCTATGTATAAAAGATCTGAATATAATAACATAGATAAATTAGGTTGCATAAAACCTTGACTTAAGGTCTATGTGCAACAAAAAATACATTGAAGTCAATAAATATTTAAATGTGTAAATTAAATAATTTGCAACTATTTTAATGATATACATCAATTATAATTTGGTCTACATCTAATGATTATCATTGCATGCGTATATGTGGTAGAGATGGATGCCACATGCACAATGCTTGTTAAAAGTTGCTCCTTTTGGGAACTCCTCTGCCCAGGTTTCTGATCTACAGTCAGAAAGAGTACAGTCACGCTGCACCCAGACATGAAAATTAACAATTTTCTTTTGGCATGAATTTTGTAATATTGGTTCAAATAAAATACGAAATACTCTAATAAGGTTGATTTATCAATATTATATCATATACTCAGTAGTATAGAGTGGACCAAATAATTTTAATTGCTTTTCATTTCATTGCCTAATGGGAGGATATGGATAGATATAGAGAGCAACTATGTAGAGGCAGCGTAAGAATGGTGAGAATATTCAAAACCCGTATCGTTTTGTGGGTGTCCTAAGAGGCAACAGAAGGAAGCATACCAGGCATTGGGCAGTAGTGTCTTCATGATAACAGCTAAACAACAAATAACCGCAGTCGCCAACATTTCTGCAAAGTGTGGCAACTCTGACAAATATCCCCCTATAACTTGACTGGATGAAATTGAAGTCTTGGTTTTGGGATAAACCCTTTTGATATGTATCATAGGCAATACATGTATGCATTGCATCAATCCAGCTATGCTAACTGGATAAATGATATGTTGTTTGTTAAATTTTTTTTATATATATCACATAGCTGACGAGCATGTATGCCTACCCCACTGGTTGGGGTGTGAGTGGTGGCTAATGGTGGTGGTGGATGCTAATAGCATACGAATGTATACTATACTTTACATCTATACAAATAAATTGAATTGTCCTGTTTGTAATGTCAAAATAACAGCTTTTTGCTAAATACTTATGAAAGTATATATGGGACTTTTAACAAAAACACAACTTTTAATTTTTTTGTCTGTCTGTTCTGCTAATAATCTTCAGCTAATCTCCAAAATGGCTGGATCGATTTTGACGGGACTTTCACTGGCAGATAGCTGTTGTTTTATGAAGTAACTTAGGCTACTTTTATTTTAGATAAAAAATTAGGTTTCCGCACAAATAAAATTAAAATCCTAAATTATACTAAAAATCCTAAATTATAATAAAAATTAAAATATAGGTAAACTGTAAACCAGTTTGTGATTTGGTCAAACAGGTGCAACAAGTTAATATCATGTATCTGATGACAGTCTCAAATCTGGTCTTCCCAGAAACCTTCAATTATGTTGTGTTGATGTGAAAATAATGTTTGAACTGCGTCATTAAATCTTTTAATTTTCATTTAACACGGGACAAATGTTGGTTTACTTACTGAAATAAAAAAAATATCACAAAAAATTTCCATCTCATCAATTGAATGTAAGCTTAAAGGAGTCAAGTTATTTATACATTAAAACTAGTGATGCAACGAATACGAACACGTATATTCGTTTTCGCCGAATAGTAGGCATTTACCGAATATTCGTATTCGGCGAATACTAATCACGAATATTTAAAAACTAATATTTTTGTACGCAACTCTAATTACTGGCAGACTTGGAAAACGCGCGTTGTCAGCGCGAAAAAATACATAGGCCCTTAGACGCAACGTCGGAGCTCCGGGAGTTTCCCTATCACTAAGAACCCTGGATTGATTCATTCATTTCGTTTGACAGTCGAACGAAAGCACAGATCAAGCAATTTAATTGTTTTGTGAGGTTGCTGCGAAGTGAAAGAAAGAAGTTGAAGTTGAAATGTCTTCTCGTAAACAAGATCAAAGTGACGTATGGAAACACTTCGATAAATCATTTCACTTAGTAAAAGTAAAATTTAATTTTGGGGATTTGGGGATTCGCAAATTCGAAACAAGATGATTATCTAAAGCTCCCAAATTTATCGCCGACTGCCGATACCATTGGCCTTTTGGCGAGAAAGTGTTCATTTTCCAAGACTGAAAAAACTCGTCTAAAAATGTTATTTACTGAACCTACGTACAGTCGCCTCAGAAAAACTTTTTTCAACGGCTGGGAACATCCAGACTGAAAAAAAATCGCCTAAAAGCAGAAAATCTACAAATTTCAGATATTCGTATTCGTATTCGCCGAATAGTAAGTTTGATATTCGTATTCGTAAAAGTAGTATTCGTTGCATCACTAATTAAAACATAATGTTTTTAACATATCATTAAAATTTTAATCGTAGGTACCCGGATCTCGGAATATCTTGTACGAATATATACACTGTCTAAACTATGCAGATAAACAGAATGTAAAAAAAGAATATGTTGGTATAAGATAGATAATGTATGGTGACTAGGGTTCCCACCTTTTTGTGAACGTATATAGCATTTTATCCAAAAAGATGTAAATATATATAGTACTTGTAAGAAATTCAGGAGCAAAAAAGTACACATTTATTATTAATCTATACGTATTTTTCCATATATATTTGTTATTGCTCTTTGCTTTGGCCATCAATGATCTAATCACCTTACCGTCTAGCTTACCTTTAAAATAATTATAAGAGCCTAAGCAATTTAGATTCATATTAAAATAAATTAACAATTAATTTTTAAGGAAATTAATACACGTTCTTTTTCTTTCCTTTTTATAATACATTTATGATGGAAAAAATTCTTTCCGTAAAACTTACTTGTTCCAGACTTCCGATCGCAGTTTATATAAAATAGCGCGACAGTTGAATTAGGGATAAAATTATAGTATTTTTCGTAATATATTATTTTTCTTTTTTTAATATATATTGTAGTACGTGTGGCAACCCTAATGTTGACCCTACGACATGGAGTGACGACTTGTCGATCGCTCTGGACGGTGTTAGGATAATATTATAGTATAGGATAAATAAAGTTACAGGGAAGGGGTTTTAAGGCAAGGTACTAGGAAAAGGACTTTAAAACTAACCACAAAATCGTTCTTGATAAGTCTTCGTTGATTTTAGTTTCAATTCGAATTTGATTAGTTACGATGTTTTCCTTCGCCGCCGAGCACGTGGTATATAATTACAAATTGTAATCAACAATTTGATTGATGCCGTCGAGAATGGAACCTGGGTTACTCGTGTATTGCGTGTGTGTTTTTTTAATAGAATAAGGGTAACAAACGAGCATACATGCAGTCCACCTGATGCTAAATGGATGCTGCAGAAGTTTACGGTGAGCGCTTATCCCCTGAACTAGCACGGCTCCTCACCACACATATTTCGTAAGTATGGAATAATTTGTTGCCAACTATGTCGAAATATTGTAAAATAAGAAAAATGGTAAATTCGCTGGGCTATCATAACCAGTTTGGCCATGGAGACAGTGTGAATGCTTTTGTACGTTTTCGCCACTCACCATATGAAACACAGTAGCACTTCGATCGTAGTATATCGAGTAGCAATTTGCCTGTTAAAGTTAAAACCTTAAAGTTAACCACTACGACTTTCTCCAAGATAAATGTCACATTATTTTGAATTTAAAGAGAGATGGTGCTACTATCATCAGTATCATCAGTTCGACGTGATCGATACATTATAAAAAATTTTATGCAGTAATCGAGAGCATGTGGATTATACGTACTTTAATAAATTTGTAGGTAGATTGTTAACAAAACGAGTGGTAGCTTTAGAAATGAGTATTTGCTCATAGTACGCGAATAATTAAGTAGTAGGTTCTATCCTCGCTGAAATCAATTAAATTGTTTACAACACTTTTAAAACATGATTTACTAATATCGAGATCTACACCCGGAAAAGCTATTAGTAGGCCAAAGAAACATTTGTTTTATGCGAGTTTCGAACCCGCAGCTCCGCTGTGCCACAGCCATAAGCATAGTCTCTGCGATACACAGCCGTAATCTTCCAACTTGGCGAAGGCCGTTTTCCACTGGTATTTTATTTTTGCACAGGTAATTGGCGAAGGCCGTTTTCCACTGGTATTTTATTTTTTCACAGGTACTTGGCGAAGGCCGTTTTCCACTGGTATTTTATTTTTGCACAGGTACTTGGCGAAGGCCGTTTTCCACTGGTATTTTATTTTTGCACAGGTACTTGGCGAAGGCCGTTTTCCACTGGTATTTTATTTTTTCGCAAGACCAACTTGAGGTCTGTAGTGTTTGCCAATTCGCGACGAATACATGACATTAGGGCAGATGTTTGTACCCTCATCACATTCTTTTTAATAAAGGAGGGAGGGCGGATGTTATTACTGTTGGTCACCCCGGTATGAGTCATTTGCTTTAAAACGAGGGCTTTAAGATTATTTCTCTTTCATGTTAATTAAACTAACACTTGGCTGTACGCGATATAATAGCCTTGATTATTTCTCAACGTATTTTTAACCCTAGCTAAAAATTACTTGCACATAAACGGCAGTTAGACGACAAATGGGGAAATAAAACCCATGTTTTTATGTTTGGTGATTGTCAGACACAGAATTTTGTATAAAGAGACGATAAGTGGTGAAGTCCTTATAGTAAAAATGTAAGAAATTCAAATAAGCGTTGTCAATATTGAGAAACGAAATATCTTGTTTCTTATACAAACATTCTCGAGTTCTTGTCATACACCATAGAAAACACAGTAGTATTATGTTGACACGTTGTGCTGTTAGTTTTCTGTGATAATGTGGTCCTTTCCCATTGTACCGTCCTAATCGTTTGCACTGAGAAACATTCAACACGCAATGTTTTGAAACAAATCGCGGAAAAAAAAATCACACAACATGTTTTGTTGATGGTGGCGTTCGCACCCACAAAAACTGTGTAAAATTTTCAACAGATATTCAAACTTATCTTTCAACATGACAATATTTCTACATTTGTTTTTAAACATTTTATTTCTGTAGTTATAAAAATATAATATAGTTAAGTACAATATAATATGTAATGTACAATAAACTGTCAAACATATTTCACTACAACATGTTCTTTTACTATGCAAACGCTTTTTGATACATTGACAGAAAACAGTGTTTCAATCATGTTTTTTTTTTGTGAAAATCGCGTCAGCGCAAACTCACGGTTATTAATATAACTTGCAGTTGTCAATAGCCTGCAGCAGTTACCATCAGTTAAACTGTACGTTTGCTAAGGAACTAAATGCTATATTATTTTCTGTGCATATGAAAATAAGCATGGCAAAAAGATAATATTAGGCAACTAATTTATTTTAATATTATCCGTTACATCATATACACAGGGGTCACCAAATGGCGGACCGCGGTCCGCATCCGGACCGCCGACCCACTTGGTGCTGACCCGCGAGAACACAGTAACTTACACTAAAGACTACTTCCGATATAAATAACTTCCGTGGCCCCAAAAAGATTGACGCGAGCTGTGCGTAATTTAATAAAAATGTATCCCCCGCATTATCTTTGTTGACGTCAATTCGAAAACGGCCGGGCGAAGTAACGAACGAGCGAGAAAGAGTTCGCCAATTCAAGACGTGTTCATTACGGAAAATTGAGAATGTTGTAGAAATCCTCAGCAGCATTTACTCTCTGCATCCTGATGGTAAATGGAGTAATGATGCTGCAATTGTTTTCGGAAGTGATAAAGCTACTCTGCAGATGGAAATGATCGATTTCCAAGAAAACACAGTTTTAAAACACAAACAATCGGTAGTTTCCAGTGAACAACAGTTCTGGATAAAATTTGTGGTAATAAATATCCAGAATTACAAAAATTAGCTTTGAAACTTCTTACTTTGTTTGGATCGACATATATTTGTGAAGCAGCATTTTCGACTTACTACTGGACATCTCCAGGTTTTAATGTCAATAGCTTGCACCAATTTTACTCCAAACTACACACATAATTACACACAGACAGATAATTCCCAACAAAAATGTCATTTTTCGCATTGATACCTATGTAACAAAATACCTTTGTTATTTCCTTAATTACATTTGTTTAATAAATATTTTTTCTTGTAAATAAAATGTGCGGACCACGATGGTCATTTCATTTCTTAAAACGGACCCCGAGCGAAACTAATTGGAGACCACTGATATACTATATTGTATTTATGCCGAAAGACATGATTTGGATACAATAAATTATTACACCTTTGGTTATTGATTTTATTGTTTTGCATCCTAAATAAGTAAATAAAATTGCTGCATAGAAACTTTGTTTTCCGATAACTGTAAAAAACTTGTATCCGGACTTATTGTATTGAAAATCAAACTTGAATCAATTTTCGGAAGGGTCTTCATGTCGATTACGCAAACATTTAAGAGGTTTCCCTCTGTCCGTTTGAGCGGACTCGAGAACTTGAGCAGAAACCTTTAAACTTAATCGATATTGTACTTTAGTAGTTTAGAAACAGACGGACATACAAACCACCATAAAAATTTAAAAAAAAAACCACAAAAACACGTTTTGATATAATTTCTGTTTGGCAGTACTAACTCCTAAAAAAATAGCTGACAAAGTGGTAGGAGAAATAAGTAACGTGCTCATTTCACCTGTATTCTTTTCATGAGAATTGTTTACCTGGTTTATTATTTTTCAATGCCAATACTGGGCTCGTGAATTTTATTCCGGATATTTTTAGGACTGAAAAATTGGATCTCGAATTTTGAGATACCGGGATCAAATTCCTCTGTTTTAATGCGGAGTCACTTTAAGAAAACTTTTCATAAACGCCCCTAAGCAGTATTCCTTCTTTGTATACGATTTTCAAAAGACTATCATCATAGCATAGGATGACAAAAGAGCTCTTGGTCCACCTGATGGTAAATGTCTGTGGCCCATAGACATCCACATTTATCCTCAATTAAGCATAAAAATGCAAATGCGTTGTCACCCCTGAGGACTAAAGATTGAATGCATCGATTCCAGTAAAAAGGGTCTCCGATTCTCTATACTCACCATACGAAACACAGCAACATTAAGCTGCTATTTTACGCTGGTATTGTGTTAGAGCGTGGTCCTGCCCCGGTCGCGCTTACCCATTCGTGCTACAACCACCGTAAATGTGCTATACCACGTAAAATGAGGTACATCGGACAAAAATATAAATAAGTTATATAGGTAAATTTTATATACACACACACATATATATATATATATATATATATATATATATATATATATATATATATATATATATGTGGCGGCGCTGTCGTCGCGCCACAAGCGAAATACACCGAAGCCTAAATCACGCTATCAACATTCCGAATCATGAACAGTATATATAGAACAGCTCCGAACTATCACATGGAGTGTTGGCCGCTCCCCGGGCAGAACACCTTGCCCGGCGGGAGATCTCCCCTTTTCCTTCCACGGCCACAGTGGTGACTAACCGACGTGATCTGAACACGCAACCAACAACAACCTTCGGAAACTTCAAGCTTCATCATCGTCATAGAGTACCCCACGCATTCGCTCCCGAGCAGATATCATCTGCAGTCTTCATATCCTGCAAGTCACCTAGCTTCACAAGGTTCATCGCAGCACTGGAATAATAATGCTTCCTGTCCTTCAAGCTACTCTCTGCGCCATACAGTGTCGGCACGGCTCTGAGCCTTACTGCTCGCCTCTGCTTCACGGCACTCTCGCAGATTACTTGCCTTATTCTCGACTCACCGCAGACTACAAGGCAATCTCCTGGCACTTGCACATTCGTCGGCAACGAGGCTGCACTATCGACCTCCGGTCTGAGCAGGGGGGTGATGTGGCGGCGCTGTCGTCGCGCCACAAGCGAAATACACCGATGCCTAAATCACGCTATCAACATTCCGAATCATGAACAGTATATATAGAACAGCTCCGAACTATCACATGGAGTGTTGGCCGCTCCCCCGGGCAGAACACCTTGCCCGGCGGGAGATCTCCCCTTTTCCTTCCAACTTCGGCCACATTATATATATATATATATATATATATATATATATATATATATATATATATATATATATATATATATATATATATATATAAAATATGTCGGATTTTTCGACGACCGCTAATCTGAATTTAATTCAGCGGTTGACTTTATATGCATATAATAATGCAATACTCGATTTGAAATATTTGAAGCTGCTATATTTATCTATAATGGTTATGAACTTTTTAGATCATGAAGTGAGGAAAATTTTAGATCATGTGTTACCTATTTTGTTTTTTCTCATATTTACGCACATAAACATTTGTTAAAGTTAAACGACACTAAAGCACACCCGATGATTACATAAACACAAAAAGGAAGGAACTTCTAATGTATTCACGACACGCGTACACGTCTGTGATATTTCGTGTTTGATTCGATCGATCGCGCTCCTTCATATTCAAACTGCGTATGCGATTCTCATAGCGATGTGTTTGGTTTTATTGTTTTTGGTCATTATACTTATGGCAATTAACGATAATGAAAAAAAATTAACTATGCGAATTCACACACATATTTTTCTGTGGATTTGGAAAGTTTAATTTATTTCCCGAAGTATTATTGTCGAATTAGGATAAATATAATGCTAGTGATGCAGCCAAAGCATTGGGGTTCAAGGCATGAGCTAACAAATATCTTGCACATAAATCACGTCCCCCTTCGACTTGGGTGTCCGCGGTTATTGGCCACTTCCAACTGTGACTTGCTTCACTTATTATTCATTTTCTCTTTGCGGTAATATTTTCCTGCTCATGGCCCTTTGTTGTTTTTATGCCGTGAGCAATAAAGCTTACGAAGTCTGTAAGATGTACCTATATTAAATATTGCCCGCCTTATTATAGAAAGTGGTTTATAATTAGTCTCAAGTTCAAACTAGAATCTGTTTCACGAAAGAAGCCTCCTAGAAATATGCGAACAAAAATATGTCAAAATTCGCGTACCTTGTGACGCCGTAGCTAAGGGACTTCTTTTGTGTGTAGGGTCCTTTTGAATTGTTTTGATTTAGATAAACTCTTTTACTAGTTTTACGATATTTATTTTAATCTAGCGTGTCGGTTTCACACGGAGGATTTCTAGATCTCGACAAGACCGCCATCTACCGGGTCCAATAGTGAATCTAAATCATCCAGGGACCTACTTAAACACACACAAATAATTTCATCACAACGGTTCAGCAGTTTTTGAGATTTAACAAGATTACGAACAGCAATTGGTTTTATTTAGATATTAATAATATACTAATTATAAAAACAGACCGGTTTCGCCTCACGGCATCATCAGGGTATATAAGAATAACGAGCATATGCAAATATATTCATTAAAAGACTGAGAGAATTTTTATCAAAAATCGTGAGGGTAAAACAAATCGCAAGGCTCAGTGATGTCATATTAAGTCTCTAAAGTTATTTAATTCACTTTTTAGTAAATTAAATGTCAAAATGACCTGTGATTGTGACTGAGACTCTTCTGAAACTATAGTTTATAGTTGTGAAGTTTATCCGTCCTTGAAATACTATTTATAATATCTCAGTTAAGTAGATTTTCTCACCACCAAACGTGTGGGTAAGTCAGCACTTAAAATTGCAATTAGCAATTTCATTGGCGCCGGTTGGGATTTACTGAAAAAAAAATACCTCATCTCGTTCTCGGCTCATGAATTTCATGAAAGTCTAAGAAAAACACATTAAAGTTTAATGGACTCTAACAGAGTGATTCTTAAGCTGTTAGAAATGAATACAATTGAACAGCTTTTCAATTCTCACCACCATTTTTTAGTACTTAACTGCTCTAGAAAACATTTAATAGTATTTATTATTGCTGGTCCATGTTTCACCGCTCTGAAATTTTTAAGGTGTGTTTCATATGAGCCGCGGTAATTTGGGCTAATTGTTTGCCAAGTTCCTACCACAAAGTACCATGTATAAGCGTTATGATATTCTTCCTTGCCATAAAAGACGAGAAAATATTTTGCTAAGGCGCTATCGCGTGCACTATATCTAGTAATAATACTATATTATAAAATAAACTAAAATATAAAAAAGAAACAATGTTTGCAGTAAATTGCTTAAACATGACTGCTCAAAAATACTTATAACAATGGTTTCAAGTAAATGATTAAACATTAAGTTCGAAATTCATTTCTTGTTTTAAATTTTGTATCCCAAATTTTGGTTCGCATTCCGTTAACATTAAGCGCGAATTGGACCGCAGGGCGGATACATTCATCGGCTTCTATATGCCACTCCAGGCACTCTAGATAGCGCCGCGCAGCCTCCGCGCAAACACTAACGACTAACTAACGAGCTTTGAATTGGGTTAATGTACTCATTCAACGATAAAAAGATAGATGAAGAACGCGGCATATCGATGAACACTTTTGAAGTGGATCTAGTGGGGGTTCTCGTGCGTGACACAATTTTTCGAATGATAATGATATTCGAGAATTTCGTTATTTTCGAGAAGTTAGTGATGTGGCTGTGTGATACGAAGACGGTTTAAAAAAATATTTTATGTGGATTCTTTCCGTGTTAAATTAGTTCTACTACTAGTTATGAGGTAATACACATAATAAAACATACAGTCGGAGGTAAAGGTATTCAAACCTTTCTGAAGTCTGTAAAATAAAAGAAGTAGTCTTCATGGTCTTTGTTTTTATCAAAGTGGACATTTTAATGAATGTAAATTGGTTTTCATGATATTTTCACACAAGATGACTATAACCATGTTATTAAAACATGCATATATGTTGAATAATTATTATTTCGGGTCCTTGTCTGGATAGCATTGAGTATTTAAAATTGAATGGACATCCAAATGCATTCACGGTTTGAATGCAAAACCACAATAACACGAGTTAATATCAAAGACAACGAATAACTGTTCGGACAAATTGAGTATTTCAAACCATAGATTGGTTCCTAAATTAAATTTACCAAGTTTTGTTTTCTTTGTGAATTTATTAGGTATGAGGAATGTTATTTTTATAGTTACGTGGTAGAGCCTTGTTGCAGTTATATTAGTATATTTGTAGCACATATGGGTCGGCTTGACCGGGGAAGGACCACGCTCTCAAAGAATACCAGCGTCAAATAGTAGCTTAATGCTGTTGTGTTTCGTATGGTGAGTGTAGAGAACCGGAGAACCTTTTTACTGGAAAGGAGGAGGCATTCCATCTTAGTTCTCACGGATGACAACGCATCTGCATTTTGATTCGTAATCGAGGATAGATTTAGATATCTAAGGGCCACAGCTACACCTTACCATCAGGTGGACTTTTTACTCGTTTGTCACCCTATCCTATAAAAAAAGAAGTTAAAAAAGTAAAAAAAAGTAGAAGTAATACTTAATTTGATTATGAAGGTTAATAATGTTACTCATAATGAATAAATGAATAATGATATTCGTTAATTTGTTAGTCTTTCAAAAGTGTTTTGATCACTCACTGTTGATCATGGGCTCCTTCCATAGATTGCTTCGTAAGGGGGATATTTGCGATTGTTGCCACACTTGACATGTGGATTGACAACAGCACGTTTTTAGTATTTTGAGTAGCTGTCGTTCAGGAAGATGCTGCTGTCCATATACTGTTTCATTTTATGATACCCATGGGATGATATCAGGTGTCTAGTAGATTTTCCTGTACTGCTACTACCCGGTGAATTTTACAGCTAACAATAGCGTTAATGTAATTAATAAATAGGGAAATCGTCGCCGTAAATGCACAACATACGAGGGCGGCGCTGAAAATTTCGGGAATCAAGGAAGTGACACAACATTACTATTTAAAAATGTATTTATTGCTTTTCGAAGTATTCTCCGCGAAATTTGACGCATTTTTCCATACGATGGAACCAATCATTGAAGCAACATTGGGGTCTCCAAAATGGGCGTTTTGTAGGCGTCCACAGCTTCTTCAGGTGATTAAAATCTCTGTCCACGCAATTTATTCTTTATTTTAGGGAAAGTATAGAAATCATTACGGCTTAGGTCGGGGCTGTACGACGGATGGTCTAATAATTCTATGTTTTCTTGCTCTAAAAACTCTTCTGTTCTGTATGCGGTGTGAGAACTCGCATTGTCGTGATGGAGGATGATGCGGCGGTTGCACTTCTCTTTACGGAGTTCAGAAACGACCTTTGGCAAACAAATGCTAGCATACCATTCTGCATTAACCGTTCTTTGTCCCTCAAGAGGAATAGTCGTAACATGGCTGGTTTTGGAGACAAACGTGGCCACCATTTTTTTTGCAACACTCCGTAAACGAACAATTTTTGTTGGCTTCTCATTGATCATGACTCATTTTCGAACACCCAAACTCGTGACTGGTTTTTTGTTTCAGGTTCGTACGCGTATGTCCAGGATTCGTCACCTGATACGATGTTGTATACAGCATTTGAGGATCCTGCGTGGAATCTTTCGAGAGTTCTGACGTACCAAGTAACGCGAGCCGCTTTTTGCTCTTCACAGAGCGAATGCGGTATCCATCGGAAAACAACGTTTTACACCTAATTGTTCATGCAAGATTATTTGTATTTGACTCATGCCAATGTCTAAAGTTGCCTAAATTTCGCGGTATGTCACATGTCGATCTTCCTCGATCAGCTTACGCACAGCATCAACGTTTTCTCGGGTGACTGCAGTTTTTGGACGACCTTGACGAAGATCATCACTGAGCTTGACACGTCCACGTTGAAATTCAGCGAACCAGCGATAAATTGTGGTTTTGGATGGGGCTTCATCACCAAATGCAGAAATCATCCGGTCAATACACTGCTTTTGTGTTAAACCACTTCGAAAGTCATAATAAATCATCGCTCTTGAATTTTCTCGAGTCAATTGCATTTTCTCAACGACTAAACAATTTTGACAAAACCTTGTGACAAGACAGAGAATCTTTTTTTAAATAAATAAATGGTATTCGATTTTTAAAACCAAGGAGTTTGCAATTAAAAAGATTTTAATATGACAGGAACAGTGGAAATATTTCATTTCCGGTACTTTTAGTGCATCCTAGTACCCGAGCTGATCACGCTGCTGGTGTGCGTCATGAAAGGTAATCACCATTCTGCGGAATTGTTTTCCAACAGTTGGTGGCCAAGTCGTTCGTTAGCTAGAATATTAGATTTATAGAATGAGAGTGACAAACGGGCACACAGTCCACCTGATGGTAAGTGGATGCTGTGGCTTATAGATATCTACATCTATCCCCGATTAAAAATCATAATGCGTTGCCACCCCTGAGGACTGAGTAGGAATGCCTCGTTTCTGGTAAAAAGTGTCTCCAATTCTCTACATTCACCATACGAGACACAGTAGCATTAAGCTACTACTTTACGCTGGTATTCTGTGTGAAGGCGTTACCTCCCTGGTCCCCGGTCGAGCCGACACATTCGTGCTATACAACCATATCGAAGCGTCTAAATAAGATTGGTTCTCCAATACTGTTTTTATCATACCTTACATATTCTTAGAGTCTATTGTCAACTTCGTTTTGTTAAGTGAAATTTAGGTATGGTGTCAATCCACTCGATGGGGTGACGACCTGGTAAGACATGCAGGAAGTCGATAATTGCCGATTGCCTCAGAGCAGTAAATTTGTGTGGAGTTTTAATGATTATAAATGATTACTTTAATTTAACATTATCAGTTTTTATTGATACCATCTTTTCTTGTTTTAGGGTAAACTAATAATATACTAATATACCCTACGTGCCCTTGACATCTCATGTTTATTTATGTTTTAAGTAGAGAGGGTGGAAATCCAATCAAGCTCCCCTCATCTCGGTAAATGTGCTCGGTGTTTTATTGTAGTTTCGGATATAATCCATAACGATGTCTTGGTTATTTGGTTTGTCTTTAAAAATTAAGTCAGCGAAATATTTTTGCCTCTATAAATTTAAGGTGGATCCTATTTTGCAAGCGCGTAGGTATGTTTTACTAGCGCCTAAAAATAAAGAATCCAACATTTTGTCGTGAGAAATCGTAGGTATCTAACAATCATTATTGAACATATTATAAATGATATAAAAAGCACATTGTTAGAAAGATAAATGATTGTTGCACTTATTATTGCTTTTTAAAATCGATTAATTGCAATTTTTACATTAAAACGTGGTTTTAGTGCTTATGGTGTAATTGATTTATTGTAATAGATTTATTAAGCATGGAGGAAACGAAAAAGCCGTGGAATGTAAATGGCTATTTATTTTTCTAGTAATTTTGTTTTGTCTAGTTGTAATTAATTTTTTTCGGCTGAGCATAAACGTGAACGCTGAACATGAGTGCACATTTGGATTTACCAAAAGTTTGTTTTTCTTGGTGATGAGAGTAACAGATGCCTCGCAATATTGACGATAACAATAAACACTAATAAATTTGATATTTATGTAAGCAACTACACTATATATATTATTATTTAATCTTTATCTAATTTATGTTCTCTTGCCCAAATCCGTCTAAAGAGTTAGATATGCTCTAGATGAATTTATTGGAATGCATTCAATAAACTTATGAACGAATTTTGAATATGGCTTCCTTTATTTAATCCCTTCTTCAATTATTATTTTATTGGGCACTCGCGCAGAGTTACCATTATCTTCGAAACATTTCGTTGCTTCATCCGTCCTATTTCCCACATTGATATTATGTTCTTAAAAATACATATGTATATATTTTCTTTAGCGTTAACTATAACAAATACTAGCGATTCACCACAGCTTCGCACGGGTGATTTCTGAATTTCGACAACAGTGCCACCTACGTGGTCCAAATGTGAATGTAAACCATCTAGGGACAAAATTCAAACACATTAAAAATTTCATCAAATCCTTTGATCAACAATACCAACATAGTCGGTCGAGCCGTTTTTGAGTTTTAGCGAGACAAGGTCAGCAATTAATTAATATAATATATTAGCTTGCCAGACAGACGTTGTTCTGCCCTTTTCGACGACCCTTGGTCATGCCCTATTAAAATCCTTAAATTCGCAAAATAAAATTGTGGGTCAGTCATGGGCAAAAAAACTATCCTATCTCTAAAGTTGGACCAAACTGCACACGGTGTGCAAATCTGATTAAAATCGGTTAAATAGTTTAGGAGTCCTTCGCGGACAAACAACGTGACACGTAATTTATATTATATTAACATAGAAAGAAAGGAAATTTCCAGACATAATAGTAAAACAATAACAATGAACTACGAGTATATGTGGTACACAGGATAGCAAATGGGATTATGTACGTATACGTATTTTATACCGTATTATAGCGAACCGTGGTAGCTCAGATGGTTAGCGCTCGCTGTAAATTTCACAATACGCGAGCAAACCGAGTTCGATCCCCGCCGGCACCAATGAAATTGTTAATTGCAATTTTAAGTACTGATTTACCACGTGTTCGTCGGTGAAGGGAAACATCGTGAGGAAACCTGCATGTCTGAGAAATAAGAAAAAAATTATTTCGAAGACATGTGAAGTCCGCCAACACGCATTGGGGCAGCGCTGCGGACTATTCCTTGCCCTAAAACCCTCTCAGAAATGAGAGGAGGCCTGTGCCCAGCAGTGGGACGTATATAGGCTGTAACTTTACTTTTTTACTTTTACGTATTTTATGCCAGCCTGAAGATTTATTAGCTGTATGATATTGATATTAGACCAGTAATCGTTAAAATCAAACATTACCTTATATTAAAGATGAAAGCATCGATCAATAATAGATGAAAGAAAAATAAAAGTGTTGTGTCTTACCAAGTTTGGAGAGCACCTCCCGCTCTTTCTTTATTGCGTGTGCACTAGTCTACAAGCATGGGTCGTATTTTCGACGATGGTGTGTCTTTCCTGGTGTAGTTGTGTTGAGAGTAGTGCTGTTGGAATTAGCGAAGGGTATGTACGCAATTAAGGGAGGGCGGAACGTGCTCTTCAAACTTGGTAGCACACGTTATTTTTATAATTATTCTATTCGCATTTTCGTTAATTAATTTTAATTACCATTGGCTAATGTATTATTTATATATCATCATCATCGTCATCATTACAGCCCTTCACAAGTCCACTGCTGAACATAGGCCTCCCCCAAGGAATGCCACAAAACACGGTCCTAAGCCACCTGAATCCATCGACTTCCTGCATGTCTTACCAGGTCGTCACTCCATCTAGTCGCCCTACACTACGCCTACTGGTACGAGGCTGCCACTCGAGAACCTTTCTTATTTATATATACATATACATTAATATTATTAACCGTCTTTAAAAGTTAAATAACTTTTTTATTAAACAAAATATTAACCTTTGATTTTTTAAGTATACCATCTTCTGGCTGCGAAATAGGATCCGTAACCTTAGTCCTGCGGTTGTCGTAAAAATAAATTTCATGTGTTGATGTCAAGAAAATGTTATAACAGTTATAACCAGCTATCAGCTCAACATTAATCACGTTATAACGCAGGTAAGCCACTAAGGGGGTAATCTGTGCGTTATAATAATATCCAGGATGGTAAATTAAAGAAGTGTCTACAATGAGAGACGTCGAATACTGATGTCACTAATCCAGCGGTGGACTTTCACGCGCTAAAAGCGAACTATTAAAACAAAATTATATAGTCGTCTACTATACATAACCATATATTTAGTATTCGATTCTCTGCACTCAAAGTAACCTCATTTTAGCTAGTGATTTCATTGTTCGCGTTCCCGTGAACTCCCAACTATGCTCTCGTTGATACACCCCCTTATCACATGTTATCAGTGCGGCCACGCGTGGACGCGTCCGGGCTAATTGCTTAGATAAAGTCGTTGCACTGTTTTGTACGGTTACATTGTATGTGTGAATTAGCTGAATAGCACAGCACCCTTGGCAGTGAAGTGATTGTGATGGGTCTGGGATAGGGTCGGAAAGGTTGTGCATTTCAGACACGTATGACGGTGACGTCAGTCACGACTGTTGGTGTACAACGCGCGTGTGCTCCAAATTGAACTATATGAGGTTCAGATAACAAAGTACGAACGTTTGTCTGTCTGTTAATCCATCATAAATAGGAAACGGTTGTATTTTTTTTTCTTTGATTACAGCCGATAAAAAGTCCACTGCTGAACACAGGAATACCCCATAAATTGGATAATTTTGCCGTAGTTGCATGTTTGGAAGGATCGGTTGGGTGGGCAACTTCAATTTTTATTTCTATTTCCGGTTGTTGCCAGGAAAATGTTGCTGCCAATCTGGTGTTTCAGTTTCCCTCTGTCGCCCCTTAGTTTTGACTTCGGCCTGGATGACCAAACATAGTGAGTCATGTGGGTTCAAGTTTTCTTCTCAGATCTCTAGATTATGCCACCTAATCTTTATTAAGTAATAAGAGTGTGTCGCATTTAACGAAAAATTATACGCTTTTAAAACCAATGAGATAATTTCATGAAGTTTAGATTTGAAGAACAAAAGAAAACAGATGTCACTGTCTAAGCTTAAAGTTTTTACACATCAACACTTATGGTTCCGTAGACAGAGAAACCTATAGACTAATGATTAGCGTGGCCTAGAGTGAGAAAGGACGATAACGTAGTTTTAGATTATACAATAATCTTTAAGACTTAAACATATTTAGATAAAATTTTTAATTTTTCTAAGAACTGAACTGAACATTATTCACCAATATTAAGCTCACAAAACATTTTTTTCTTAATTAAACCAACTTGTAAACGCCTTATATCGCTACGAACTGTCAAAGTTGTCTAGCAAAGTGTAGTTTGCTAAACAAAAAACCGGCACGGAAAAAGGGACAAACAATCACACCGCTCTGTCTCATTTATATGCAAGACGTTTGCATAAATCTATCTTTTTTGTGTGCGAATGCGAAAGAAGGCGTCAATTTGTCTATAGTAGACATGTGTCAATCATTCATTTCTAGCCACCGAATCATTCTAGTACATTTCGTCACGCGTACTGGTACATTTGGATCGATCATTCAAATGGATCATTTCAGGATCCAGTAGGTGAGATCCATTAGGAACCGAAAATTTTAACATTTATTTGCCACAAAAATTAAACATGTACCTATCTTAAACTTATATATGGTGGTTGAAAATTATCAATAAATAAATCATTTATCACGAAATCTTTTGAAGTGTTATTTTTAGTAAACTCTACGAAATGATATTTGTAACTCATAGATTTAACAAATAAATATAATAAAATGTAAAATAATTTTTAATTTAGGTAACAATATTATAATTCAAAAACCCTTAAATAATGAATACTCCTGATACTCTGCAGTCTACATTGTTAATACGATTAGCCTGTTTATTCAGATCATTCGGGATTCGGTCGGTTTGCGGCTCATTCACAATTCAAACAAATCGCGGGTTAAAAAGGTACCGTCAATTGTTTGTGACTGGTTGTACTGGTTCATTCAAAAACAAATGAATGAACCATCAATACTTTTAAGTGTACCAGCTCAAACGAACGAATCATGCATGATTGACACATCTCTAGTCTATAGGTTTTTCTGTCTACTTATGGTTCGAAAGCCAGAGTTACAATTACAAACAGTTTGGTAACAGTTATTATTGGTCAAGGCAATTGTCAATGTGCGGTGAGTCTGTTCAATCAATTTATTTGTTTTAAATTCCAGTCCATTCCATACCTACATTATATATCTACGAATTACATAAATAATATTAAGAACCTGTATGTATATAATGTATGTATAAGAAAATAGAAACGTTACATTACTTTACTATAATGGTCTAATGGCCAAACACTCGAACGCTGGTCAATTTTTAGATGTTGTTAAGTCTCGTTGTGTCACAGTCACTTAGTGATGGAGAGTATATTAATAGAGCTCTTAAAGTTGGGCCGCGTTTGAGTATTTGCGCATTAGATAAGTAATTTTATATCATAATAAGATGTACACCGAAATTATTTTTATGTTTAATCGAAAAATAAAAGTGACTATTGTAAATTGTAATTATTTTTATAGAATTTATATGTTAACATGACAAAATAAAGATCATGTTTAATGTAAAACAGGGACAAATAGTCCGACTAAGTAAGTCTAACTTCGACCGAGAAGTCAATCGACGGATTCAACTCGGCTGGGCAGCGTTCGTGTAATTACGACACATCTTCTCGTCAGGTATATATCTCAAAACCTGAAAACTAGATTGTACAACCAGTGCGTATTTATTGCCAGTGATGACTTATGCATCTGAGACGTGGTCCTTCACTGCTGGCCGTATGAGAACGCTCAAAGTCGCTCAGCGAGCTATGAATAGGGCTATGCTCGAGGTTTCTCTGCGTGATAAACATAGTAATTAGGATATCCGCAGTAGAACCAGTGACATAGCCCAACGGATAAGCTGAAGTAGCAATGGGCCGGCCAATTAACTCGAAGAACCGACAAGCGATGGGGAAAAAGGTTCTCTAGTGGCAGCCTCGTACCGGTGGGCGTAGTGTAGGGCGACCCCCACTAGACGGAGTGACGACCTGGTAAGACATGCAGGATGTCGATTAATGCAGGTCGCTCACCGTGCTTTGTGGCATTCCTTAGGGGAGGCCTATGTTTAGCAGTGGACTTGTGAAAGGCTGTAATAATGATGATTATGGTGATAATTTAACATGAAATTGATACTAATGTAAACATACTTTGATGAAAAGGAAACAGATAAAATATAAAAGTTTTTTTTTTTAATTGAAACTGCAGATTCGATCATTGAAGACTTTTTGATGTAATTTTGCTCGTCTCTGAATGTTCAGTACATACATTACAAGCGGTTAATAACATGTTTTATATTTATCTTTATATATACATACATATAAAAACAGATCTCCAGCTATGTACTGACTCACCACTATATCTCGGAAACCATAAGGCCTAAAGACTTGAAATTTGGTAGGAATATTCCTTTCGCCGAGTAAAGGTCAGCTAAGAATTTTATGAAATTCCACACGCAAGGGGGTTGTTTAAAAAATTCACATTTTCAAACCATAGCCCTGATATGTAATAAAACTTGGCTAGAATATTCTTTTTTTAAGTGTTTGTATGGGTCCCTAAATGGTTTAGATTCACGATTGAAACCGGTAGGTGGCGCTGTTGTCGATATACAGAAATCACCCATGCCAAAATCCGAGGCAGATCGCTAGTATAATATATATATATATATATATATATATATGTTTTAGAATTGTGTGATTGCAGATTCTTTTGTAACCTTAAGAGGGCGATGGCATCATGTTTAAAATTTTATCTGAAGGGCATCGTAATCTACATTAAGTAATAATATCATGAACTTATTTTACGAACCCGAATGAATGTTTGCAAGAATAATATTGTTCCGGATGTTGTTATAAGTGATGCAAATAAATTGTAGAAATTTTATATACCCTGTTACTCAGCGCGAAAGGTAGACTACGAACTTCCATTTGGCATGATCGTGACACTACTCTCTCTCGCTCCTTTTACATCCGTATATCTAAGCATACATCCATATATGTCCGTCGGTTAAGGGTACTTTTAACTTAGCCCGTCTTCTATATCTATTATCAACATATTGCCACTTTAGTCAATAAACACCTGTCTAGGGCGTCTACACTCTTTCTGCATAATAAACTTGTTTTGTCACTCTTTCCTGAAAACTTTGAACTTATAGTCTAATTAGGTAATAAATATAGGTTTAAAGGAATGTTTAAAAATAAAATGTGAGTTTTACAATGAAAACTGAGTGAATACATTATACTTTATAGTGCCCTATGAGCCTATGACGGTTGCAAAACAATTTCGAATCGAAAACCAGTAATTAATTTTAATTGTTTGTTTGCGATCTGGATTCGAACCTGAAAGCCACGAATCGTTTATTTTATTGCCGAGTCCAGCAGCCTAAATTGTAGCAGATTTTAAAAGTTCATAAAGAATTTAGGAACGATTCCGCTCAACAATTGAGATGTAAGAGGGTTACCATATCGAAAATTAAAAAGCACGGACAAAAGGCTGGACTTTGCCTAATTAAAAATTAGAGCAAGTTATCAATTCGACTACGTTTTTTTTACATCACAAAATGTTTCAGAGGTTTATTTAATCGATTTTGATTATTATTAAAATAATATGAATTTTCAAAAGAATATAGAGAATAAATTTCTAGCAGATTGATAGATAACTAAAGTTGCTTTGTATTTTTAATTTACAATATACGAATATTCGGCTTAACTCGAATTTTGACGAGAAAATTTCGACGTCAATTGGGTGTATTTGTTCTTTTAATATTTCTTAGATTTTTTAACTAAATGACCATAGAAAGGGACAGGTTTATCGTATCGTAAGGCTGTTAATTGTTTACTTTTCATAGATCGAAGACTAAAATGTTTTTTTAAAATATTTTGGTATTCGGATGGTTTTAAAATCGATACGGAGACATTTTATATTTCCGTCCAAGAGGACGCAACTTTATATATAGGTTTTAGAATAATGTAGAAGACATAAATGTGTGAAGAAACTAACAGCATCCTTATATCTAGAAGAAATTTCACGACTTAAAAATTGAACTAAGTGCAAAAAAATCCGGACGCTGTCCGACCAACTTGAGATATATATTAACCCTACTCCTGAGTGATTAATTATCCTGATCGCATTAACGCCGCCACGCGTAACCGCTGCGTTACAATCAATTATTTTGCTCGGTTGAATCGAATCTTCGTGGGTATAATAGATGTTCCATTCACTGGCGCGTATTAAAATTAAATTGAAAATTTACGTATTGTGCTTTTCAAAAATTTAACGTGACGGTATCACATCTGGCATTTAAATGAATCAAAAACCTTCTGACATGAAATTAAATTAAAGTATAAATGTTAAGTAAAGTTTTAATAAAATAAGTGAAAAATTTAAATTTGCCATGTGTCTTCTGAAACTTGTATTTTCTTGAATAAAATGAAATGCCTCGTTAGAAGCAGCATTTATCTTATTTTCTACACTATAGATCAATGAGAGTATGGCCCTTTCCCGGTTGAGCCGATCCATTCGTCCTGCACTCCTGTAGTCATAATAATATGTCCATCGTTCAGACCGAAATTCGGCTGCCATCTGCGCAGGACAGGTTTATAGTGCCCAAGTGTATGCGTAAGCGCAGTTGCACTCTCTCGCTCTCTATTCCCTTCCTCACGCACTCATAACTCATAATAAGCTTCACTAGCTCTACTTTAGTTACTCTACTTTACTCCGTTTTAATTAAACTTACATACACAAATAAATACTACGTCTAAAACTTACCTCTTTGTTTTCTGCGTTGCTTGTGTTTTTAACATTAACACATGAAACTAGGTAGAAGGTAACATTAGATTTTAACTTGTTCTCTATACATTTTGCAACATTGTTATTATTATTTAAAATCATTATAATTGAATATCGCAATTGATGGCCTATACCTATAACCTTCTCTCATTTCTGATTTGTAGCGAGAAAGACATACGTAACAGCGGGCATTACAAGGATTTGAAACTTATACAAAATCACTTGATGACGACTAGAATTCGATACGATAGCCTCAGGCTCAGGACGTAGGTTTCCTCGCGATGTACTTTTACCATTGAGGACGTGGTATAATAATTAATAATAATATTTTTTATTGAGAAATAAAGCCTTAACACAATATTATTGTAGATAAATTGTAACGAGATGGCTAGCATAGAGATAAGTTGATCCCCTGACTTTCATGAACTTGTGTTATGAAAGTCAGTGGTTCGGTTCCTTAAAATGTATTCTATATAACAGCATAGCGAGTTGATTTAATTGTTGATTAAATTATGACGAGCAGTTGAAGAGCAGGCAATTAAAGAAAAATAAAATAAAAAATAAAAATGCATTTAGTACGCATTTGAAATTGGAACTAATTCATTGGTACTTTGAAATTTTAAAGCAGTTTCATACTTTTTGCGTATTTCTTACTTTATTTCCTATTAAAATTGCTGTATTTACTATTCCTGTCGGTTATACTCTATTAAGATTTCCGGCATATCTCTGTAGAGATGTCGTTTAGGAATCGGCGGTAAATTTTGCCATACATAGGAGCAGTTAAATAGCTTCAATTGAATAAAGTATTTTTGACTGTGAACTTCCAAGCTGAGCGTTTTTTTTTCTTCTTCATTAGCCCGTAAAATATTGTATTGATTGATATACAACATTATAAGACATAATATGTTGTATGTAATACAAAATAGGATGCGTTGTCACCCGTGAGGACTAAGATGTAATGCCTCGTTTCCAGTAAAATGGGTCTCTGGTTCTCTATATCAGCGGGTAAGCGTTTATATGCAGTGCTTGAGGGAACGCTACGCTGGTTCGAATCCCGGCCGAACTAGTGTTTTGTATGGTCACAAAACTGTCTCTTGTCTGGATTTTTGTCCATGCGCAGTTTATGTTTATAAAATGCCTTACCGATTTTGAAGGAAATCCAGTGGGGTACGAAATTGTAAGAGGGCTGGTAGTTTACGGACTGACGTTTCTTTAGTTCCCTTCATTATTAAAAATAGTCTAGCCTAGTATTTACTACTCTGTTAAAGTATCGCAATACGCAAGGAATGTTTTTAAGAAACGGTACATTTGTTGCTGCAATCTATTGTATTTTGTGTCTGTTGTTTTTTATTTGATATTTTGTAATTTCTATTATAAGTGACGAATAAATCTTTAATTCAGTCGAACATATAACGTAAATGGTCATCATTCATTCGAACATAAAATATAAAGTGCGAACTTGGCACCTTAAAATCTTCCGGTAATTAACTATCTATGTTTTACTGCCTAGCCAAACATCCCGTGCTAGTGATTCGTCCGTCACGTTATTACGTACGCATGTGTGAGCTTTAACGCGCCATAATAGTACAGGAAGGCATGGACAGTCAAATCATAGACAATACTTAGTTTCAGCCTAATATATCCCTGCCGGACGCCGGGTGCATTGAATCGCGGCATTTCCGTATTTGAAGGCGGCCAAATACGTCGACACGTGTCGTACTTGATGTGACTAGAGTCACCACAAATTAGTAACTTTCACGTAATTTTTTAATGATTTTTATTTTTAAATAGTAATTTAAAAATAAAATATTAAAAATTAAATATTATACGTGGTAGAGCCACGCTGTAGCTATATTATGGTTGTGGCATGAATGGGTCGGCTCGACCGGGGAAGGACCACGCTCTCACAGAATACCATCGTGAAATGGCAGCTTAATGTTGCTGTGTTTCGTATGGTGAGTGTAGAGAACCGGAGACCCGTTTTACTGGAATCGAGGCATTCCATCTTAGTCCTCAGGGGTGACAACGCATCTGCATTTTGATTCTTAATCGAGGTTAAATGTAGATGTCTATGGGCCGCAGCTTCCACTTACCATCAGGTGGACTGTGTGCTCGTTTGTCACCCTAATCCAATAAATTTTTTATTGTTTATTCTAATAGTTTGCAACGTAAAAATTTATATGTCAATGAAATCAATTCACATAGACCTCCTAGATATATCATTTCTATTTCATTAGGTTAGTCTAGCGCTGCCGTTACATTGTAATGAGAAAATGATAACCAGTCCTAGACTGTTAAAGACTGGAGATATATACAAAAAAATGCAAATTGAAGTGATAATGAGTAGCCCATATTAGTTATAAGATTTTTGAGTAGATGTTTTAAAGTATTCTTAGGTATGCATGTTGATCAGGATAGTGCTTAGGTGGTAGTCTTTGAAGGAGGCTTATATTATAATTTGTGCATGGCTGTCATAATAGTGATAATGATTAAATACCTAATATTATTGGTTAGACGCCATAGGAGATAAATTGAGCAAATGAGATTTCCGCTTTTTATGAATTCACTTTCAAACCATTTCATCACTGACGGTATGAAAGGTAGACTTGGAAATATTGTGATTAAATAACAATTTGAATTCTAGACAATGATTACAAAACAATTAGTTCATAGTTTGCGATTTATTATATCCTTTTTAAGCTTTATCCCGTAAAAGAGAAAGCACATGGAGACCATGGGGATTGATATTTTGTATGGTGCGAAGCTATATCTGTATAGAATGATGTATAATTGGTTAAATGCACATTCCACGACGGCGATTGCTTCCGCTAGCTCGTACTATAACCGATACAACTTTTTTACATCCCATATGTATACCTACAGTTCCGAGTTTTCATACCAGATCAAATAAGAACCTAGTTAGTAGCTACAGTTTTAATTAATGTAGTTTTTTTGTGTTAATACATACGTAAATTTTGGTGTATAAATTATTGAACACATACGTAAGTTTTGGTGTATAAATTAACTACATATTTTATTTTATTTTATCTAGATTAACACTATATTGGCATCATATTACGTTACAAAATTTCTATTCTAGGATTCAACAATATAATATAGTGAAACTAGCGACCCGTCCTGAATTTTATCACTGGAATTTATCGAATTACAAGGTACTCTTTTCTAAAAAATTCCGGACTATAGCAAGTACCGGTTTTAGGCAAGTACTCTATAATCCGACACATTCGTCAATTCGAAACTGCCCTGAAAAATGTTTGTCGGTTTACCGGGGGTCCACTGTATTACATTATTATAGCCAATATTTTAATTATATTATTTTATCTTTATATCAAGGATATTTTAGAATTTAGACTCACTGTTGGACGCGCTGTTCTCTAGGTCCAGAAATCACCCTTGCAAACAGATATATATATATATATATATATATATGTGTGTGTGTGTGTGTGTGTGTGTGTGTGTGTGTGTGTGTGTGTGTGTGTGTGTGTGTGCGTGCGTGTGTGCGTGCGTGTGCGTGTGCGTGTGCGTGTGCGTGTGCGTGTGCGTGTGCGTGTGCGTGTGCGTGTGCGTGTGCGTGTGCGTGTGCGTGTGCGTGTGCGTGTGCGTGTAAGTGTGCGTGTGCGTGGGCGCGTGCGTGCGTGCGTGCGTGCGTGCGCGCGCGCGCGTGTGTGTGTGTGTGTGTGTTGTACTCTGAAGTGAAAAAAAGTTGGTTACAGCCTGTATACGTCCCACTGTTGGACACAGATATCCTATCATCTCCGCGACGGTTATGAAGCATTTAGTCCACCGCACTGCTTCAGTACACTTCACACGTCTTAGTAACGTTTATATCACTGAAACATGCAAGTTTTTCTTACGGGGTTTTCCTTCACCGCCGAACACGTGACAAATCAGCACTTCAAATTTGTATTTAATTTAAATCGGGTTTGCGTATCAATTAATTTGTTGTTTTATTTGTTTATAAAAAAACCTACCTCCACAATAGGATTTTCTCCTGTATCGTGGAGGCAGCTTACAGACATAATTATTATTAATAATATAATTATTATTTTGCACAAGGACAAACAGCCAGACCCGGAACAATTATTTGTAGGTCATACAAATACTTGTTCCGTGCGGGATTCGAACCCGCGCCGTGGCCTGCAGCGCAACTCATTGCTAAGCCACTGCGCCACGGAATCCTCAACGTTGAAGGATCTTAATTTATTTTCATAATAGGAATATCTAGAAAGACTACTATATATTCCTAATATGAAAATATAGACTAGATTATGCCAAGCGTAAAATACTTAGACCGGAAGCAACGTCAAAGTTGCGAGACGTG
Organism: Parnassius apollo; assembly: GCA_907164705.1. Lineage (NCBI taxonomy): Eukaryota > Metazoa > Arthropoda > Insecta > Lepidoptera > Papilionidae > Parnassius > Parnassius apollo. Next base: position 3,904,211 of record CAJQZP010000081.1, read on the forward strand.
GTATATATATATAACGTAACAAATTCTAGTCTCCAATTTTAACATTGTAAAGTTTAGTTTAAACTCGAGATCGTCTCTATGTATACCGATATTCTCGCGAACTCGTTAAAGGCAATAAGTGAAGTCGAGACCCTTGAGACTTTATTATTCGAGACACGCCGTGGCTTCTGCCGTTTTTTTTCTTTATCATAGCTCACAACTGTTATATTATCAGCACTGAAACTTTTACACAATAATATTATATTGTTTTGTATCGTTACTCTAGAATGGATGTTAAGATGTTAACCATAGTTGCTGCGTTTGATAGGCGGTTTAGCAAACGTAGCTTTTTTACTATTTAGCGGAGTGACAACTGGCTCAGGAAGGTATTTTCTGGCGTTATTTGGGGGAGGTCTATGTTCAGCAGTCGATTTGTAAAGACTTTTTAAGTTAACTATTATTTTATTGTTTTGCAGTCTTGTAGTGGCGGTTTAAAATCTATTCAACCAATTTCGTCGTGGAGTGATATACGACTTTGAGAAATTGAGCCTGGCCTAATTTCGGGCACGGCGTCCAGTCTCAAAGTACAATAGCCGTAAACAAACACAGATGCACTCTTTATTCCCTTACTCTCCTAGTCCCATTGGACGACAATCTGTTACGGCCGAAGAGCACCCCTGGTGGCGGAGAATTCCTGGCTGAACATCCACGACCAAGTTATCCTACTCTTCCTGAGCGTGGGTGCTCAGGCTGCCCCGCGTATACTGGGGGGGGGGCAATTCCACTTGACAAAAACAGCTCGGGGCAAGCGGAGCAATTTTTTAAATTTTTGCCATATCAGGGGACTTCATGTCCCGGGCTGGATTTTTCGTATAGTATCAGGCGCAGGACCAACAGCTTTAAGTGCGTCCCGAGGCACGGGGGTGAAACACCGCCACCTTCCTACCTCATGAGTATCTGGACAGAAAAATAAAATTATTGATTTTGGTCCGACCTGGTATTCGAACCAGTGACACATGACCAGCAGTCTCGCTTAAGACTACTAGACCGACGAGGTAGATGTAAATTACCGTATAAGTAATGGGAGCAGTAGGATATATCCTTCTCGTATTGCGGGCGCTAATACACGTGCAAAGCGTGACAGATTACGGCAAACCCTTCCTACCAATGCTTCCCTATTGTATTATTAGGCATAGTGGTCGCGGAAAAAATTATTTCGTTCATCATGCAGTGAGGTTTACACTTTACGTGATGTGTGAAATAATTTTGTAATTTCATCCAGAAGGGACTGAAAGCTCTTTAAAATCAAATTTCAAAATACTTTTTTTATTGAGTAATATGGTGACAATATGGGTGTGGGTGTTAAACAAGCGCACAGTCCACCTGATGGTAAGTAAATGCTGTGGCCTATAGACATCTACATTTATCTTCGATTAGGAATCAAAATACAGATTCGTTATCACCCCTGAGGACTAAGATGGAATGCCTCGTTTCCAGTACACTGCAGCATTAAGGTCGCGAATTGTACGCTGGTATTTTGTGAGAGGGTCCTTCCTCGCTCGAGCCGACCCATTACTTTGTACTACTTACAACCAGAATATTTAATATACATTGGTGTATATTATGTGTGCGAAACTCGCACTTGGCCGATAATGCTTTAAATATATTTTAGTGATAATGTTCGGTTGGTACTAAGAACAATTTTAAATACGCTATTAAATTACATCGCGAAGTAGGAACTAGAGGAGTTTACGAACAAGTTTATTTCGGTCTTTTACGATATCCTGCCATTTGTTGTACTCTTTTAAGGATACATTTTATGTTTGTGCGGATTATTTATATTCATACTAAATTTTAAATAATTGCGTTATATATTAAAAAGAAAAACTAAAAGACACACAGTAATTCCTTTTGCATGTTAAGTATTTCTTTAATTAAGTATTCCCGTTTCTTATTCTTAACATTATCTTATGCTCGATATTTTATTATACGAAGTGTATGGCGGTCGTCCCCACTAGGCAGTGACGACGTGGCATGCAGGAAGTCGATGGATGCAGGTGGCTCAGGACTGTTTTGTGGCATTCCTTAGGGGACGCCGTGGACAGCAGTCCAGCTGTGAATTGGTGATGATGATGATGAATATCAGCATTAGATACAAACTTAAAAATTATAATACACGAAATAAGATCACAATTTTATTATTTACAAATTGAAAAACATAAAATTTGTTTAATTTACTCACATAAATAGCAACAGCATGAGAAAATTTTGTATTTGTTTTAGTTTTAAGTCGATTTTTAACTTTTTTTAATATTATACACTTTTGAGCGGACTTATATATAACAACAAACAAGGTTAAGGTAGCCACCGCTAGTCTGTATAAATAGTAATATTAAAAACTTAATACCATATTTACTTCAAATTTTTATGGGACCACACCTGAAATATAACCTATATGTATAATCATATATATAAAAAATGATATTTGTTTGTTCGTATTTCATGCGCCGCCATACCGTTCATCAGATTGCGTTAAAACTTTGTCAACATATTGCTTGCACTTCCGCGAAGGTTATAGGAGTAGTTGGACCCGTTAGGTGGTGCTGTTGTTAAATCCAGACACCACCCGTGCGAAGCCGGGGCAGATCGCTAGTGAAATATTATATTTTTTACTAGCGATCTGCCGATCCGATTTAAGTCGGTTGATTTGTTTCCGGGAAAACGGTGAACATTCACAAAAGTGAAAATCATTCTCACCTCTTCCTTTTTCAGAAACAACTTAAACTGAAAACTTTAAGTACCTACTTGTTCAATTGTAATCACAAAGTATGAATTTCCCCATTACCTAGTGCCGAAAATGGGCTCGTTAACTAACGTGGGAGTTGTTCAACTGTTGTGTGTATCGACTTGAAACTTTGTAAGCAAATACAGTGTTTCATATTAATGACTATTTGCACTATAAAGAAAAGTTTAATACGTCTCAAACACTAAAAAAGTAAATATTTTAAATATCACCTAAACAATTCTTTTAGATCAAGCCATTAATAAAATTGGTAACACAAACCTACAATATAATTAAAAAAATATTTTATTAAAAATTTATTGCTTTTCAGTACATAATTAAAAGTAAAGAGGTAACTCATAGGTTGGTGCTGTTTAAAATATTTCTTTTGTCCTTGAATAATGGTCATTACGTATGAACACAAGTGTTTTAAGACATTCCGATTCATTCGGTACTGCGTTAAACCATTTAATTGCTAAAAGCACGTCGTTGCATTTGAATCAAAATTTCTATGGGACTTGCATTAAAAGTATAAAATATCAGACGCCTGTTGACCATATGGCGTCGATCGTTGAGCATCGACGAAAAGTCATCGGCATTGAGTTCGACACAAATATTTTGGATGGGAAAAGTTATTTTGATTCGGAGCTTGAAATATTCTACTTATAAGTATATTTTAACAATATTTTAATATTTATTTTCAATGAGTAAACTGTCCAAAGCTGGACAATGCACTTTAAGCGTTGCAAATTATCAGTGATCTAAATATTAGGTATGGTTAAAATCTTTGAGTATTTTAATACTCAAAGGTTAAAATATAAGTTATGGAATATATCTCATATTATCGTCGCTTGTATCTCATATCATTTGTGAATGTAGAATTCAATATGTAAAGTTTAATTAGACATTTCTTTTAAACAAAGACAAAGGGAAAGAGACTTGAGTTCCCCTTGTATTAAAAAAAGTATGGCATTATTTTTGCATATCACTGCTTCAACTAATGCTCATTAGTTCTCCGGCTCATTAATTCAATGGTCCATTTTGTTAAGGCTGCAGTGTGCTGGTAGATTCATATTCATGTCCTTCATAAACGTTGTTTGTTAAATTACAGTAGGTGATATATAATGTATTGTCACTGATTGCGAAAGGTATGTTGAGATTGTTTGAACAGTTAAGCGAACGTAACGCATTCACCTTCATAGCAAAGGCCAGGTAATATTAATGAATAGGTAGGTTAATTAAAATAGATAAAAACAAAAAGGTGTGTCAAGATTGTGCATAAGGAAGATCTGTTCACTCTAATTTTATTTAAGTAAGGTTTACTAAGGAGCACACAGCCTACCTGATGGTATGTGGAAGTTGTGGTCAATAAGCGCCTCCATCTATCAGCGACTAAGAATGCGGATGCGTAGTTACCCCCGAGGACTGGGAAGTAAGGCCTCGGTACCAGAATTAAAAGGGGTCTCCGGATGTCTTCACTCACCAAAACTTGCTCAGTCATGCTGATATTTTGTGCAACCATGAATTAGTACTGCCACCATAATATAATGCAGCGTTGTTCTACAACGTGACGTGGTAGAGCGTGGTGAACGTGGCCGACGTGCAATTTAACAGGTAACATGTGTGACGTTATGTACATAGCAGTCCACTTCTGAACATGAGCCCCGAACCAAAACATTATCAGAGAGTATTAATTTGCAGTAATTAAGTAGTCGGACGAAGATAACAGTCTTTCACTCCTTTGACACAGCTTTCTAATTCTGTTTTATCAGTTATGTCAATGTATTCCGCAATGACATAACAGAGTAGAATTTTGCGACACCTATATGACGAGATGCAGTAAGGTATTATTTTAAGCCGTTACCACAGGCTAAAATGGTATACGGAGCCGATATCACTTTGTTTATCTATATTCGACATGTTGTGTCAATGTCAATCGTTAATTCATAGTGATCCGATCGATTACGTTTTCAAGCTACTGGACTGGAAAGGATACGGTATTAACATCAATGGCGAGTACGTCACTCACCTTCGATTTGCCGACGATATAGCCTTATGGCAGAATCGCTGGAGGCCCTTAGCACTATGCTCCATGACCTCAATGGTGTCTCCCAACGGATAGGTCTTAAGACGAACATGGACAAAACAAAGATCATGTTTAATGTCCATGTCACACCTATGCCGGTAGTTTTTGGGAGCACTATGCTCGAAGTTTTTGACGAGTAAGTTTACCTGGGACAAATAGTCCGTCTAGGTAAGTCCAACTTCGACCGAGAGGACAATAGACGGATTCATCTCAGCTGGACAGCGTTCGGGAGATTGCGACAAATTTTCTCGTCAGGCACACCACAAAATTAGATTGTAGAACCAGTACGTGTTGCCAGTAATGACTTATGGATCTGAGAAGTAGCCCTTCACTGTTGGTCGTATGTGGAAGCTAAAAGTCGCTCAGCGAGCTATGGAGAGGGCTATGCTCGGAGTTTATCTCCGTGATAGACTTAAAAACGAGGGTACCCGCCGTAGAACCAGAGTGACCGATATAGCCCAACGGATTAGTAAGCTGAAGTGGCAATGGGCCGGCCATATAGCTCGAAGAACCGATAACCGATGGGGAAAAAAGGTTATCAAGTGGCAGCCTCGTACCAGGCAAAGTGTAGGGCGTTCCCCTACTAAATGTAATGACGACCTGGTAATACATGTAGGAAGTCAATGGATTGGGGTTGACTTGTGAAGGGCTATAATGATGAAGATGATAAATAATAAGAAAAAAGTCTATTCGCGTAATATTATTTACATACACAATTTGCGCAAATTAGTCGTTCACAGGTTACAGGTTAAAAAAATCCATCAATTGTTTCTTTCGAATGGCTAAACAAAATTATTGAAGTAATCAATAATTTTTTTTATTGAAGAAATCAATAATTTTGTTTAGCTATATATATTTGTTTAGTTTGTATATTTTACGTGACCTGGGTCAAAGACAAACTCGTTCACAATGCACACACGTGTTGTTACCTTGAGGCGTATTTTCAACTGCTTGTGATTATTGATTGACAAAAAATAAAGTCTTGTTTATGACATGATATAATGACATATCTACATACACTTTTTTTAATCTTAGAAAAAGGGGCTTTCTCGCTGATGCGATTATGACGCCCTGGTAGTTACAACAAAATTCTTCACTTGGATAAATACTAACAAATATACTTACGTGTTTTGGCATCATCTGATAACGGGTCTTAAAAATACTATTATTACTGCCAATCAATGACAAATGTTAATTAAAATTTTTTCTTTCTATGGAGTTCTAGTCTCATTCTATCAAAACCTTCTTAACCCTAGGGTGCTCGTAGATCAAAACGTACATTTACCTTTAAAACATAAAATAACATAAACACACACGCCCGTCACCCAGAGGGGTAGGCAGAGACTACGGACTTCCATTTGGCTGTATTCTAATACATCTCTATCCCACCCAAGTAACTAATAGATGCACTAGGCGATTAAGAGTGTTTTTAATCTGGCCCATGTTAAATATATCGCCAATTTTTTCGATTAACTTCCGTCTAGGGCGTCCCTTGCCTACTCTGCCGTTCACTTGGGCAACATCAACTTGCTTAGTCATTCTTTCCTCATTCACACCTATCTTTTTCCATGACAACGGTCATGTATAAAGAACATCTACTATTAATAGTTATGCACACATTCAGCGGCTCCATTGTCAATCCGCTTCAAAGCTTAATAGGTTAATTTGTAACAAGCTCGCTCTGAGTAGTGTGTAATGCTTTCTTTACTGCTCCGATTGTCGTTTAACAGATTTGCCCTGTCGGAAGAATCAAATTAAGTGAAGCGTGTCGGCTTCACAATGAATTAGTGCGGATTTTTATCGTTTAGTAAAGAGCTTCATAAAATTATTAAGTTGGTTATATTGTTGAAGTGATTCTTAGATACCGCGTGGCTTTGAGGCCATAGTAGGTATTTCACTACTGCGTTGGAGATTGTATTTGTTAAGAGTTGGAAATGGAACACTGCATTTAAACCTACCTATGATGTTATCGTATTATGATGATCATGATGACCTGATGACGGATTCAAATTGTCGTATAAACTTAACATTTGATATGAGTAGGCGAAGAGTGACTTTTGCGTTTGAACACTCTATACTAAAATACTGGATGACCTTTTTTACCGTCTGTAAAAAATAGGGTGTAACGTGAACACATATGTAATTTAATTGTATTTATCATTTTCAATCATCATTATTTTAAAAGAAGAAAGTTTTGAGATATTGTTTATATTCCTATGGCACTGAAATTTTACAAAAAATAAAAACAATTTTTTTTAATTAAACGTTTGAAAAAAAGTTTGCGTAAAGTATGTATATAAAGATAAAAAATATGATTTGAATTATGAATGCCTCGATACGCTTATTTGTCGATACGATACCGATACCGATGCTCTTGTAAAAATATCGGCGATACCGATACCGATACGCTTATTGGATTCAAAATGACGGTAAAATAAATAAAACACCAGTCAGGTTATTTTTTATAGGAGGAGGGTGACAAACGAGCACACAGTCCACCTGATGGCAAGTGGTTGCAGCCGCCCATAGACATCTACATCTATCCTAGATTACAAAACAAAATGCATATGCGTTGTCATCAGTGAGGACTAAGATGGAATGCCTCCTTTCCATTAAAAAGGGTCTCCGGTTCTCTACACCATACGTTATACAGCAGCGTTAAGCTACTATTTTACGCTAGTAATCTGTGAGAGTGTGGTCCTTTCCCGGTCGAGCCGACCCATTCGTGCTACAACTATACTACTAATATAGCTGCAGTATGCACCACATACAGGTTTTTTAATTAATATAAAAATAAATAAGCAGGAAATACTAAATAAAAACTTTTAAAACTATAGACAGTTTCGTGTGCAACGAAATAGACGAGATAACACGCGCGTTTGCATTAACTTTTTTGAAGCGCAAAATTTGAAAAGTATCGTTGAATCGGCCATAAAAATATCACCGATGTCGACATATCGGTGATATTCGAGTTTGTCGATTATAGTATAGCATCGGCATCGCTATCGGATTCAAAATTTTTGTTTTTACTTTTTGTAAAATAGGTGCCATAGGCTTCTACTCCGTTCACATGTTACGCCTTATTTTTTCAGACGGTAAAAAAGTCATCCGGTATACCACCAGAGATGTTAGCTTTCACCAGTATTCTAAAGAGAAGATGGAAGCCGTGTGATATCAGCTAAGGGAAAATCATCATTCTTAACATTTTATAATGTAATAATTGATGGTAATTGGATGCCGATTGGTGCCGTCTGCTGCCGTCAGAATATCCACTATCCTATATCGTCCCGTGGGTGTCCCAAGAAGCGACAGAGTTTGTTGTTACAACAAGTGATGGGCGTCCATAAATTACGTGAGGTGTTTTTTATAAGTTTTCTGTCCCTCCCCCCTGGTGAGATCTCGTGAGATTTTATTCAACCCCCTCCCCATCCCCAATTTCACGTGAGATTTTTCAAAATGTGGGTTTCTTACGTTTTAATCGCGTTGGATTGTTAATGTAAAAGGAAAAAAAATGCTTCGTGCTTTCATTTACGACTAGTTAAGACTAGTAATCAATATTGCTGAGAGTTATAAGTGTAATAAAAATTTAACAATAGAATACGATAATCGTATTACGATATACGCTTAAGATTAAATCTTAGGCATGTACAATCTGGATTAAATGGACCAAAATAGTATAATTTTTTTGTTTCAATCAGAAAAAAATATGTGATACGTGATATTTGCCGAGACCTCCGCTCTCTCCGACGTAAGATTAGTGAGATTTGACTCGACCCCCCTTCCCCCCTTAAACATCTCACGTAATTTATGGACGCCCCCCTTACTGATTACAACTCAAGTTAATAAAAGAATGCGGTTGACGACCCACCCGCCAGGCGTCAACTATGGCAATATCCCCAATATGTGGCAATATATGGGGGAGGCTTATGTTCAGCAGTGGACCTTTGTAGGCTGTAATGGATAGATGGATGGATGGAATTGGATGCTGTAGTCCATAGACTCTTACATCTAAACTCTCAAACTCTCTGAGGTCTAAAGTGGAAGGCTTCGAATGGAATGGAATCGGAATGTAAAGGCCTCGTTACCTTCAAAAGGTTTCCTGTTCTCGTCATTCGCTAATATGAAATACAGTAGCGTTGTGCTGTTCTTTAACGCTGATATTATACTCGAGAATGATGCACCTCTGGTAGAGTCGATATAACCTATTCGTTCTGCAACTACAGATTAACAAATTGTTCCCACGTAACTGCAGGCGCAATAACCTACAGTATGGATATTTTATTGTGGTTAAAGGTAAAGGATCTGTGTGTTTTTTCAGTTCTCTTAGTCGTATATAATTTTAGGATCCGGATTTAAGATCATTGTTAAACGGCTAGATTGTTGTATTATTTCCCAATGAAATAATTAATATACATTTTGTTATTGTTAATTGTTTCGTTTTTTTTTCAAAAGACACATTTACTCTAGGCTCACCGCACGCATTTAGTCATAATTCCGTTTAGTTACTCATTTATTCATAGTTTGCCTGAATGAATGATTACATTTCAATTTAATTAATAATAATGTGTGGTTTTGGTTATAACGCTGAGTTTTTTGTTGCTTAGTCATTATGTGTTTATTCATTTGATTGTTTTTTCTGCGACTGTGTCCTTCCCGTAGAAAGCGGTAGATAGTATGGAACAAAATAATTACATAGCTATGATAAAAGGGTGTATGTTAGGGAAGACGTTGCATTTCATCACTCATGCCCTTTTCACATAGAAATATTCACATATTACGTGACTGCGATGAAAACTATAGTCGCTTTTTGACATGATAACTAGTTGGTTTCTATACTCGCGCATACTGAAATATGACTATTTTTGTGTTTTATTATTCCTTCAGTCAGTTAACTTAGCAGTTAAGAAAATATTATTTTGACCATCAAACTAAATTTATTGCAATTGCAATCAACACGTTTTAAATTAAATCTTAGTTAACACCGGCATCAGAACAGCAATAGTTTAATAGTATTATTATATCTACAGCGCCAGTTACGGCACCACGCAACTTTAAAATAAGTTATATGTTTTAAAAACGAAGTAATGATTATGGTAGCAAGGGCCATTTAGTTATAATTGTTACAAGGCTTAAATTTTATAGATTCTAAGCTCCATAACTAATTTAACCTTTAAAATGTATGTATATGATAGCCGTTCATGTAATACTATATCCAACTAGCCTTGTGGATAATTCATCAAAAATCCAGTTAAAATCGTTAGTCCAGAAATTTTTTATATGTTGAATAATAATGATTTTGTAATCCGAGTCTGCTAAGATTAGAACCTAAGACACTAAATTATTAATGGCTTTTCTACTATTTTAATAGTTTGTAAAGTAAAACGTAGTAGAACCTCGCACCAGTTGTATTAGGGCTGTACGAATGGGTCAGCTTAACCGGGAAACGACCATGCATTAAGGGGAAATATAACCTCAAATGGCTTAGCAAGATCCTCCGTTATGCCGAAAGTATTGCAGCATTAATTTTGAAATAAATATATGGTAAAGTTGAGGATTAATGTTAAGGACTATGTTAGACGTAGAAATTTTCTCGATAGAAAAAAATCCAAAGTTACCTCCAAACTGAACAATAAACCGCTGTTATTCATAAAATACTTTAAATAAGATCATGAAACTTTGCATACTAACTGAACTAACCATAAAGCAGTGCTTATGTTATTTACTTTTTTTAAAATATCATTATTTTCACTGTAAAAAAGAAATTACCTAAACTATCGGCGCGTAAGCTTGGTTCCTGTCGCTCCGTTAGTATTGCTCCGGCTTTTGAAGAGGAGAAGTTGTGTCGCTTACGATCAGAAAACACATTACGCAACAGGAAGACGTAAAATTAAAATGGGAAATAACCGTTATAAAAATAAGAAGCGACTGGGTTGGCGTTAAGAAACAGGCATATATATGATAAACATAATGAAATAAGTATCTAACTACCTATCTACTTAGAGTATTAGTGATTACAAACATGTCGGTACATAGCATACGACGCGCGGGGAAGTGGGGGCGAAATTAGAATTTGAGCTGACTTACTCTCACCTCTTAACAGAACAACAGCGTGAAATAGCGGTATAATGCTGCTCTGCTTCGTATGGCTAGTGTAGAGATACTTTTTACTTCAGCGGTGATAATGCTTTTGTATTTGGAATATTAATCAATGATGGATGTAGGTGTATTGATCTCCACAGCATTCACTTACTATCAGGTAGGGCGCTCGTTTGTCACCCTTTTATAAAAAAGGTTGTGATTGGAGCATCACCAACTTATGAAACTGTTGCTTTTAGGGATCCAAAAGCGATCTCCTGGGATGTCTATAGAGACAGTCTAAGGAGGAATTTGGAAAATGTTTCCAAAAAGCATCAAAACGATTGAAAGTCTTAGAGTTAGCGACGGAGGCTATAACCGTAGTTATCCATGAAGCTTACCGACGACAGTTGTCCCGTCAAAACGAAGACCACAACACGAAAGGTTTCTTGGTGGAGAACACTAAGCTAATAGAGTCAAGTCAATTAAAAAAAAAGGATCCTTCAATGCATATGCATCCCATTTGAAATTCCATGTCCCATTTGAAATTTCATAATCCTCTCGCTTAATACTCATAGGTGGACTGGTAGTAATAACAGAAGGAACGAAAAATTTAGTGTGTAGTGTAAAGTCATTTGCATTGGTATTGACTAAGAAATCAATATACCGTTCTCAAGTTCCGGTACTATGTTTATTTTGTTGCATAGTTTTCGGAATTTGATAGCATGAAAGGAATCCATATAAAATTGCATTTGACTAGCGGGGTAAATAGACAAAGCGCTCCTCAAGAGATTTTTCATTTAGCTGCTTTGCAAGGGCGAGGATTTTGTCTTTGAATGAAGTGGATTGTGAAGCGAAATTGAGAACTGCGCTCTTGTTGTTATAATTAAAACTACATCAAATAAGGAAGAGTAAGCGCAACACCGTTTGAGTTTAAAAACGAGACGTTTCCTTGTTTTCTTTTTTAATTTGTTAAGAATCTTTTGTCGCGATATAATTTCGTATTTATATTTTGAGACCTCACGGAACTAGTCTTGATTTTCATTTTCCATTCCAAGCCTAAAAGCCTGAATAGCTAACTTTCTGCAGAGTTTTTGGCGTTCGGCATATGTTTTGAACTGCGGCAATGTAACACAGATTAATATAATTGTTATTAGGTAGTACGTAGTTTTCTAGGTGGTAAAACTCCTATTCCGTCTAGGTAAGTACCAGCAGTTCGACATTCGGAAAGGTTCGTAGAATATTATAGTCATCTTCCTCCTATCAACGTTCCGGGTAGTCTGCAGTTTGTGATCGTATCCTGGACGGCCCCAACCATTACATCAGATTTGATAGACCACAAATCCTCGCAATAGAACACTGATTCCTACCAAGGATAATACGTGAGGCTATTGAAATTAAAAAAAAAACATCCTAATTTCAATAGGGAGTGAGGCTGAGTGCTACCACCTGCTTGAGATCCTATAATCAATAAAATTAAAATTAAACCCAAGCATACCACTGCAAGACTTCAAAACACTGTCAGTTCATTTTGCATAGATCTGACCATATGCAGTAGTTAAAAAAGCTGACGGTACTCCGGGTTTAACAATGACATCAGGACGTCAGTCATCTCCGTCCCCAGTAACCATGGGTCCTGGAAAGCACCCGAAACGTCGGGAATTAAAAATAATTAAAAATTAAACGAGATAAAATCCGTAAAAGTAGTTTTAATCAGTCGTCTTCCTGTTCGTTCCTCGCTAAAGCTCAATATTTTTATACCTGTAGGGTGTAGTTCCCACATTTGTTGATAGATGATATAAAGGTTGCTATGATATGATAAAAGTTAAAAAGCTAAAAGTTACGGCCTATATAAGTCCCACTGCTGAGCACAAGCCTCCTCTCATTCCTGAGAGAGTTAAGGGCAAGGAAATGTCCGACGCGCTGCCCCAATGCGTGTTGGCGAATTTTTCGTCCTCGTGATATACTATACTTCTTCTTTTTCTCAGACATGCAGGGTTTACAACGATGTTTTCATCGCTGCCATTCTAGCCATTAAATATAACATTTAGTATATTGATTGCATTTAATTACATAAATAATTCTATCTTTTGTATATTTTATTTTTTGTCTTTATATGTTTGTAGTATAGGTAGTTGTGTATATATATACAACACACAAATATATATTCTTTTTGTCACACCAATTTGCCCTACCCCCCACCGAGCCGTGGTAGCTCAGATGGTTAGAGCTCGCTGTAAATTTCACAGTACGCGAGCAAACCGGTTTCGATCCCCGCCGGTACCAAAGAAATTGTTAATTGCAATTTTAAGTGCTGATTTACCATGTGCTCGGCGGTAAAGGAAAACATCGTGAGGAAACCTGCATGTCAGAGAAATAAATAAAAAGATATATTTCGAAGACATGTGAAGTTCGCCAACACGCAATGGGGCAGCGCGGCGGACAATTCCTTGCCCTAAAACCCTCTCAGAAATGAGCGGAGGCCTGTGCCCAGCAGTGGGACTTATATGAGCTGTAAGTTTTGCCCTACCCCTAACATTTTCGTATAATCCCGTACATTCATTGGTTATTTGGAAGATTTTGCTGTCAGGAGTAAGATCGCTCGTTGCATACTTCTTTTGTATATATATATATATATATATATATATATATATATATATATATATATATATATATATATAATCTGTATGTTTTGTATGATGTGCAATAAAGAATATTTAATAAATAAAAAAAAAATGTTTTCTTTCCTTCACTGCCGAGTACATGGTAAATCAGCACTTTACTTTAACTTTACTTTTGCAATTAACAAGATCATTGGTGCCGGCAGGGATCGAACCCGAGTTGCTAGTACGTGAAATTTACACTTAGACCCTGAACTACCATTCCCTGATATGATAATATGATATTAGTATGATAACAAAACGACTGCTTGATATGATTACCTGTAATACACTAATCACTAAGTATTGGCTCATAAAATGCTGTCTTAATAAGAGTTCTAAGTTAACAAGTTTAAATACATACCTTTGTAGGTAATTGTGAAGTACGTTTCATCGTACAGTACTTATACTTTTACATAAAAATTACTCTCGTAGCAGTTTTATCTATCGCTGCTTGAATATGACTAAAAATAATTTTTATGATATAGACCTATTTAGTAACCTTTTGACTTCAATAAAAACAAAAGCGGATTGCCGATCCCACTTACGGACGACCTGCACCTTTGAAAATGCTTCCTATCGCAGATATGGGAATTTCTGGCGTAAATTCGTGAAGATTTTACCGCTTCAGGTCTTAGTACGACATGCACGGGACGAGAAAAGGTGTTTTTTTTTATAATGGAATGGGTTTGACAAACGACCACACAGTCCACCTGATGGTGAGTGGATGCTGTGGTGTGGTCCAGACATGTAAATTTATCCTTAATTAAGAATCGAGATGTAGACGCGTTGTTACCCCTGAGGACTTAGATGAAATGCCTCGTTTCCAGTAAAAAGAGTGTCCGGTTCTCTACACTCACCATACGAAACACAGCAGCATTAAGCTACTATTTGACGCTGGTATTCTGTGAGAGCGTGGTCCTTCCCCGGACAAGCCGACCCATTCGTGCTACAACTATACTACTCGTATTGCTCTACCTCGTATAATGCTAATGCTAACTATCTTATGTAACCATAATACGGCAAATAATACCATGTATTCATACTTTGTAGTGTTTGAATATGTATAGCATTGTCCTAGATTTAAGAGTCTAATAATGTAAGATAAATTATGAAAGTTGTTTGGGCACTTTTATCTGTTTTTAGGTAACCTTAATACATATAAATATACGTGACACGATTGTTTGTCCGCGATAGACTCCTTACAAACTACTTAACCGATTTTAATCAAATTTGCACACGTGTGCAGGTGACCCACAATGCTATTTTTGTGAAACGCTTTAACGATTTTTTGCAATACATATAATGTATTCATACTTTGTAGTGTTTAATATGTATAGCATTGCAAGTAATAGTCCTAGATTTAAGAGTCTAATAATGTAAGATAAATATGAAATGTTTGGGCACTTTTATCTGTTTTTAGGTAACCTTAATATATATAAATTACGTGACACGTTGTTTGTCCGCGATAGACTCCTAAACTACTTAACCGATTTTAATCAAATTTGCACACGTGTGCAGGTCACTAGGAAAGCGAATGACCCACAATTATTTTTGTGAATTTAAGGATTTTTAATTAGGACATGACAAAGGTTCGTCGAAAAGGGCAGAACGTCTGCCTGGCAAGCTACTGTTAATATAAATATAAATTACGTGTCACGTTGTTTGTCCGCGATGAACTCCTGAACTACTAACCGACTTTAATCAATATTGCACACCGTGTGTAGTTTGCTCCAAATTGAGAGATAGGATAATTTTTTTGCCCACAATTTTTTTTTGCGCATTTAAGGATTTTTAATAGGACATGACAAATTGTCGTCGAAAAGGGCAGAACAACGTCTTCCTTGCAAGCTGGTGTTTATGTAATTTTTTTTGTTAAGGACTGTTTGTGTCAGAATAAAGAGAGAAAAAAACTTCCTATTGAGGAACTAAAAAATTGGATGCATACTTCGATGTAATTAGGGAGTAGAACCGAAGGCTCGGTTATTATTTTATACATAGTAGCAACGCTCCAGACTCGGGCCGACAACTGTGGACGTATATGTGTCTTACGAACTACAGCGTGGCCGCTTGTTATGTGATGCTTTTTTTCTTTGTCATTTTTATTGAAATAAAAAAGTTGTTTTAAAATATCTCAGTACATGCATTTATTTTTCTACTAAATATTTGCAACTACATATATTACATAAAATTCCAATAACGTAGACAATTTGAAGGTGGAAGGCACAAAATAAATCATTCATATGCATATTTGAAATGCATCGAATTTCTCTCCTTTCGCAGCACATAAATATTCTACGAAAGTTTCAAATACTAGGGGTGCTATTTCTACTTTTCGAGAAGTATAAAATTATGTTAGTTCTTCTTCCTCGAGAGGGTAGATCAGGCGTTCGTTTGTCACCTATATTCTATAAAAAAATAATGTGGAAAGTGGAAGTTTTATGGTTCCTAGACAGAAAAAAGTAGCTTTAGCGTGGGATTACCTACTTTAATAACATTTTTAATTTGCCGTCAACACGCTAGAAATTACGCTACGAATGGATACCATTTTTATCCATAAAATTCTTAACCGTAAAGGAAATAAAATAATATAAATATTTTATTTTCTTTACGGTTAAGAACAGTCGTTGCTCAGAAGACTGCATTAAATTGGATTAAAGGACTTAAGATATATTTACGTAGTATACTATTTTTCGAAAAGGATATATAAGGTATATATATATATATATATATATATATATATATATATATATATATATATATATATATATATATATAAATAAAATGAAATCCTTCCACACCTAAGGTTGATTAAGTTGGGGAGTTTTGAATTTGTCTTAATAGTTACTTAAGACTACATTCTATTATATTTCTTTCATTCAACTTGTGATATAATATATAGTTCTTAGTCCATCCAAAACGGGAGATAATTAAAATGTTGACAAAGAAAAGAGTTGCACGTTACTACAATTGAAGTTTTAATTATAGTACCGAACAATCAACAATTTTAATTAGTTACCTAACTGAAGAATGAAAAATGTTTATTTGATAGAAAACAATTACAAGTCATTGAAGTAATCGTTGTAACCCACACTTGGTAATCCTGTATCATGGGTAATATTACGTTTCTTACAATAATTTAAGATGATAAATAAATACTGAGGTCATAAAAATCCACCATCCTGCAATTGGCACAACAAGAATAAGATTTATTTTTTTTAATTAGAACTTTTGGCCTGTAGTGGGACCAGGCTGTTGTTTGCTGTAATTTTTTTAATAATGTAATTTGAACAACAAAATAAGAAGTCTAAACTGCACACCACCTGGCGTCGTAAAATGGAGGCTCTGTTACGTAACTTAACTCTAACGGTCCGACTGGCAAGTGTGTTGCATTTGAACTTTAGAAGTTTCCCTTCACGGCTAAGCAGCGTCTGTCGCGATGATGTACAACTTGGCAACTGGTGGGTTTTCTTTAATATTTTCAAGCGAAACTGAATAGCATGTTTCCGGAAAATGGATTTCGTGAAGCGTTCGGTCTGGGAAGACTGCAAGATATTATAGTCTTATAAGAGAATTAATGCAGATAATTTAATCCCTATGTATCTATGTATATGGCGTAGTCATTCGCTGTAATAAAGATATTTAAAATAAGGATTAACTGTTTCAAACTCTTGTTCTTCTAGCATGATGGATTACGTCGCGCTGTCGACTCTAACTTGTTAGATAATTGAAACATGATATAGGAGTTTTCAAGCGAGCATCCCCTAGGGAAGTTTTGTTATAGAAAAGTCTCGTCCACTTTATCCTCCGATATATTTTCTTTCGAAAAGGTTACGGTATCTTAGAATCGGCAGCGTAATTGACTTGAGAATTTATTCATTTTATAAAATATTGTAAGAAATGTAATTTTTTTCACGATTTACTAGTGTTAGTAGAGCGACATTGAGCTATATTATAGCTGTATCGCGAAAAGGTGGGCTAAACGGATAGGACTACGCTCTAACCCCCTAGGGAATAACAATGGTATAAGTAAAAAAGGTTTCCGGTTTTCTACATTGACATACGAAACACAGCAGAATAGCAACACAACGAAGCTGTGTTACTTCTTTAGTGACGAGAACTGGAGACCCTGGTTATTTCCTGATAATAGGGCGTTCTACCACAGGCTGCGGGCACGAAATTAGGGGGTTTCGGCGACGGTTTAAACTTCAACTTTGTTACAATACAAAAACATTTCAAGTTTTACTCAACGATACAAGTAATAATTAGAGCTCTCTGCGACCGGCTAGAACAGATAAGTAAGTCTAGTTTACTTATTTGTGATAGCTTTCGATTGACAGTGTAAATGCAAATTAGTATACATTTGACGCGTCAAAAAAGCGACAGTAGCCTAATGGCAGGGCGCGTACCGCGAACTCAAAAAATTCGTGGTTTCAAATTCGCCATTCGATTGCTGGCTTGAACCACTCGTAACACAAGCAATTTAAGCTAACCACGAGTGGTTAAGGGGAATATTAGTAATGTTTATAGCATTGTTAATATTCTTTAAAAAAATTGACGCTGCTATTAGATCTTTTTCTAAATTTGTTGAGTTTTGTGAGATTTCGTTTAGACATCCTTAGCAAGGTAAGACCTCAGTATAGAGCCTTTGACGGCGCATACGGCGTGGCGTCTTAAAAAATATTGCTGTTGCTTCAGTGTCCTAGATTTCACCCTCCGGACCTTAGGCTTAGACGTTAGATTCAGGGTAAGGCGTCAGTAGAGAAATAGAAAATGTATCCAATTTATTCATGTTAAACGACAAATAGTATGGTGTTATTAAGTAACAATAACAGTAGCAGTTTAGTTTTGAAATCTATGGAATCAATAGAAAATGTTATGGGACAGGAAAATGTCCGTTGCTTTGCTCCAGTACGAATTTGCGGTCTCTTTCAAATTCTCAGACCAAACAGGTTGGTTTTAATTACAACCACGCAGTTGGATTAAAAATTTTCATTGTGTCGGCGAGGATTCGAGTTCAAACTGGTCACGTATAAACTTTAAAGCGATTGTCCGAGATTCAACGCCGCATAGTCAGACTTACGTAAAAATATATTTTGTTATTTATTTCATATTTTGTGGTGAGCCACGTGGTAGGGCCACGCTGCAGATATATTATGGCTGTAGCACGAATGGGTCGGCTCGACCGGGGCAGGACCACACTCTCACAGAATACCAGCGTAAAATAGTAGCTTAATGTTGCTGTGTTTCGTATGGTAAGATTAGAGAACTTGAGACCCTTTTCACTGGAAACGAGGCACTCCATGTTATTTATCAGGGTGACAACGCATCTACATTTTGATTCCTAATTAAGAAGAAATGTAGATTTCTATGGGCCACAGCATCAACTTACCATGAGGTGGACTATGTGCTCGTATGGCACCCTTATTCTATAAAAAAATCGCATAAATATTACTTAATAAGTTGCGTTTCACATTCGAAGTATCATCGAAAGCAATTGATCAACGACACGCGCAGCTTCGTCCAATAAACCCAATAGAACTCAATACACCGGTCGCCGGCGAACTTTATTACCGCACATCAATCTGCTCCAATTTGTTTATCGGGAAATACAGCGCGTTGGCGTTGAATGTTTGGCGTTACGATGCCGGCAACTCGATTTGATGAGCTTATAGTTCTGTTATATTGACGATAAGAGGTTTTTATGTAGGTATATGTTTTCGCGCAAGATCTTTGTGTGATATTTCATAAGAAATGACTAGCTTGTACAAATTATATTATTATTGTAGCTTTATAGTCATTTATTCATGACACCGTCGTGATACGCCACCGTTTTACTATTATTATTTTATTTATTAAAGGAACACAACAAAATGCATATGTATACATAATATATAATATTAAATATCTTAATCACAGAATTAATATACGATATAAATATGAATAAATATTATTTATTAAATGTATTTAAGCGTAATAATAACAAAAGGGTTACATACCCTTCGGCGGGTTATTATGCAGAAGACTAAAAAGTTGAAACTAAAATGTCTGGCGTATATGAACTATGAGAGGGCCTTTGATTCAGTCAAAATTTGAACGGGCTACAATTTCTTCAGCGGTGCCAAGCGGACCGTCGGTATCTATTATATAACCTATATAAGCCTATTATCTATTACTACATATTACCTATTATATATTTATTTATATTCTACTGCAAAAAAGGTGTAAGATGCTTCTAAAGACGCTTTCAAGCTAACATATTGGAAACGATACGATATTAATATCGATCGTGAATACATCACATATCTTCCATTTGCCAACGATATAGTCATTATGGGAAAATTCTTGGGGGTCGATGACTGACCTTATTAGTGTTTCTTAATGGGTAGGGGAGACTGGGGCTGGTTGTGACATTTTTTTATAGTGTCGCAATTTTTTGTTTGTTTGATTGTTTTACCGGAATGTAGGTTTGTTTGAATAAGTAATTATTCGGGTTATTAATTTAAAAACAATTTTAGATACCAGACTATTAGAAGTGACATAAAAGAATTAATTGGCGTTTTAGGCAGCTGGTTGTTCACTATAAGGGGCATAATGTTACAACAAAAACCAAATGTAATATAACACTTTTTATTGAGAATAATGACAGTTTATAACAATTATTATGTATACAATGTCAAACTATATTTTCTATATAACAGTCTTTTGCATCATTAAAATAAACACATAGTAACTTCGTTGAACAAAATCATAATCTTATTATTAGACTTACGCCTTATAAAAATAAAATTTAGGTAACTTCCAACCGGCACAAAATTATAAATTTCTTTATTAAACAAAAGCTGAGTATAAATTGAAGATGAACAAAAAATAAAAAATAAAATTACATTAGCAAAAAAATAAATAAGTCAAATATATCAGTCGGCAAGCAGCACTACGGGGTAGGTACTAACAAGTAACAACCTGCCCCGATCAAATGTCACTTTTAGCCCCAACGCCAAAACTGACCTTTTAAGGTTAAGTAGTAAAAACACAAATAAGTATAACTGTATAAACGTAAATTCGATGCAATAAGAAAGGATTAGGGCACACATATCACAACACACACATATCTGCTTTAAAGGAAAAGAGGTACCAATATTACGAAAAAACTAAAATGTTACTAACATCCAGTTTTGACGGCAACATGTACGGGCTCCTCTCATAAAAGCCCTGGGCGCCACAGGTTCGCGCGGCGTGCTATCCGATGGTCGCGTGATCATTTGTATCTTTCTCACGACAATACAGCGTTCTCAGTTTAGCCACCGTTTCCGCTGTAACTACCTACCCCTGTCACTACCAGCCCCAGTCTCCCCGAAGTACGTTTTAACATGAACATAGACAAGACAAAAATTATTTTTAACGTCTATGTTACACTTGTACTGGCAGCTGTTTGGAACACTACGTTCGAAGTTGTTAGCGAGTATGTGTACCTGGGGCAAAATCTCTGATTAGGTAAGTCCAACTTCGGCCGACAGGTCAATTGAATAATCTTGCTCCGCGGGGCTGCGTTCAGAAAACTGCGATAGATCTTCTTGTTCGTTAACCCTTAGAGCCTTAAGACAAAAGTGTATAAGACAAGACTAGTGACAAGAGTAATTAACATAGCTCGGTAGCTGATCATGCAATGGGCCCGCCGTATAGCATAAGTACAGTCGATGGGGAAGAAAAGTTCTTGAGTGTCAGACTTTAACGGGTCGTTAAAGAAATGTGTTAGTTATGTGTTAATTTGATTTTTAGCGCATTCTCACCAATACATATACGTGGTAGAGCCAGGCTGCAGCTATATTATGGTTGTAGCACGAATGGGTCGACTCGACCGGGAAAGGACCACGCTCTCACTAGATACCACCGTAAAATTGCAGCTTTTACTGGAAACGAGGCATTCCATCTTAGTCCTCAGGGGTGACAACGCATCTGCATTTTGATTCTTAATCGAGGATAAATAAATGTAAATGTCTATGGGCCACAGCATTCACTTACCATCAGGTGGACTGTGTGCCGTTTGTTACATTTATTCTATAAAAAGGGACACTTTATGTTAGTGCCGAATTTTCGTCGAGATAATTATGGTATTATCCGATTTTTGCAGCCTGTACCCCACTCCTGTGTTCGAAAGCTATAAGAATTCCTTGTCATCTTTAGCCGGATCATCAGCCCGAGACACTTACGATCAAGAAGAAACTTATATTATTGTACATATTATGTAGGGGAACCATGACGGAGTGGTTAAGGTTTGATGATGCATAAAACACAGGTTTTTGTAATCTACTAGTCAACATTATTTTTTTAACTATTCTTTAGTAATAAGTCTTTCAGTTTATCAAAGAATTAAACAATGATGTAAAGTTTTAAACACATTAATTCAACAAATACCTCTCCTTTCTCCCCATCTTGGCACACGGGTGGGGCAAGACAGGTTACCCCTAAGGCAATATGGAGTACCTGACAACAAACAGGTATATCTAATTATCTATTGCCTTGACAGTAGAGATGTATATGTATGATTTCATGGTCGTCATCTTCTACATCGGCGATTTTCACCTTTCTTTCTAGCGTACTCTGTGGGACTGAATATGTTTTGAATGAATATGTAGGCAGCAGCCCATTTTGTCTTCTAATACAGCAGTTATCGCGTTTCGCATCGCTTCTTCTGACTTGTCTTTTTTTATAGTTTCTGACCATTCTGAAATGATAAAAACTTTAATTTTGATTTCTAAATTTATGAGGGGCAAGATGGCGTACGGTCTATTTTACCCAAAACCCTATCATGTTCATTCTCGTTTTACTCAAATGATTTAAATACTGTCGGAAATGATATTAAAAAAATCTATTAAATAAAATATGTACCCATATAAATAGCTAAATTCTGCATCAGTAACACGTCTTCGATATTTTATTAAATTAATGTCCCGTGTAATAAAAATTAGAAATTATCAAGATTATCTTGCAAATGACAGATAGTGCTCTAACTTTTTCACTCGACCACTCGTTTCGGTGACTCGTTGTACACTGGTGGCAGTGGTGGCAGCATGTCTTAAGGCATGTGCTCGATTCAGATTGGTGAGTGCGTATCATGACACAGAGACATTGCTTCATCTTGCCCCTCACCCCGTCTTGACCCACCTTCCCCTACAGGTAAACTTGGAGGTACTTTTTGGTTTTAACCTCAATCCTTTCGCACTTAAATCAATAGTGGTACTTAAATCAATAACTCTTTGTGTGCTCCTTAGTCACCCTGAATTATGTAAAAACTACTAATTGTTTCAGCTTTGCTGCAGCTATATAGTTGTAATAGGGGAGGCTTACGTTCAGCAGATTTTTTGGCGCGGAACCTTGAATCTTTTTCTGAAATAAAAGTAGCCTGAGTTACTTCTTATAACATTAAGTATCTGTCAGTGAAAGTCCCGTCAATATCGGTTGGTACCAGACAGATGGACGAAAATTTATAAAAATTGTTTTTTTTTTTTGTTATAAGTACCGTATATACCGTATATTCCATATGTATTTAGTAAAAAGCTGTTAAAACATTATAAACAGACACTTCAATTTTATTTATTTGTATAGATTATATAATTCTCAAATAACAGGTTTCATGATATACAACTTAAATTTTACGATATTTCAAAGGTTTTTTTAATGAAACGAGGTATAATATTTCACTGTCAGCTCTCTGCGGGCGCGTAATACAAAGTTATCATTTTAAACAAACTTAAAAGGTTGTTAAATTGGGTTATCTAACGGCCCGCATCGTCAAATATTTTTTGTTTTTAATGTAACGGTTAGCTGATACTGTAATTAGGCTATTCTCTCATAGTGCAAGTGCAATATAGAATGGTAATTTTTTATGCTAGAAATAGAAGTTATATTATGGTTGTAGCACGAATAGGTCGGCTCGAATGGGGAAGGACCACGTTCTCACAGAATATAGCAGTGTAATGCTGCTGTGTTGCGTATTGTGTTGAGTGTAGAGAAACCGAGACCTTTTTACTGGAAACGAGGCATTCCATCTTAGTTCTCTGAGGTGAGAGCGCATCTGCATTTTGATTCTTAATCAAGGATAAATGTAGATGTCTATGGGCGACAGTATCCACTTACCATCAGGTGGACTGTGTGCTCGTTTATCACCCTTATTCTATAAAAATATATTTAAAAGTACATTGTACTAAGATTTCAATATTTTACAACGACCGTGCTTACTGTCCGGCAGTTGCGATGTGGGAATCAACTGTCTATAAGGTATTTGAGTCGGGACTTGAAATATATGTCGCAATGCCAATAAACTTTTCGAGGTTATCGCGCTCGCCGAGATTTTATTTCGATTGTCTCGAGGGCGAATGCTTGTTTTAAAAGTTGCCTGCCCATAAAAAAGTTTCCTGTATAGGAATTTACGGGCAACTTTTATATTGAAAAAGGATTAATTAATGCAGAAAGCATCTATGGACGTGAGATGTTTGAGACTGAGCGATACTTAACTTTGCGGTCTAGGTTGATCGATTAAAGTATTGTAGGTTCTGGGTTTGAATCCCTTTTAAAGTAAATATTTGTGTGAGAACAGTTTTCTATTTAAAAAAAATATCATTAGTATTTCTATTAAAAAAACATATAACATTAACACATTTTCTTGATAAAGTAACATTTTAAAAATATATAAGCTTTTGCTAGTGATCACAAACTTTTTTTAATATGTGTACGTACTCTCGAAAAACCTTACCCTCCTTCTGAGGCAGTCGGGTAATGAAATGAAATTGAACTGAAAACTCTTTTTTTCGACGAATAAAAAAAGTACTTCGTTCGTCAAACGTCAATATGTATTATAATGTTCTACCGTTTCATAACTATGTTACTCTGTCTATGTCGTAATTTTCCGTGTCTCTAAATCTATATCGTAATCTGGTAGACTTGGACGAGTGAGTGCCTATGTAGGTTCGGTTACACTTGGGGTACAACTTCCTTGCCCTAAACCCTCTCAGAAATGAGGGGAGGCCTGAGCCCAGCTGTGGGACGTATATAAGCTGTAACTTTACACCGTACGTACATAGATTTTGCTTCTCAATCTGGTACAATTTTAACCTTTCGTATACCTAGAAACCTAAAAGCAACTTCAGGGTTTAGATGATCGACTTATATTTTATAATATGCTAGCAACTGAGTTCAAAACCGTACAGTTAATGGCAATTTTAAGTGCTGGCTTACCACGTGCTCGGCGGTTAACACAAACAAAAGGGAAACAAGTGAAATCCGACAGCATACGTCGGGGCAGTGCGGTGGGCTAAGTTGGAGCGTGGCTGTACCACAAAATAAGACACCGTGAATCTTAGGTTCGAATCTCAGCAGACTCGAATATCAAAAGTATTCCATTAAAGCATCCATAATTGCCTGTAAAGTCCACAGCTGTACATAGATTTTCTTTGCCATTTTTGCCATGATTGGAAGGCGGGTTGACAACTACAGTGTTTTATATTTTGAATTGTTATTAGGAAGATGCTCCTGATGATATACCGTCACTATAATTAACTTGAACTTACGTCTTCTTAAACAATCATGACATCGACATCTTTAGCGACCCCGAACATGTATTTAAAAGAAAATGTAAAGACTTACCTGCCTTGCCAGATTAATGATTCGAAATTATTATTTATTGTAAATACTACTGGATGTCGTGTTTTTTATTTGACTTTTACGTTGTTTAGTTTTTTTTTTCTCTTATAATGATGTATACACCCGTAAAGACATATCCTTTATCTAAAAATGTAGTGTTTTGATTGTTACAATGTTTATTGATATTGTCGATGGTGTATCTATATAAATAAATAAATAATTGATTAGATTAACATTTTCATTAGAGAATTAGGCTGTTTGGAAAGAAATACGATTTATTTTTATTTTTTTATATTGAAAGCTATCAGAAAATTTTCATTGCAAATTTAAAATAGATTCTAGTCTTCTTTCATGCGAAACTCGCTCGTTAAACGGAGCCGGCTGCATGTCGCGCTCATGCGATCGGAAGCTCGGATGTACATTGTTTCCGTCGCCATTCATTAGCTCGAATCGAGATTCGGATTCCGTCGGTGACGGATTTTGTAGCGTCAGATGCAATTGTCGATTGGACAGTTCCCGTCTGAATTTTACGTAAATATGTAACTTCGAGAAGTTTGATTCAAGGGAGTTATTGGAATAGTTAAATGGCTATAAGTGTAAAGTAAGTAAGTAAACTCTAATCAGGCTTAAAACGCTTGTGTTAGGAGATGATTTTTGAAGAGATTAAGGCTATGTACGAAGGCTCGCCTTGTGTTTAAACATGCATTGACTAAGGGGCAATAGAGGGTGGCATCATGCTCCCTCGAGAAGTGATTGTCAAGTAGCGATTGGTACTAGTAGGGCTGCACATGTGCACGAATCGCTCTCGTAGCCCTGCCGATATGCGACGAAAGTAAATCCCCGTAAGGAATTTTCGTAAAAAATGGAAAATTTACGACCGTAGTACAAACCGCCATTAGGTTTCAATATGTATATACCACAGATTACCCCCTATCAGCACTATCCATACCCTTAATATTATGCTACTGGCGTTTAAAATTGATTCTGGAGGATGGATTTAACGATATCATTGATGCCTTCGTAGATTTTACTCAGATTGGTCGCATACTTTGTTTTTTTTTTACAGAAGAGGTAGTCAACGAGCATGCGGCTTATATGTTGTTAAATGACTACCGCCGCCCTTGTACAACTGCAACTCGAAGGGAATTGCATGTGTATTGCTGGCTGCTTTATACTACCTATTTTCTTGAAGGTTGTTAAGTCGTATCGATCGAGAAAAAGCGTTGGTGGTAGCTGATTCCACAAAGAAGTCGTATAATTTATAGCGAGCCCTAGCCCTTAAACTATCACAGTTCAGGCGTTTATTAACAAAAACTTAAAGCACTTAGTATTCAATACAAACTATATTTAGTAACAAAAACATTTTTTTTATTTCTATAAATCTTAGTTAAGGTCAGATTACTACATGGTAGAAGAAATTATTTAGTTGGAATATTATTTAATTAAGTAATTGTTTCGTTAGATTTTATTGAATGATCTTAAATACGAAAGTTAATAATATAAATATTGTTTTTCAGGTATTTCATCAGATACAACTTTATCCTCATCTCCAGGTATTCCAAAGTATTATTAATGAACTTTTATGGCTTAAATTAATAAAACGAGTTAAGTTTGACCTGTTTTATTACTTTTGCTAAATTGTTTTATGTTTTAGAGAGCAACAAGTAGAAAGTTTGTTGAGAACTAACAAAGTCCACAAATTAAGCAAAAATAAACACGCGAAAAGCTTTTGCCTGGAAACCTTTTCTGAAATTAACATTATGCAAAGAGATAATAGAGAGCCCGAAAAACACTTTTTTATTATATGACCGTCACAATAGTTCTGTGCCGCCAAGAAGCAGTGCCAGCACTCTTGTTTACGCATCTGAAGGGTATGTAAAGCCTGTATAGTAACCGTCTGTGAGGTGCTGAGCAGTCAGAGACGGGGGTCCGCACTCCCCCCCTCGGACAGCGGTTAGATAGCTCAAAAACGCCTAAAAAGGCGACATGAGGATTGGTAACAATACAAAATCATAAACCATTCATCATCACCCTTTCGTCATTGCCTTTCCATTTTTTAATTATGCCTTGCAGGCCGCGAGCTAATTAAAAAAGAGTGAGTCAGATAAGGCTGTGAGAGTCGCATAGACTAACAGCGTTAATATTCAGAAACTAGAAGTCTGTCAGGCATTCCACTGTCACTTCAGCGGCGAACGCATATTGGTACTCGAATCCTCGATGCTATTCGCTGTCGCCGGACATAGTTTTTCATATCTCTTATATATTAAAAAAAAAAAAAAAATATATATGAGATGGTTGTATCGCCCTCTATCGGAGGGCATGAAAACGTCCTGGCATTGAACATAGTCGACCCTCATTACACTTACGGGGCGATAAGGGGATATTCTGAAGATGAAACGGTAATATATTCATGACAATATTAAACTGCAAATATAGAATTAATATTTAGTATTTTATTAAAAAGTCCAAGTTCAAGACTCAATTTTGTATCCGTAGTGATTTTAGGATTCCAATATAGTTAAACAAATAGCACACTATATCTATCTCTAAGGCAATCAAATCAAAATTGATCACAGTTTTGTTACGTGAGTAAAGGTATGAATATAAGGAAGCATTTTAACAATCAATAAAATACTTCTGCATATTATAAGAGTGTGGTGATACACTTGCAACCGTAATTAAGATACGTTTTCCCTTGATCTGCCGGTTATGTAAATTATATAGCAAGATGCACTTTAATCTTCAGCTTTTTTAACTAGTTCCACAAATAAAAACTTCCTTAAAGTGTTATTATCATATTCTCACGTGGTCAGCCGGTGAATGAAGCACGTGGGAGCGGGCGCGGTCGTTCGATACTGCGGAGGCTGCGCGCTGAGCTCCCGCCCGGAACAGTCCCTTGCACCACGGCGGCTCATCTCCCCGCACTGCCCCCCAAACATTCTCCTACGCTTTTCCTCGGAACATGTACAGTACCACATGATAGAGCTCTCACAGGGTTGCCATAGCTGCGGTTACTTACCCGGACAATTTTCTGTTGGGTTTAATTTGAGTATATTAAATTCAGAAAG